>SJOL01006451.1:223889-374550 GCA_004794785.1 Opisthorchis felineus | reverse complement strand
CGCGTAGAAAGGGTAGGAAGTGAATTCAAAAAGCTCTGTACGTATTCGGCAAAGGCAAGCACTTTCGAAAACCCAACTCCATAGACTTAGTGAAAATGCAACAGAAGATTGCACGGCATGATGCAGGCTTACCAAAATATGATTTGCTTGAAAGCGGTTGTCCGTTGATATTTGTGGTGAAATACACCAAACAAAAAAGGGTAAATAATTTAGTGAAGGAAACTACTAATATGATTGCTGAAGACTCTTCGATTCTAGCTTTACCGGTTCCACAAAAACCAGTGTACCTCGTTCAATTATTCAAAAGTGAATATATTCTACTCCCCTAAACGTCGATTGAAAACAGGATTTTTTGAAGGGACGATACGTGTGTCGACATCCTAAGCGCCTCTAACGGTCAAATCAAATGTCACACGTTAGTTTGATTTTATCTGTGGTGCAAATATATCGGGCGACAACGAGGCATTTTGGAGCATGGACAAATGAGGAATACCTAAATAGTTCTAAACTTTTATGAGTAACAGCCAAAAAAAATCTAGATACCAGATTCTGCTGTACATTATTTATTTCGGACGAAAGACAGTCTGCGACAGGGTGTTGGTAACCGTGAAAAACGTTGTGTGTCTCATGACCTGGTGATTCGGGCTGCATCAAGCGAATGAGGCAATCGATGTTGTGTGAGTTAAAAGTGCTGACAATGAATACCTCAACAGTCAATTCAGACAGTAGGAAAGCTTAGCCTGAGGCACTCAGAAGATAGAATATTTTAGATACGTCACTGCCACCGAAGGATCGAAAAGATGGGTTACATACGTTTGACTCTATTAGAAAGAAATTTAGCCCCATAAAGTGGGGATCTATTGTGCGGGTGTGGAGGAGAATCGATGAATGTACAGAAAGGAAAGAACGCGTTGTGACCTAAACCCCATCTTTAAAACGGAAACACCGGTTGGGAGATTGGCCCAGAGAATGAAGATGGAAGGTGTCCCTGAGACGAACAGGATGGTCGACGAAGGATAAGAGCTAATAGATTAAGCTGATGGTAACGTTCAAACGGCTAATGTTGCAAAGTGGAGACTTGGTTATTCGAGTAGTTTGTATATGGTTATATTCCAATGCTGTGTGACGGATCAGACAGCGCAGGCCGGGGGCACGAAATGACCAACCGCACAAGGCTCCATTTGGCTGGTCGGTTAAACATCCGGTGTGGTAGTGTTACCTGCGTGGCACAGGTTCTTATGTAATAGATCAAAGGCCACCACAACAATTATGACTAAATGTCTTGGTGACCAATTATGTGGCAAACAATATAAAGCGGGGTAGGCCAGAGTGGAGTGATCATTTGACGTCAGTCTTCGGATCTACAAACCTGACTTCGGACTCACATGATATTCACTGCAACTCCAACAGCAGAGGTGATAAGCATAATTTTCCCATCTATATCATAATGGTTGTTCATTATCCGCATCACGGCGAGATAGACCAGTATGCCAGTGACCAACCAGATCATCAGCACGGAGGCCAAAGCCCCGACCACCTCTATAAGTGATGGGAAAATTAGATCGTGAAAAACGCGTCGCCATGAAGTGATGAGGATTGTGGGATCAAATTTCACCATAAAAGACACAATCATGAGTATACAATGTAGTGGGAAGTTATTGTCTAGATGGAGAAGGCCAAATGATTGTACGAAAGATTCGATTTCATCTATGTTTTAGTGACATAAACTTCTCTCATTTTAAAGCTTTTATCGATCCATAACTGAATGGGTGTTAAATCTGCCACACTAACAAACGGGAGAACTTACTGTACATCAGCCGATTTTATCATTCAAACTTTCATGTTCAGGCAGGAAATAAAGTTGATCAAAACTCAGCTGTCACGCCTACCTGCTAAGCCCCAAAAAGGATAAAACTTGTGGTAGGCACTCGAAGAGTTTTCAGCTGGTTTTTAAATAGTGTTTGGTGAGCTAAGATTAATTTAGTCCGTTTTACAAATATGTGCACGGATTCCACGATTTATTTTTCACCCTCTTGGTGGTTTGCGGTAACTTGGACTTGATTTGTTAGATGCTACTCACGCATTAGATTGAGATGTACAGGAGGAACAATTTTCAAACCATTTGTTAAATGCAATAGGTTTACTAAGCATCAAAGTGATTATTTCAGTGCGAAAGGTGTACATGCGCAAGACACAGTAAATGAGATGAGTGCGAGATATTCTCTGCACTGGCCATCTAATTCCAGCAAACAGGTAACTACCAATTTGTTCACCAAAAAATAGTTTGCTCTGACCACCTCGACCGACTAGTCATATATTTAGCTAAAGTCAGCAGCCGGGTTAGGGGAAAAATAGCGTTTACTTCATGTACAGGCATAATGGTATAAGTTGTACAGACCTGCTCGATGCCAGCCAAAGCTCATCTTTTTCGTGGAGGGTCTCTGGGCAAGGAACAAGGCAAGTAGGCTGATCAAGAAACTTGCGAAGTCTGTTAAGAGGTGGGCTGCATCTGTCATGATCGCGAGACTCTGAGCCAATGCACCACCTGAAAGTGGAAAGGATAAGAACCGTCGTTAGTGCACAGCTGCCTGGAGTCTCCATTTCATTGCGCTATGCCTTCAGTTGATTTTAAATTAATTACAACAAGTGATAAAAATAGTTGTTCCCTGATGACCCATAGGATGAGATTTTGCTTCTCAGTCGGAAAGATCCTCTACCAGATAAACCTGTGCGAAATATCAACAGATCTTCTGTTAAAGTTTGATGGTTAAAGGCAAAATTACAAACAGCATGTCTGTTGTGATCACCAAAATGATCAATGCTCGAAGAAGCATATTTTTATGCTTCCAGAGGAAGTGTCACCTACAATGATCCTTCAACACGTGAAACAGGATAAGCAATACAGTTAACGCGGCCCAATACGAGAAACATCTGCGATATTTCAACTTCAGCCAAACAAACAACAGCATCTTAGTACAACTAATCACTCTGAGAGCAGGAAAGCCAGTTGCGCTGATCTTACGTATAGCTCAGTGATTGTTTCTCATCGTGTAAAACAAACTGGTGGAAGGAGTTTAAATAGTTTCTTTCTCAACGTCGCACGCACAGGACACTCGCATAAGAGTGGGAAATCGGTGGAATCAAGCACCAAGACATGGCAGCACAATGACTTCGTCGGACCTGCATTATCTCAGTGCAGCCGAATAGTACTCAAAGGCCAGTCATGAAATCGAAATGTTAGCCTGGCGGTTTTCATGGACCGAAAGAAATAAGTAAAACGTGCTTGCTGGGTCAAGTGATGACGTGTACAGTATAAAACGGATCATTCAACAACGGTATCGATATCTTACTGCTCTGTACTCACAACAGTATGGAATGTATGCCCGTATCGGTGGAATGTCTGTAACCGTGTTGGACAAAGCAGAGACACTGGCCATAGATCCTTAACCTCAGTAAGGTTTCCCGAATGATTTTCGCCTCGTGGTCAGCGAATACAGTGTGGCAGTGCATACTCTGCTTAGTCACCATTAAGGCAGTTCCGCTAACTCTCACTGTAACAACCGAATAGCCGCAAGAAAAAGACCGGCCTCCAGAACGACGTAGGGAACATTTGGAGAGGTTGTATACATATGTATATCCGCCTAGCCCTGATACATAAAAGTATATGAACAAGGAATTTTGGAGAAAATGTAAGGGACATATTGTTCCTAACCGAAATGGTCGCTTGAATGTGCTCCCCGTCCGGTGCCCGAAGTTCGTACATTCCTTGCGAGGAACTGTTGAGCTCTACGACCGTTGGCTGACCGTCAGACTTTGCTATGTGCGACTAGATGGTTTCAACTCATTTGGTGAAGAGTGTTTCCGTCATGCGCTGCCCGTAATGTGTGTTGTAAGCGTGTGAGTTGTTCATCTATAATAGCACAGGTAAGCTGAATATACGCGATGTACTGCCGCAGTCTGCTCTTGAAGGCTAATCAGACAATCACCGATCTTGAATTATTCACTTATATTTTTCTCTATCAAAACCAATTCACACTGTACCAGTTCAAGCTGAACTTTTGCACGCGCTCAGCGGCAACCCCCGAATGTTCATCATGCATTGTCGAACAAATTGCCTTTTGTTTGGTTGGTTGGTGAAATACCATTCCTGTAATACAAACTAAAAGAAGTTTCTTGAATTCCATTCAACACGCGGCACACACTAGCTGGCGTCGTAGGGCAGTGCCAGCTATATTTACCTCTGTAATTTTTTGGTTGAAGGTCTTTCTAAAGACAATGATGAAAATAAAGTACCTCTAGTCTTCTTGTGATTGTGAGCTGGATAACTGAAGGAAAAAACTACAAGCACGTCTATTCGTACTTCTAAATGGGTAAAATATGTGCTTGTGGCACACATCAAAGTGAATATATATATATATATATATATATATATATATATATATATGGATAGTTCCAGCCAGATTTGCGGGCTGAAACTGGAATTGGACACAAAGGACTCACGTTATCGCAATTCAGTGTGAGCGTCTTTATTAGCACATGTTATCAAATGTTATTTCGAACTCTACCAGGTGTGAGGCCTGCGATTAAGATGAACGAATCGTACTCGCTTATCTTATTGGATGGTCAGTCTCGTTCATGAGTTCATGAGTGTGCAAGACGGTTTAGTCCAGGACCTGCATGGAGATTTACAGAGCAAAAGATGCGAAAGAAATAAAACTGTTGTTTAAGGTTAATCAAGCGATATCACGACATCAGCCAGGGTGAAAACAGTAATTCATGTTCGACTCACACCGAAACCCAATTTAATTATTCTGGATTATGTTGTCTTTCGTCGTCCTGCAGGAGGTTGCATTTTATGCAACTGCAGATTGCGATAATGATCCAGTTCGTTAAAGTATGTCGCCCCACACGACAATCTTTCGGTGTGGATGTTGACAGTTGCGGACTTTGACCATTCAGAGAACGCAGCACATATGAGTCCGAGTATCGAATGGCTCGATATATACATATATATATATATATATATATATATATATATATACTGCACAGTAAGCTCGCTAACCTTACTCGGAAAGGAGCGAATAGATGCACAAACCGTGGGGACACTGGAAGATTAACTGATGCCTATTTAAGACATTTAAGTGGTAAGCAGCTCGCGATTTTTTGGAGGGTGATCTCCTCGTGGAACAATGTGTAAATTTTCTAAGGTAGCAATAACAGCATCAGAACGTTTGTCGGCAGGCACACATTACTAATGAAACGATGAATAGTCGAGCTAAGTCCCGATTGGTGACTGTAACAAACAGTCATAGTTTGATTGCCGGTCACTTGTTTACGTAAGTGAACATACATGGTATGAAACTTTGTAGGATTTAAAGGATCCTGTATCTTAATTAATAGCGTGTGACCACTAAATTTAGGGTGATTTCTGGCCAGCTGTGCAAATCTATTGACTCATCGTTAAGAGCTTGGTTTGAGGAGACTTTCAGCTTATTTGAACCTTCCGAGGTGCTCCAATTACCGTCGTTGTCATCAACAGACAATAAAAACGGTATGTAGTCATGCGTATGATGCTCACTTTAGTTGCAGACTAATTTTATTGTCGCGAAACCTCAGCTACTGCTGGAGGCACCAATTCACACAAAATTCAGGGGGAAACGAGTATATAGATAGACAATAGCACCTAGTTTAGACCCTCAAAATTCAGCGATAAGTCGAAATTCAAGCCCGTCTACTCCCTACACTTCCCTCAGGTTTAACATAGGCTCATGTCTCATTTATTGCCAACTAATTACAACTTTATACTTTTGATTATCGTGACAGGCGATGCTTTATAATATGAAATCGGTGTGACCTTAGTTTTTGGTTCCACGGACTTCCCCACTCTCATGCAGTTGTCTTCTTTGTACCACGTTTGGAAAGAAAACATCCCTTCATCCCATTGGTTTGTTTAAAAAGATGAGAACCAACCAATGGACCCTATGTAATTGTAGTTTGTTTTTCCTTCCTGCTTGTAAAGTTATTATCCCTGCTCTTTGTTTTACGATCTCTTCCGCTACAACTGAAATGATATAGACTGCAGCAAAATGTCTCCAACGAAGTCTCTTATTGTTGTACGAATCTCCTCTCTTAAGCTGATATCCTTTCAGTAAAGCTTGCTTCTATTCGAAGAAACTGAGGCTTTCGCTCTCTCTGTGAAACTGTTATTCAGGTATCTGACAGGAACAGTTCGTAATGCAAAGCCTCTTGAGTGTTTGAAGCAAGATTTAGTGATTGTTAAAAGAATTAGAAGCTACTAGCCTGGTTAAGATTCCTGGATGCTATGGAAGAGCATACAGAAGGTCCTTTTCACCCATGATGAATATTCCGGACTACACTAGAAAAGTAGAAAGATTATTTCATCTGGTCAGATTTTGAGATCGTTGCTCTTATCCTGGGTACAGTTTACCCTCTTGAGAAGAAACCAACCCCAATGGAACACCGTCAGTCATTTTAATGTGAATTGCACGTCCCAGAACAATCCCCAAGGACCAGACAGAAAACGGCTGGCCTACAGGGGTGGAAATAGAACGACTGATCGGCCATTGGAAAAAGTCGTACGCAGAAGAAGAGATGGAGTAGAACAGTACACTATCACTATCTGCGGGGTGTCTTCCAGAGTAGACATGAATCCTGGGTCAATATCTTTTGAGCACATGAGGCTGATCTAGGAACCCTGATGTGAAAAGCTTAAGTTAACTCAAGAAGTCTGGGCTTTAGATTACACAGGGATCGTACGAATGACCTGTTTCCATGGTATGAAGTAAAACAGATGAATCTGGGGCACGCGTAGGTTATTGTTTAGCCTGTTGTTGTTTCTGGGTCAATTTAAGCAATCTGTTAGCTAGATGTTCGGATATTCTTTGTCAGTTCCACTGTTGTAGATTCGCCTTAGCTACAGATGCAGTGATGCACAACATGGGAGACAGTGTCCGGATCGGCTAGGACAACTAGAATGGGACGTCGTTCGTCGAGCAGCTGAGATGAAGCACAGGTGTGCCAATGGACAGGTTCGATACAGAGCTGCCCCATACATTTTTCCACTACTTTTGAAATTTTGAATTTGGTGAACTTTCCCGGAAACCTACCGCCCTGTTTGATCGTGGTTTTTCCTCCCATGCTGTTCAGGTTTCATTCCCACAAATGAATCCACACCATCAAGTTTGTAGTATTTTCATCCTTAGAAATTTTCTTCGTTTAGACTGATCTCACCGGCTTTTCTCCAAACATATACAAACAGGGCTTTAAAGGGTCCCATCCTAAAAATTCGCTTTCTTAAGAAAGTTCTGAAATTCCGCCAAGCCAGGTCTATCGCATCCTGTTTGTTCGCGGTCTATAAAAGTTGGACAATTCCGATTAGCCAGATTGTGTGACATGCCAGCTAACTGCCTATATGGCGGTGATGCAAGAAGCAATGGTCCTTGAAGAAACAAAATAATGTCAAACGAGGTTTTCCTAAGCTCAGTGTGAGTAATACGATGTTGACACTTTTGGTTCTGACAAAGCAAAATTCTCTTTGAGACAAGGGACCCCAGAATCCGCAAAAATATATAACATCGTGCTGAAGTTATTTAAAAGACTGTTAATATTCACCTTAAAAAGGTTGGATCTGTGTCTACGGGTGGAATGATTCATTAAATTCTCCCATTAATTTTACATCAGTAAGCAAGTGTGAATAGCACCGCTTACGAAAAATTTAGTGAGATAAGGCGTGTGAAAAAAGAATTATTTTCGATATTTTTATGTGACCGATCAAGGCGAACCAATTGAGAAGATAACAACAACAAAAACATTGAGGCAAAGTGGTCATACGTAAAGCCAGGGACAAATAAGTTCCTAAAGGTGTGATGTGGCCTATTCGACGGTGGTAGTAGGCGTGCAATCTACCCATATCAGGTAAATGGCCGAATATCAAAGACCTGGTTTCACGTTCCATTGGGTCGCGAGAGTGGTGGTGGCGCTTGAATCTTGAGGATGGAGTATGTATGCCAGCCAGCCTAATAGCAGAGATTGTTAAAAGCCTTCCTAAACACAGATTTTGCTTACGCCGCTTGATGGCTTTCAGTTTCGAAGATTTACAGTTTGTTGTTCACGTCTGAAATTTCGGATACGTTGTATGACCAGCCGTATGTTATCAACATCAATTCGTCTGAATTCGGTCATTTTTAAGAGCTACTGGTTTAAGAATCAGATCAGCTTATCGGAATGTTGGTAGCTCGGCATCGCGCACCATTCGAAGGATGGCGAACCGTTTGTAGCCCAGGTGCCAAGCTAGACATAGAGATCAAACTCCGCCTGAGCGGCAACCAATAAGCAGCTCAGCAAACAACAGGCAAAGGTAAGTTGAAGGTAGTATACCCACTGTCCGTTAAAACATGAATCGTGGTTTTAGTTTCTTGGCTACCATTTATCCTCTTCCTCCGCCATATCAAGTGTTAATGTGCTAACTTTAACCTTTTTCTTCAACTAGGTCTGTTGGGCATCACTACTTTCTTTTCCTACGCTTGTCTACACTCAATCAAGTTTATATCCAAACCATTTTGATAGGATGACGTATATTATTACGATCCCTCTGACACATTTGCCCTGGCCTTTCTACGCACCGTTTGACTTGAGGTGACCGAAGAGTAGGATACATTTGGAGATAGCTGACAGTATCACCAGGTCTATGAAATTATCCGACTGTTGCGCCAGAGATGTTTGCCAACAAGACTGGTCAATTTCATTTTCCATTCACTGTTGAGACCTTTGTGCCAAACCAGGAATACTATTAGTTAAACACAAAAATTGCACGACAGTTTACCATTTTCTTTGCCAATCGGAACTCGGTAATTAAAATGTCGTAACTAAACAGGTCGAAATTGGTCAGTTCCGGTCCATGGTTGACGTTAGTGAAATCGTTGCTCGGGGACAAATCGCCTGTTTTTGTTTGTTTGACAGTAGCCTGTTAAAGTGCACTGTCATTGAAGTTCTTTTATAGCTACTTCTATGGCAGCTCTCAAAATTCTTAGACAGAGGATCAGATGGTTTATCATCAACGACTAGTGACGCCTTCTAGTTAAACCGTATACAGAGATCACCTTTCTGAACTGTCTCAAACCCGAATTTACGCGGCTAACCTGGTAAACAGGAGGGACGCTCAGGTTGATACCAGTTTAGCTTCATTTGCGGCAGGCATTATTTAGAGCGCAGTTCATATGACTTCAAGTGCAGTCGAGTCCAGACAAAAGCTCTCGTTCGTCCTAGTCATCCGGCCTCCCTAACAGATTTCAAGGTTGACAGTAGAAACTGACAAGGAACATTTTGGCTGCGCTTGAATTAAAAAATAGCATTGCTTCCTTGTCAATTTTGTGTTAATACAGCGACTGACCCAAACTAAGAAAGCTGGCCGTTCAACCGTGAAAATCTTGCTACAGGGAACAGAGATTCTACAATAATTTTGAAATTGTTGACTTGACTCATAACGTCGCTGGAAACTGTGTAACTACCCATGACCCGTTTTGCCCTTCTTGAGGTTCATCAGATAGGCGCAGTCCCCAAGTTTTTCTCAACTTCATTTTCAACTTGAGCCTAATCTGGACGTAATCCGCCAACTGCACTCGTTTACACACTAATTTGGTTTCAACGGAAGACTCAAATAGATCTCTGATCTACGATTTGTTTCGTTAAATGCGCCCCTATCCAAAACAGTTTGAACATCCGTTCTAGCTCCTCTTCGGAAACTACGCTGACTTTTATCCTGAATCCATATTCTATCACCGAACGTTATAAGCACAACCTGAAATCACACCGTAATGTTTGCATTTTAATAGGTGTTCTGGAAGTTGAAAGCTGGCTGCGAAACCATCAAAATCTGAACCCGTTCAAACGGGTTCAGGACGCTCCCACGGTTCACATGCTGAAGATTTCCACACACTGCTGCCGCTACTGTGACCTTTGACCATGTACACTAACCCTGGCAAACTGGTGCCTCTCTTTGTCCCAGGTGATGTTTCTTAACCTAGATGGTTCTACATAATCAGTGTGACTGTATGTAATAAATGGTCACTGATCCCCATCCCAGCTTCAAAGTCTTCTTTCTGGCTTATTTCGAGTGCCTAGTTTGGTTCTACTCGAGGACTAGATCAGGACGATCCAGTACCACTACCGGTCCGCAGATTGTCATAACATGTCGATGTTCCAAGATGGTTGTCTATCCAGATCCCTAGATGTCTCCGAAAAATGTTGTGTTAGATAAGGAAAACCTATTTCATAGATTTCAGGTATAGTCATTCCTGAATGGCGCATTTTTAAGCGTGTCACCTTGATTGAGGACCGCCTGGTGAACATAGAATAACTGTTTCACTAACATTCTCTCTTCGGTTGTCCATACTACCATACCACCTAGAAGTTTGCTACCCATAACAAATGTAGCTTGGATTGATTAGTTGGTTGGGTCCACACGGTCGGTTGGTAAACAGACTTGCTTGCTTGCTTGTATTCAATTTTCTTTCCCTGGTTCTCCGTTATGAATCCCACAAGTTAAAGTCTAGTAGTTGCTCTTTATTAATCAGATCTTCTTCAGGGACTGTTTAAAAATTCGGACTAGGTATTAAATAAGTACGCTTGAGTTCATTGACGGATTCTCGCATGAAGTGAACCAAACAAAACTATCCATATTCCGTGCCATTAACTTAAATTTGGGTGAGAACGGCGAGGATTCGATAGCTGCTTGATATTTCTCTAAAAGGTTTGTGAGTATACATCGATGATTTACACCGCACGAAAGGCTCTGCAACGTCCCACCGTTTCACCAACATAATCGCTATTGATGGTTAAACGATATTAGTCCTAAACGGACATTCTAAAATGGATCAGAATAATAACCAAAATCACCTCAAAGAGATTAGTATCATCATCATCAACAACAACAACATTGTCACCAGCATCAACACGAGCACGTTTTTTACCATAATCCTCGCAATCATCATCATTGTTAAAGAATACGCGATTACATACTAATGCCTAGTTGCAATGTCCTAAGAAATGTGGTAAGAGACGGACGATATTTGGTTGCAGGAGGACCGCGAAATCATCAACATACCCGACAGCCAGAGTTGTTGACCGCAAGCAACGGTCGGTCACTATACGACTATAGGAACACTACGACCTTAAAGAATTAGTTTGCTTCACACAATCCACGTTCCAAAATTTGCTACCAGAACTTTTTACCACACGCCTATACAGTGACCATTTCGGTTATTACGTGACACCAACTAACATGGTCCAATGAATCGCAAAGAAACAAGACTGGTGCAGAGTTACACAATCATATAAATGAAACTGACGCAACTGACACCACTAGTGTAGTTTAGCAGATAGAGCTCCCATTTTTTGCCCCACTTGTAGAATATATATATATATATATATATATGTTATGTGGATATATATAAATATAGATACAGGTAGACAGACATGCAATGGCAAGTACAGCCATCATTATCACTTCGGACAAATATGCAACTTACCGACCACTTCCCCAATCATGAAGCACAAACATAAACCAGATGCAATCAGAAGTTTTCTTTTGGCGCGTTTATCAATACCTCGGTCGGTGGTATCATCGTGGCAGTGACCACCTGGAAGAAAATCACAAAGAATAAACTGCAAGATGAGTGGGTGAGATACCGAGAGAGGAGAACGCTTTCGAAATAAAACACCTCTGGATGCAAAAATTGTCGTGCCATTTCCTTGTAAAAGCTTACAGATCGGATTTTTTCAATAACGAATGCAGCACTCATAGATTGGTTTGTATACAGTTAGGTTTGTGTACCACTACTCACGTTGGTCCCCAAGTAATAATAGGCAGTATCCAGGATCGGCATGGCCTAACTTCCCGTCCAGAAACTAAAAATTATTGGAACTGGTACATCTTGGAGGAGGCAACCGAAGTAATTTGACTGGGTTATACGTATTTTTCCCCAGGAGATCTGTGTGGAAAATATAGTTGTGTCCACACTATCAGAATGGTGAAATGAGTGGTGGCATATCCCGAAAATCACATGGCATCCAGCTTTGTAATTGATTTCGTTACGACTTAATTAAGTGATTATCTCTAGGGCCTTTTTTGGAAAATCCTGTTCTCCACTAGTTCTGGGTATTTGAATTCTAAATGCTAATCTTGTGGTCGGTGTTCTAGTTGTTGAGTTTGACCAGCTGGCTGCAAACATTTCACTATTGGACATGTTTAATCACACATGATCTAAACAAACAAGACGGTTGATCACTCATTATTCAATGTATCGGGCAAGTCATATGTCACTCACATGTAAAGTGCCTAACCTGTTTGGAGGGAAACTTTCAGCGACGTTCACCGTGATTAGTGGTAAACGAGCCTGTCTCTCAGGTCCAAATGGTCGGAGTCAGATCCGCAGTCGACAGCAGGTGCGTGCCACCGTAAGGTTTTAATTTCAGCCTAACTCTTCCTTGTTTTTGTCAACCAAGCAGAAGTGCACAAGTAAAGAATTGAGATTAAGATTGATCAACTTTTTGCTGAGGCCTACGGTCACATTTTCTGTCCAGTCGAACTTCTGTAAAGCCTTAGAACATGGCATTGTGTGATATCATTTTCAAGACACTCAACGTATAGAACCAGCAGATAATCAGGAGTAATCAGTAAGAAATGTTTGACAACGGTAGTGTAGCTGTTTGTCATACTTTTCAATGATTAACAGCGTAATTTGGCAACAAGTGATCACCATCCATTTCCAAGAGGATATTGGAATGTTGGCAATCTGGCAAATTTAGGTTCATTCACTACCAACACATTTGTGCATCCGCAGAGTAACAGCTGAATAATTTTTGCGTTTTGTTTGTTATATGAAAAGTTGCATATGATGGAATTGGGATGGGCTTTTAAAATCCGATCAATTAAGATTTGGTCAGTTTGATAATCCATGTACTTTGATCCCCGGATCAGTCTGAAAAGCACTAAGAACAACGTGCTTGCAGAAGAGGCGAATTTGTTTCACATAGTCTGGTGTGAAACTAAATAAAGTTGTCCATACTACCGGCACAAAACACAGATGCTACACGAGTTATTGCTAAAATCAGGACCGGCTAAATATGCTCCTCACGTACTTCTGCGGCGTGGTATAGAGTAAATAAGATAAGGTGAATAAGGTAATTACTACTGCTTTGAGAGAAGTCAGTATACGTGAACAACTGTTTCGTAATGGAGAGTGAAAAGTTCATTTTTGTGCCCTCTGTCTACCAGATTTATTATGGTAGACTTCGTTAGTTGAATTAGCACTAGCTACCAGTGTACAAACTCGTCTTGGTAGACAATATTTCGTCAGAGTTTTCGCTCTTCGGTCAATATGACTGATGTATGTACCAGTGTATGTATCACTTTAGCTGCAGGTTAATCAATAGGGATAATAACTAGTTAGCAAAAATTGAAGCTCACTTTTTGATCTATTTCACTGAATGTAGTTTGTAAGCTTTACCACCCAGGTGGACTGTACGATGCATGTGGTACATGGTCAGAGTTAAAATACGTTTGGGTCAGTCAAAAGTGTAGGGGATTAGTTAAGAGTATCCATAGGTGCGTGACCTCCTTTGGTATCGTGGTTGATACACCAGCGTCCCTCGCCCTTTTTTATTTAGAGAATTAGGATGGTTGTGTGACTGCAGCCTACTTTCGCGCAATTGCAGCGGATGAAAGTGTTGCACTGGTCGCCTTATGCACATGCTTTAAATTCTTGCGAATAATACAGATGTGGTTGTTTTGGGGGATGAGCTTTGCCATGACTTTTATGGATAACGCATCTCGAATGTTCACTTGCCAAGAGAATCCGTTAAACGTTTTCGGTGGGACAAACTGCAGGGAAACAAAATGGTGCCTCGAAATCAATACCTACTACGTGGGTTGAAAAGCATATCTATTTTTCATCAGTACTGAACAGCCTACCGCTTGTGTACTGAATTGAATTTATCAACCTCTGGTCTATTGTGTTCAAACGCACACGGCCCCAACTGTATGACAACTTGCAGAAAACTCCGGGAAATGAAGAATCTGTTGGTGATAGTCCGGGTGGATTCGGAAAGCATGCGGATACCGTTTTTAGTGTTGATCTGAGTCTAATTCGGCTAAAAGCACTGCCATTTGGACTCGGTCTTCAAATCGTATATCGTGTCATTTTGGTCCACTTGTGAAACTCAGATCCACCTCATCCTCACTCGAGAAGCCAGCCGCATCGATCTATCTTGCAAACTACCTCATTTATCTGTTTTCACAACACATCAGAGGTGTGCCCTTCGGAAGAACGGGTCTCACTACGGAAACCGTGGATGTATCATTTGACCCAAAAAAGACAAGCAGTCACGTGTCCAAGTAGACTGGTTTCTGTTTCCAGCCTAGACTCGACTTTGCAAACCTCAGCGGAATACGGTCTGACGATAATAGAGAACCTTTCCATTTGGTTGTTTGACTGCATCTCCTTATCTCTCAGAGTTAATTCAATAGACTTAAACCTTTCTAACCTTATACTTCTGCTTTATTGCTTTTTAAGACCCGGTTAATTATGTTTGATTTTGGATACGAACGGTGAGTGTTTTAGTTGATGGGTTTCCGTATAGCTATCCGAATAGCTGTCTTTGAACACTTTTTGGGGATATACCCATATCAAGTGTTTGTTTGAGTTCTAGTCATTTTTAGCCATAACCCGCATTGCAAACAATGCGCTTTTAGGTTGAAACATGAAGAATTACCCAGTCCTTGGTACAATATCATCTCCGTTCTTAAGGTGTTCACGTAAGCGCTTATAGAAAGTACCACACGTAAGCCCCTGTGTACCAGCTTCATGCACATTGATAGTCACTATAAAAAACTCCTTTGGGATGGACTTGACAGATATTTTTCCTACAAAACCTGAGCACTAAGTAGATGGTCACGAATACCTTCTCCGTAAGTGATATCTAAACGACGTAGCACTCCGGACAGGGAAGGAACAAGCCGAAGATGTACTGTCACTTTTTGACGTCAACAGAAAAATCGTATCCGTTTGTAATTTTTGAGTAGACGACAAAATTCTTTTGCTGCACGGATAACTCTGCTCTGTCTATTGAGAGTTCGGCTGGAAATTTTCAATCCTGTCTCATGCATCACACAATCGCACTGGTCCAAACCGTAATCCATACAGCAAGACTGAAATTCATTTCAGACAAACCCCTGAAGCGATGAATTCGGTCAGAATTGTACTGCAGTTACTCAACCTCAGAAAGAACAAGAAAGGAGCACAAAGCACAGAAACATAGTAGTCCGTTCATAGAATTTCACTACAATGGTCAGTCTATACGGATAATAAACGAACACTACGCCGACCATGCACTGTAGCACAACTGAATTGCGAAGCATAGAAAAGGCTACACCAGTTGCGCTGACCAGAAATCACCATCAGTTTTCAAACTGGTTAAGCTGCAGTTGCATGGATACGAATCCTAGTAAACTTAACAAAAGCCTGGAGAAGCAAGCGGAAGACTGGCTTTGGACAATACTGGCTGATTCTGACTCAGATTCGAAAGAACAGAAATCCGAACCATCGGTCACCAGGCATCAAACCGAGGCATAATGCACGGTTAAACTTTGCTTTTCAATCCACAGTGCGCAACAGCTGACCACATAGGCCGACGTTTCTTGAATGGTCATCAGTCGATTGGTGCTTTTATTAAGTGCCTGGAAGTACTTGAGCAATAGTTCTTCAAGATTCCTTTCTCCTAAATCCCCTTACCTGACGAAACTGATCACGCAAATTATTTTATTTGGTTTTATGAGCACTGTGGCAGGCGAAGTCTTACAAACTAGATTTAACAGGCAGCATTATTGTGCTTACATCTTCATCATATGCTGTAGTTACCAATATGATCAACGAAATTTGGCTTTCCGAGTCATTTTTTGAAGCAAAATGAAGCAGCAGTTTTGTTTTGTGTTGCCCATTTCTTTGTTGGCTGCTGATTCAATGAATAGGCAGGCTTAACTGAGTTCATTTTGTAGTTCAAGTTGATCCCACAACATGTGACATAGAATTTATCACAAACGGACAGGTTAGGAAAAATAAGGGACGATCTGAGTGACTCCTTGCTTTAGTGAAGCAAGTTAAACCGAGAATTAATTATTTGGCGTCAACAAACGTAAATAGAATATGATTTCTTACGTGATGTGTCCGCAGAGCGTCGACTGGGGGAACTGAAATGAAAAGAAACGGGCGCAAGAATTGCTTATTAAGTTATAAATGTACATGAATTTCATCCTTTTTAATGTGAATGCCAAACGGGACAATTTGCCTAAAAGGTAAGAGAGTGTTCTCGGTGAAGAGGCAAAAAGATGCAAGGTATGTGGTTTATCGGCCAGTGTGCTTTGACTTCTTACGTCAGCTGAAGTATCTCAAACTTATGAATCAACAGCGTTCCGTAACCAGACACCAACAGCATCCGATGTATGATGAGCAAACAGAGTGGAAGGAGGGCTCTTCTTCCAATTTGGGAATAATGCTCAAACTATCGCGTACTGCTAGTTCACCAGCAAGTGAGCTTGAAATACCGGGACAAGGCCTAACCTACAAAACATACATTGCATTGTTTTGAAGCGTTACTCTGGCAGGCAAAGTTCGTCGTCGCTACCGTCAACTCTATGCATTTCGCTCGGGAAGCAAAATATCCCACCAGTCTACAGAACTGTCTGAGAAGTGCTCACTCAAGGAGGCGATCATCCCGGGATCGTCTGAGTAGAAGGTTTATGATGGGAAGATGGTGGTACTACATCGTGTCATAGTGTAAGTTGGTCACAGTGCCGATCGGTCATTCGCAGATACTTCCACTAAACAAGAAAGCCTCTGGCTTGAGTCTTCGTTAAGGCCCAGGGACTTTACAACGCTCTGAGCCTTCTAAACAAGGTTGAACTTACCTGATGCATGAAAATCTGATGAAAAACGCCTTTAGACTTGCTACTACTTTCTTACTGCTGCAATCTTGGCTAAGTCTGGATCAAATATGATGCGCTGCTCACGCAATAACTACTGTTGAGAACAAGGTTTAGTGAATGAGGAAACGGACGTTTAGGCTACAAGAGCATCTGTCCACCTTCCAATCCCTGCTATCGACATCACTAGTGTCGTCGGTCAAGAACCTTATACTTAGTTGCTTTGCTTGTGTACATTTACTGCTTCAGGTCAGTAATGGGTTACGGCTCATGGATCATGAGACAGCAGTTATTTTAAAATGATGCCAGGCTACAATGAGTCCAAACAACAAGACATTTCACACTCGCCTTTTCAGTAGATCTATTCCAATTGTCGACGTCATAAGACCCCATAGGATATTTGTTTCGACGGCGATAACCTTTTTTGAACTAATCTTGTGGTTCTTCCCACTAAACTGTGATTACGGAAAAGCGAATGGAACGGCGCACAAAACGCCAGTGTGTTGCGGTTAACGCAGCCGATTTGCATTGACGGCTTTCCGGACAACACGAGTACCTCGTCGTGCAACTGTAGAGTAGGTCAATAGGCGTTACACAGTAGTCCTTTGCTACATTCGATGTCTACTATTCTACCCAAAAGTGATAGCACTCGAAACTGTTGCATCTATTCACCAAGCGCATCAAATCTCAGGCTTCATTTGGAGAAGTGAATTTGTGAATTTGCCGTACTTTTGCCTTAGAGACAAAAGGGCGTCGAAAGGTAGCAAAAACCATCAGCGATCTCCCGTAATATGCATTCACTTCAAGAAAAAATGGCTCGGAGAATGACAAAGAAGTGTGGAGGCAGTGCTGCAAGGACAGTGAAATAGTTCAGAGGAATGGTCACGATCTATTCCGACACGTAAGCTACTGTAACACGGATGGTGAAGTTGCCACTCCGGAAATGGAAACATGGCGTTGTTTATTACATCTGTCGTTTGATAGTCTTCCCAAGGGTTGTCAACTCTTTAATGATGAAATGTAGGTCACAACAGGTGGATTTTTATCATTTTATGTTCACAATCCTGTACGTTTCACCCAGGATTTATTTGCGATCTTCTTTGAGTCCATTAGAAGTGCATATCTTTAGCGTTACCGAATATCATAAAGAAATGATTCATTGGAGTTTCACTGAAACAGCTTGGTTTGAAAACAGGTGCTCAGCATTATAAACAGCAAGTTGTTTTCCTTAGTAATCAAAAAACTTCGGTGCTGACACTGAAGAAAACACGCAGTTGGTGTCGTCACTAGTTAGTAGATGTTTGGAGAAACAGTTTGGCTAGAGTAGCATAAAATAACTGCATCTGTTCCAAGAATTCGGCCTCATTTGCAACGCTATTCATCTAGAATATTCAACGGTCTGTATAGGCCATCTCATTATCCACTTAATACACTGAACTATCAACACACCCTTGTGCAAAATTGCAGATTTTAGAGGCTTGTAAACTGTGACTTGCCGACTATTCAAACTGGTGGAACTACCACGTGACGCCTAATTTCAAGTCCCTTGGAACTCGACTCAATGCAGTGTAGCTGCTCAGTAGATTTTATTAAATTTGAGACTAGCAAAACTCACGGAAGCGAATTCTCATCCCACAAGTTTTGGCTTCAAATTCAATAGTTCGTTGACGGCTGTGTGGTGTGATTAGGGACGTATCTATTTGTTTCACAGCTAGGTTTCGTGAAAAAATTTAACTCGAATCATCAAAATAACCAAAGGCGAAAAAGTTATATTCAAAGAGTTGTTATACCACAACCGTTCAGAATGCCTTGCTCTGCAATAAACACAAAATCCTCCGCAGATTTATTTGTCCTATTTAACGGTGCAGTGTATCTGCCCATATCCAATTGCGGCGAAAACCGAGGTCATGTATTGCCTGGTGTCAGCAGAAATCACACCCTTTTTAGCCCTAAACACGCATTTTCAATTGTCACTCCACATTTCATAGAAGATAGTGAACTAAGATCAGACTAATGAACGTAAAGCTAAGAAAAACACAAGTAACGCTTCCAACAACGTCTAGTAAGGGCGAAGTCAGCGTAAAAAAGTAAACGATCAGCCCATCAGTAAAGGTGAGATGTTACAAACCTCTCCGTGTATTTCCTCGTCAGTAGAAGGCCACCAGCACTCGCTTGCTTCTCTACGTCACCAGTCTGATCGTAACCCGCATGAAGTGCTGCGTTGTTCATTATGTACACACATTCGGTTATGCACTTGATTGGGTTAAACGTAGCTTAAATGCATATAATCGACCGGAAGTATGGTCCACCCACGGTTGCAGTTGCTTGCCATCCTATCAGATTATCTGTGTTATGGCAAGATAGGAAGTCAATTTTACCGCTTGGGTTGGCTGACCAAAGAAGAGAAATCATCCGACGCCTGAGTTTTTCCCAGAATGCAACATTTGAGAACGTATCCCCCCAGATTCAAATCACTGTCTAATCTGTTTATTCGACAACAAACCGTCGCAACCAGTGCGCTTCGCCAAGCCGATCGATTGGATTGTGTCGGATTCATATCGCCCATTTTTGTCGATAGACCGCGAAGCTTCGATTCAGTAATAAACCATCAGAAAACAACTATGTACTACCTGACCTAGTAAAACACTTCCGAACACTCAAGTAGAGAGTCTGTTTCATAATACATTCGATGCGTTGTACAACAATTATTCGAGCGGTGCTCTCCAAAAAGAGGCAACACCTTGAGCATAGTCTGTCAGTGCTTCTCCCGTCATAGAGAAAAAAATGCTGGTTTCTGTGTTGCGTGTTTTCTCCAAAGCGAGTGATATTATTTGGCGCGGAACCTGATTGTATAAAACCGGAGGAAAATCATTCTTCGACAACTCGTATGCAATGTGATTGGGTTTAGTATGCCCAAGCTTGTCCTAACTGTTTAATGTTTGCTGGTCAGAAACTTCAATCTGGGCATAGTAGTGATAACAGTAATAACAGTAATGGTTGGCTTTCCGAGTATCTGCTTTAGAGACTGTTACTGGATGGTATAACGTACTACTTGGTTGAAGAAAGCACTTGCAGCAACCACACAACTGTGATTAATCTGAATTAAAATAAATAATAGAACCAGTCTGCCCACTAAATGAATCCAAGAGGAAATACCTCTTTATTCCTTGTTCCTTCTTTCCTCCCAGTGCCTAGCTCCCAAGCCACGCGAAGCAAGGGCGATGGCTGAGAGACTGCCAGGTTGCCGAAGTCCTGACAGGAGCCGGATTTGGCTTCGAACCACGGACCTTCCAGTAAGTAAATTACCTGCTTAACCGCTGAACCATCTCAAGCTCTTAAGTTTATCGTATATGTTATACTGTCATCGCTTCAAGATAGTTGACTTATTGCCCACGGGATATTGATGTAGGTATTTCTTAATTTTTGTCAATTTTGAACCAGAATAAAGGATTTATTCCTTCGGAGCCATAGACATGATTAACCTTCAGATCATGCTGCAGTTGTTTAAGGGACCGCAATAAATTTGATAAAAGGTGCAACAACTTTGCACCCTCGTCAAATTTGCGGCCATATCGGGAAAAGGATTTCCCCTTTTTGCTAGGTTTTTTATCGGAATCGTGGCTGATGCACCATTTTCAAGTTTTATTAGGTTTCGCCTTATTAACGCACCCCAACAGCTTTAAGCTATGTGCATGCGGCATATCAACCTGGAACAGTCATGAACATCAAGACCGTTTTCCCAAACCAGGTTGTAGTGTTGAGCTCTGTAGTGGGTTTAATTGTACCCGTTTGTTGAATATTATGTAAAACCCTGTAGTCAGTCTGTACCAGCGACCTATTGGCATGAATAAAGTGAAACCATCCTATGAGATTCTTTCCCTAATGTTCTGTTTGAGTAAGGTTCACATGAAATTGTATTCTTTTCCAGGTCATCAGTTTTTGTGACACATCTCCGCTTGTGCCTTCATCTTCACAGTCTTCCTTCGAGTATAGTATTTGTATACGAGCGGTGATCACCCATATGTGTACCTCTGCTTCCAACATCCTACCAGCGGACAATTGCGGTGTTCCGTGTGCACTTATATCCCACCAGTTACCACCAGTTATTCATGCTTAAGGTATTTTCATACATTGCGACTGAACGGATTTAGGAAGACAAGCACAATTGAGAACCCCGTAAAACCTTGAGTAGTAGAATCATCAAAACAGAACCGGCCGTCTGAGCATACACGGTCCTTGAAAATCGAGAACAAAAATGCATCAGTCAATGAGTCGGTCAAAAGGCTAACATAATCACGCTCACCACCTTCATTTGCATAACCTCATTTTCAGAGGACCAACGTTTTCATTAAAATGTATCAAAACGCAGAATAAATACACCTGGCATTCTTCGCTGAGAGGACACCACTTTTGTGAACATCTCAGAGGCATTAGATTGTTTTTCACTGAACTCGATAGGCATGCACATCTCAGGAGCCGTATGTGCAAAGTGATAAAGAGGGGCACATCCATTATCAACCGAGCTATTTGTGACAACACACTCTAGATAAATTCAAGAGAATAAAAGTCATTCATTTCACGCAAAAAACTGGTGCTTTGTGAGGCGACAATAAAAGGTCATCTCTCGCATCCTTGGTTTCATATTCCACATGATAGTAAAAGACCAGCAGTTCTGCGTGATATCACTAAATTATGGTTTTTCCAGAATGTGAAAGAAAACAGTACTTGCTGAAGGCTCTTTTTTTAAAGGATCGAAGGACCTAAGGGGCATTTTCTACGTCTGTTTGTCACGTCTAGGGTTTATCCGGTCCGACTGCAATATTTGCCTATTGTGGAAACGGACAACTCCACTTTTCACAGCATGGCTAAATGGATGTAAACTACGAGAGACTCTGCTTCTGATTATGGTTTAGTTTATCTATAAAGCCAACAATACTAACGTGACGCTTCACCATTTCTTCAATAATGTGCCTTGACGAGAAACCGTGTATGTGGCATCATCTGGGGGCATAAGACCCAAGATTAAGCATCCTGAAAAGTTATTTTAAAAAAACGAACTTGACACTGTGCGTTCTACATCCAAATTATGCTTGACAGGACACCTCGCATACACACTGGTAGATTTGTCGTGGGCTGTCCACTTGGCAACGCGCTCCTTCATCTATTTGTCAAAATTCCAAACCGGATAGCTATATCTGACCCAAGACAGATATGTAGAAGATATCCGAATTTTGTGAGATTCCTCCTGGTCTGATAGCTTGGTACTTAGAACAATACAGAAAAGAAACTTTTCTCTCTAGGCGCGTTAGGGACTTGATGTCAGAAGGACTGTAAACAATCCAACAGGAGCTGCTTTTGTACGCAATCCTGCAGCGTCCTCCAACTCAGAATCGAGCGGAATTCGCTGCACCACCCTTAGGACACAGTTAGAGAAATATGTATAGAAGATGCTCTGAATCAAAAAAGTACATTTCTTAAAAAGACTTCGATGGAAGTGAGTCTCCCAGCCGACTTCTGGCGAAGCAAAAACAACCCTTGTGCCTTAAAAATATCATTTACTGTGCATCTAGAAATATCTATATGCTTGCAACCGCTTCACACATGCCACTTAATCAGTGGAATTAACGTCCTTCGAATAATGTAAGTCTTGAAGTGAACCGTAAATGCGACCAAGTTACGAGCCACTCGCACTAGCAGTGTTCCAATTAAACCAACTGAAAGCTAAGTTTCCTCGTCATATCACTTCTGTGTCCACTAATCATGTTGACAGCATCTTGGAGGCATTTATACCGGAAGCCACCAAGAAGCTAACCGATTTGGTATCTGAGCACACTCCAATGCATTTTCGATATGGAAAACTGCGAAGTTATGTATTAGCCAAACGGTGTTATACTGAATATGATATCAATGTTAGAACGGCTTTTAAGCCCATTCACTGAATTTCGCTGTAGATGCCAACTTCTAAATACTGGGTGAAATATTCCTCCTTGGAAATGGATTATCAAGTGTGGAAATGAAAGCATCCCGCCCACGTGATATTCTGTTTCAAAATCAGTATTCCCAATGAAAGCGGTAAACTGGGTCTATTATGCCAAATCTGATCTGTGGAAGGACGTTTATGTATTCCCTCCAAATTGACAACACCAAAAGATTTCTGGTAATCAAAGACAATGACGCTGGTTCTTTACTGTGGGTTCACTGTAGTGTGGCATGTCTTAATCAGGCAAGTGTAAACGCTGAACTTCACTTCCGGGCATCACATGTCGTCATCTAATCAGCAGTATAAAATTCACGGTCCTCGGCAAAGACTCCCTCCAATAATGCCTCAGATATTTATAACCGGGTTAAAATTTCAGATAGAGTCAGCAGGTTCCTCAAAGAATTGAGTATTTTGGAATGATGGACGTGGGACACGTGTAATTCATGTTGAATTCATCTCAGTTTTTTTTGCTTTGAACTGATATGTACCCAGCTAGGTTGTGGCCTTAAGGTAACTTGATATTGTTGAGCGACAGGATGCGTAATGCTGCTGATCACTCCTCATTGGATACCTTTACCTGACTTTTTCGTTCAGCGAATGTCGATATGCAGACCATGAGAGAACAACCATGGTTGCGCCGCTTAGGTGAATTCTTTTCCTGCTTTAAAAGTCAATCTTGTAACATGTCTACAGAGAACATTTGAATAGAATTCCTCCTCATCAATGAATGTGGCATGCCCCAAACAGCAAAAAATAAGTTGTTGTGCAACCCATCTCATCCTGTGGCAGCTTCAACTTGTTTTGAGCTGAGGCACTTTTTATCCAAATCTTGTGTATATGTGCAACCAACCTCCAACTCTCGTCAATGAGACTTGTAAACTAAGTGCATGTTCTAACATGGATCCAAGTGTCATCTGATCGAGTGATGCTTGTAGCGGCGTTATCCTAATCCGGATACCACAATCCTCCCGCAGCGCTTTGTTCTTGGAGTTTTGTCAAAGAGACCAGTGACTTAAATGGGCACAACGGCTGATGACAGGTAAATTCTTTGCGCATCCGATAAAGTTATCTCCTTAACCGTGGAGAACTAGTAGTCACGTGCATTTCTTGAGACAAACCAAATTGCTTTACCACCTGACCAATTAAGGGTATGCCCACTTGTTACAAGACGTTCCTACGATATTCTCTGATTAAAGGTTGTCTAAATATTGCCCAATCTCTTGTGTGCACTCGTTGATTAAGGAGCTCAGAACCCTCATACGCTCCAAATATCTGACCTTCAGTTAACATGATTTTACTGGGGGTCCACATTCCATCACGAATCAGACTTTTTGTCTTCAACCAAAGAAGTGACAATAACGCCAGGGAGCTTATGGGATGCGTAATCTGTTTCACGTATAAAAGACAGTTCAAATGATCAGGAAAGAGAGCTCTACAAGCTCAACAAGCATACTCGTCTACAGGCATCCGTTTTTGTATTCATAAAAGCAACTTTTAGACATTAGCAGCCATGTGTTCCACATGACTGAAACAGAGCTCCACTGTATAAGAACGACGTAACTCTTTGCTATTGTTCAGTTTGATCCGGTTAATTATTTGGTCGGTTTCCTCTGGCCTGCATAAGCTTTGGTCAGGGGATAAGATGGGGAAAAGACAGCTACCCAATTGTGTGTTTTAAAAGAGCAGATAGAAACTGTCTAAGAATAACTCAGGGGTTTCACAATAGAAAAACGATATCACAACCTTAGGTGCATTACAGTATGCATTGTAGTGGCAGTAGACCAATAGCTTTACCAAGGCTTTTTTTGTGATGAGCATTTAGTTCTGTACTCGACTTGTTTTTCCTATTGATTTGAAGCCAACGTGGTCTAAGAGCAAGACCCATTAGAGCAAGCACATTTAGCATTTATGGAGCGTTCTACGGTTGTTTATCATAAGATATTGCCCTCACTGGCAGAACCACTGTGCAAAATTTACCATGGCATATGATTAGCAAGTCGGTAAACTCATACCAGTTCACCAACTGAAAATCTTGACCCTGGTGACCTGTCATGACGACAGATTAATATTGAATTACAAGGAAATGACAAACGCTGCTATGAATTAGTTTGAACCAGTAGTCTTGCAGGTCATATTTTCAAACCTATAAGGTCAGATTCATCGACAATAATGTAGGTTGATAATCAATATCCTGACAGCCAGACAAAATATTTGCTGCTTACTCATGCACGCAGCTTTACTTGACTTCAACTGAGAGTTTATTGCTTCTGGAGTAAACTTACACACTACAGAGTACTAACCAATACTAGTGCCTTCCTAAAACTGATGAGATGAGAGGAGCCAACTATGGTTTTCCCCGCCACATTCCCGGGAAAAGTTCCGCCACCTGCCGTTAAGTATTCAGTGCCTGATGCCGACATTCTGTCACCCTAGCTTTATTTCAACCGCCGTTACCTATTATAGTCCGTTGCCTTTTAACTTCCACTCTGTTTCCACGGTCTGAACATGGCAAAATCTGAATCCCTCCATGATATAGCGCAATTTACGATAGAGGCAGCTTTTATCATTTGATATCCTACCACAACGCATAGCCAGTAAAGAATAATGATCGTCTCCGAACATAAAGTACGAAAAAGAGAGGGATAAAGTTCACCTGGTAGACATCCAACCATATCAGGGGGAGGTTGACGGAGTGCATTTGACAGGGGATAAAAAACGGGAAAGTGACAAGCCAATATCCGACTTATCCTCTACGTGAAAAGTCGACATAAGGGGGCTTTGTCAAACAATGACAGCGTGAAACATTGCCGCTCTGCTCTAACCGGGTTCAGCCAGACGCGTTCTAACCTGGGTAGTTTGAGGACAGCCACTCAGTTTATGTTCATTGCTGTGTTCCTCTAATTATTCCAAAAACACCTAGAAACCGCTGATAAACTATGGATGACCTCTCGGTGCTTAGATGAGAAGACGGTTATACAGACATTTGCAAAACTCTTCGAACTGTTGGGCAGAGATGTGATGAATGTCCAACAGTCTTCTGTCATGTTTTTCCCCATGGAGACACAGCCTTAATGGGGAAACCGAAAGTATCTCTTCCGCAAAGTAGTTGCTTCTGATTGAAACAATGATGTATACTTCAAAGGACTAGGCAAATAGGAGACCCCTGATAAAGGGTTACTTTCACAAATGACCTTACCAGAAAGACGCAAATGAGCCTCTATACTTGATAGTGAATAAATCAGGATAAGGTGTATATAGTGGCATTTCTGAATTCGGATTGGATTATCACAGGAGTGTATCATACAAAAATTGCGTTAACTAGTAAAATGGCTAGAGTTGGGGACCTTGACATCATATATACGAAGATATGTGTACGGGAGCTCGTATTCAAAATCTCGAAAACGTCAGCTCTAAAAAGTGATAACAAATGAATATCACTTTGGGGCTAATTGCTTGCTTAGGAATTTAAACAAACAACAGGCAATGATAGGTGTGGAAAATATCAAGATCTACGCACAGACTAAAAAACACCGAAACAGCAGATCAGTGAATCCTCTTTGATGCCTAGTAGAATTTAAGATTAGCCACAAATACAACAGCGTATGGAAAGCCGTATCTCAATTTTTCTAACCGATTAAACATTAGTGTCACAGCATTAACAGCCACGTTACAAAATTCAGGAAATATAGTCTCTTTGAGTAATACACAATCTATGTATAAAAAGCAACAGCCTCGTCAAGCATGAAAAATGGACTGAACTGGCTTTTTTCACAACAGATGATGAAGCATTGTGGAATGGCAATCAGGGTCCCCTGAATAATCAAGTCGGGAGTAATGTGAATCAAAACAATAGCAAACCGTGAGGAATGTTTTTGGGCAGTAAGACACATACACTAAAGCTACTTCTGTCCGGTTCAGATTTTTTACTCAAATTGTGATATCAGTGTTCCTTGTTAAGCTACTAACGTAAACCCAAGTTATTTGAAGTCCTCTACGAATACGTGGTTAATTAGGAACATGTTTGATTGGGTTACAGTAGCACCGCTCTCTGTGACACTTACGGAGAATTATCTTGTTATGGTCGTTGGCTTGTTCGCTGAGCTGGGCGAACAAGCCAACGACCATCTACGCTACCTGAGCTACCAACATTTTCCTCTATTATCTTGTTAACTGTTAGCATGGCGATTCGACACCTGGCCTCAGCTCATACCGCAAGCAAATTAGTCGTACTGCTACTCAGCTATAATCTGGTATTCAACTACTAACCAGACGGTTACGAGCTCAAAGTGCCCTGGGAAATTCCCACAGCTGATGATTCCGAATGAGAGTGAAACAGCTGTACAGTGCTCACTTTTTTCAGAATGGGCTGACTTTACTAACAGAAAAATTTGATTAAGTGGTTAGATCCAGTCTAATTTTTTTCCTTAACACTTAATTAGCACAGCAGACTGCTTTTTTGTTACGAGTAACATCAACATTAGAACAAGTAAACCGATTCTCATCATCTTGGGAAACTTTCCAAGCAGAATCGAGATTTTTCTAAATGAAACAAGAACATATTCCCTTCAAACAACCCGGTGAAGACAAGTCAGTTTGAAATGAATATCCACTCCCTCTGAGTCAGACCACTCGTCCGTCACTGTAGAGTGAGTTAAGACAAACAAAGCATGTTTACAAATTCCTTGAAAAATCCTGTATGAAATTGGTTTGCTCTACAGGTTTTCTCAGGAACTGCTAGTATATTTATCTAATGCTTAAATACAGCCCAAGAGATACGTACGACCATTTCGCCTATAGAAGGATCTATCGAAACTGTCGATAACATTAAGCTCTAAACTATGCTGAGACAGGAATTAGGCACATTTTGCACACAAGCACAAGGAAGTTCCAAAAGTAGGCAAGTAGAGATAAGTAGGTAAGTAGGGGCAAGTAAACAGAAAGGTGGGTGATGCCATACCATTGACTTTGTGGGTATCACTGTATCATCATAAACTGATTGTAAAATGGTTGCTAAAAAATTCACTGGAATGTTTACCTTAAGATAAAACTACAGACACTGGGTACACCACACGTAAGCAGAGTACCACCAGATTACATTATCATTTTGACTACAAAATCGGCTTCACAAATCACTTAGCTGTGGTAGGCCAACTATTCTAGAAACTTACTCCAAATTGATTCGTTTCAAACCTGTCTTCAATGTACTGTTCAGGTGAGCAGCTGGATGCTGCTTGGTTCTTCTCGGCACATGCTGATAGTATCTCCTCATATTTATTATTTCCCGAGAATGAACACACTAAACAGAATACGGTAAACAGAATAACCGACGAGACAAATAATTTGAGCCATAAATTGATTTCTCCTGTCTAAATAGAGTGTACCATTTCGAACACGTGGCACACATGGACTTTGTTGCCACACGTTAGCACTATGCTCTCATACGTAATGAATGGGGCGGTCGCAATGGAGTAAGGCCGAAATTGGACCATAATTGAAAATAATTAACCGATATAATGGCATGTATTTCAATTCACAAGAATGCATTTGCATGCCGATACTTAGACACAGACAAAATTCGCCCAGGGTCTTCAACTCGCCCTTTTATTGAAAGGAGTTTACTTTCAGAAAAACGTCATGACCAAAACCGAACAAGCGAGAACAAGACTGACCTAAAGCCCACTTCTCAATGAATGAACAGCCGCTTCACCGAGCCAATATTCAAAATCCTAATAAGACTTCACGTTATACTGCATCACCTGTAATCCTCTTGGGTACTACAGGGTGCTTTGTAGTGACGATTTCTAGCAAGAGTGAAGTAAGTGTTGACTAACGAAATACACTCATTGGCAAACCAGTTTGGTCTTGCGGAAGACTCACCTGAAACCCAGCTGAATCTCCCGTTTATGATGTTTTTAGGCAACTGAATGTGCTGCACCAGGCCGCCTCATGTTTCAGTTGGTACGATATTCGACATGTCACGATACACGTATAGACGTAATACACTACTCATAAGGTTACTGAAAATGCTTCGACAGCCCACGACTGGTTTAGCCCTTCTTGGGGCTTAGTTGAAAAATAAAATCTGTGCTGTGACAGCAAACGAGAAAACCATGCAAAACTTTGCGTACGTTGTTTGACAAATGCGTTCCTTCTAAAATTCAGCCAACAATGTTGTGCGTAATAGAGATGTGAATTGAACAGGAGTGTCCAATTCCACTACAAGGAAACAGTCACCAGATTTTACCAGTAGGTCTAAGTGCAAGAAATTCTTCTAGTGGCAGCTTTAAGTCAGCATATTTATTCTTACTCTACTTCACATAACTAAAGACCAATTGGTAGTAATTTACCCTAGGCTGTGTGGTCAATACAGAAACTCAGAGTCAGGACTGGGCCCGGATTTGAATATCCGACCTCCCAGTCTCAGACGAGTACTCTGTCGCTTGCGATAACCAGGACGCCATTCAATGTCACCTTTGTGAACCTAAACTTCACATTGAGTTAGTGAAACATCTCACTAAAGGCGTCGGCGTCTTTCAATTTGGTGGATGTGCGGAAAATGCTATGTGAATTTTGAGTGCATTAATGTGAAATGTATTAGCGTCCTTGCAAGATCCATCCATCTATGAAAGAGAAAATTGCTGGTTCCAGTTTATCAGCAGGCATGTGATTTTGCTGGTGCTGTGTTTAACCGGACCTTTCAATTCGAGGTTTACCAAATTCCACTTTATTCTAAATCAACGGAACACCTATCGAACTTTTTGGAAGCACATGAACAGAAATGTTCACAT
Organism: Opisthorchis felineus; assembly: GCA_004794785.1. NCBI lineage: Eukaryota > Metazoa > Platyhelminthes > Trematoda > Opisthorchiida > Opisthorchiidae > Opisthorchis > Opisthorchis felineus. Next base: position 344,786 of record SJOL01006451.1, on the reverse strand, counting down.
GCTCAGGACCTTATGCGGCCTGGTTTTCTCCGAGATAGACTGGGCCTCGACTGTGGCTTGATACATCAAGGTCTTGAATAGAACCATGGCGAACTTATACAGTCGGCTGGCACTCTACGAGCCTCGAGTGTTGAGCTCACATATCCGTTATTGGCGGCGAACATAAACATCAGGTTCTGGATTGTTCGTCGCTCAGGATTTGGAGCTCGACTGTGTTCGTCGTAAAACTGAAAGCAGTATTCATTATCGTAATTCTGAATCTCATCTATAAGGAAAATTATCCATCAGTCAGGCTACTTGGTTTCCTCAAACATAGCGGTTCTGAACGATCTGGGTGCGAAAACATGGGATCATCTAGTAAGCTTGTAATGTTATTTATATTCGGATCTCCAATCATTCTACTCAGACTAGCGTACACACCACCGGGTAGAGAATACAGAGTGCTTTTTAGGGTTACTTTTTGCCACCTTTGATGACCCCGAACGTGAAAAAGACCGTCCGCCACTCCAGCTTACCTTACTGAATCGAGTGGTGCATCAGCCGCCGGGGGATCGCAGAATGACAATACGTTTGCAACATGCACAAATAAGTTAAAACTGAACTGTAGTAAGGCTATTGTCGTACTTTATCTGGTAAAACGCTGTTAGGACACAGACCGGTGCATCCAACATTGCCCTACAAATAGCAAAATTGAGCGTGTCAGACGGTGCTACCACTGTTATTAGGATGGATTCTTCTTATAGGAAATTTACATTAGAACGAAATGTTTCCCCTTCTCTACTGAGGGGGATCGCTGCACTTAGATTTCATTAGATTACACTAAGTTCTGCTCGAGGGCCACTAAGAGAATAAGTCATTTACTTTTCTCCAAGAAATGTACCCTCTTCAGGTGTCCTGACTTCCATCAAACAGCAGTGGATTAGGTTGATGAAGATTTAAAAAACGCACAGCATTGGATAGACATCTTCCAACGTCCTTTGATTGTGGTCGCTATCTCTTACTCTTGGTTTCCGAATACTCATCTAAAATTACGAGCACTTTTTAGAACAACCCTCCTTGTTGTACTCAGTAAACAAAATAGCCTTGGTTCACCGCATTTTCGAAATTTTGCCGGTAATCTCTGATTTTTCGGAGCCGACCAATCGAAATTATCTGCATGAAACCGATGGGCTAAACTCACACGCGAAAGGACTGTTGATAAAGTTCAAAAATCTTGCATGGTGATCAAATAAGTCAGTTTTTAGGATGACAGCATCTCTAGTCTTTGGTTTCGTCAAACGTCACCTAGTCTCAAAGTCACCTGTCCGACACCGGATTCACGACAAGGTATTCCATCCGTTTCTCGGAAAACAGTATCTTATGTGGACTTTGCCTATACACGAGCAAACTTGCGTATATCAAAGGGATAATTTCCTGTGTCATATATACACTGACTGTCAGTATATCAGTTAGTGAAACTGGGAACTGATACTTCACGAATGACGCCAGATAAATGTTTTTGGGGAAAGAAGAAGATCACACTCAACGAATCTAATTGCAGCATCAAGTAAAGCTGAAAATTTATCCAGGAATAAGGCCTTAAACCTTCAAACATGATCCAGAAAGATTAGATCAAATGAAATGATTTTGAACATCCTGGGGACCTGTGCCGAATAACTCAACTCATTCAGAAAAGTTATTGGCTCAAAAAAATTTGGACAGGTAGTACGAAGCATGATCTCTCTTGAAGGATGAACCACTCCTTGAGGGGGACATCATGGAGTGTTTGAGTGAGTGAGATGGACGGCCATCTTAGAGACATTAAGTCCTAGTGGAATCGGACGAGGAGTGTTTGTTGTGGACTTTCTTGAGAAGTGGATTAGAGGTTATGATGCAGCTTGCCTCGATAGCGTGGGTCATGAGGGATCCCAATGCACTTATTTGCTTTCGCCTGTTCGTCCACAATCATCACCGTTAGACATGCACGGCTTTGCACTCTGTGATGCTGTTTAGTCTTCAAAACCCATACATTTACTTGACGAACCACTACTAACAAGGTTGCTGTAACTCTTCGACAGCTCGCGACCAGTTGCAACCTTTTTGGAGTTTGTCAAGCAGGCGGAGTCCCCATGTTTCCCTTCACTCAACCTTATGTTCCGCTTGAACACACACTGGACGCAATTCATGAAATGCATTTACCTATAGAAATGAATGTTTTCTTCGAAGCTGCAGGCGTTTCCAAGTAGCATTAACCAAACAACCTGATCGATCGCAGTCACATGAATCACAACGTCCTTCAGTAATAAACTTAGGTGTATCATCGTAATTTCTTTCAGGAAAGTTCAAAATAGAGTTTGTTCACTTCGAAGAAAAATTGATTGGTTGATGGAAATAAACAAAGCCAAAATTTGGTAACCAGAGTTTGACCTATTGTCAGTTACTTCCGCTGTGTTATAGGGAGTCTATTGTAAGGCAATATGCCGAGGTTAGGAAAATGTAAAGAATCCGTCTTCAACCTCCGTGCAAGCTTTTGTGGCTCAGAACTTGTCCAAAAAGGAATACATGAAGCAGTTCTCGTTCTACCTTGGGACAAGAATGTGTGCTTTTCGAGCATCAGCATCTTTGCTCTTGCCTGAGTCCTGGTGTAACGGCGTATAATACTGATGAGGCATGCGAGTAGTCTGTGGTTGTATCGAAGCTCCCCACTGCGTCTAATGGAAGGTGAAGTGTATTACGAAACTTGTGGAACTGCTTCGCAGTGTTTGTTTACAATTGTGTAATAGCCTATGAATAACCATGAAAGTTCACGAAGACGCGTGAGAATGTTTAGTTTTTTAAAACTATGAGCATATGAGACGTTTACTTTCCTGTCCAATAGCTTGTAACTGCTTAGTTGGTGTTTGCTAATAAACGACTTCGCGACGGAGGGCTTTCCCCCTTTCACTGGTAGCTGCTGGTACCGGGTAAGTTAGAAGAATACAGTCGTGCCAGAAGGTGCAGAGATAGGTTACCGCACCTGAAACTGATTCAAGTGATAAGAGGAGACAACCGGGGGAGGCAGTTAGAACACTTAAGGCAATTAATGGTTTCGCAAATGCAAGCCTTGTCAGCGCATGTCTTTCAGACTTAGACTAGCCTCATAGGATATACCCAAATACTGGTTGAAACCGGGAGTATAGATGGCTGGTGAGCAATGCAGTTCGTATAGTATCAATGAATTTCCTTAGATGAATACTTACCAGCGTATGGAAAAAACTGTGCAGAAATTTCACCAAGGGTATGACTTTACAGTGGTAAGATAGAAAATTCAGTTCCCATTCCGGGAATGTGAATAACTGTTAACTGCTTGAGCTGCGATTTGCCTTATGGTAGGAACGAAGAATGATTTTTCCCCTGGCAGTAGATGGACACAGCTTTGTAACATTTGAATGATCAGAAGATTTCATTGAAGGCTGTTGCGCCTAACCTACGGAACAAACAAAATTCTAACGGTTTTTACGTGTAGGCAAGACCCTCGGTCTTTATCCTGATTTTTATTCCCACATTTTGTTCCAAACGATAATACTTAGCTTCATTTAATCGCCTGTAACTATAAAGTGATGCCTGTGTCTATTACCAGTGCTTCTGTGTCGGCTCCCTCTCTAACACAACCGTATCCCTCCATAATGTAACCACCTTTCTATTACGGCCTAATTGACATGGCCTGAGGAAATTAGTTACAAACACGGTAGTCATACATGCCTCATCGATGACCTCCGTTTGACGAACTTCTATTCGGAGAAATTTCACCTGATCAAAATGATCCTGTTTTGATAGTCTTTAGATAAGTCGCACATTTTCTTATATCCGAGTGCGTCTCATTCTTTGAAAGCTAGCTTGTTGACACAATACACGAAATTGCCATTTTATCTCAAATTTTATCAGCTGACCTATTTTTTAGCTTTGACGCACCCGATCAATGAATGGACTCACATTTTCAGTTCTCCAAGAAGAGATGGGCGGCGATTTTTATGGTTTTCCTGATGACGATGAGGATGCTTGTGATGGTTAGGAGTCTTGGTTTGGAAACCCACAGGTACGTCATTTGGTTGAGTTATCTCCATTAAAAGACAATGCATGTCATACCCAGGATATTCGTTAACAGCCAGAGGAAAGACCGATGTTAGTACACAGGAAAGGAGTCCTCTTGAGCTGTACGTCTTTTTCGTATTAACCGCGAATTACAATTTTGTGAGAGATCCGCCTGTCCTGTGGCCTGCCTAACCAGTTTTATATAGCACTTTCTTGGCCTTCGGCGGCAGTTTCGCTGGTAACCAATAGCTACATGTGCGTGACAACGTTGGCTGAACGTAATATTGACGTTCAACTAGGTGAAAATTGAACCAAGTGTCAAGAGTTTATGACGGGAGTTAGCATTGGTGCATCAAATTCAACAGCATGTCACCTCAGGTCTTGATGAGACAGTTTACACATGCACAAACTAGGGCACCATTTTCAACCCCTACTGATTTTTTCAAATCTTCCTGTGACTACTAAATTCTTTATACTACTTAATAAGAGCAACTGCGAACAAGTAACTACAGCTATTTATTGGTGTCTTGGTGTTTTTAGAAGAAGGTCTCGATAAAATTGTTGAGTGACCTGATAGAGATCCGAAGACACCGTCAGAAATCCAATGGCCGGATGTTGATTTAGCATGCTCTGTGAAGTGTGCAGCTTTCCAAATCTGATCAGAGTCAGTCACTTACTGACGAGAGAGGCACATGAGCATATCTGTTGTTTCAATTCTTGTTTGCCTTGCGCCAAAGTGATTAGCGTGCACGTAGTGTGCCGGTCAACGGTCGAAAAGTTAACATCGAGAAGTTAACATCTCATCGGTCCTACTTTCTCCACCTTATGTGCCCCAACCATGATGAAACGTGTTTTCCAAGATGCCAATGTCTTAGAGATGTTTCAAATTTCAGTGAGCGGAGAGTGAATTGGCCCTAGAAAAAGTAAAACAGCTGTCCAAGGAAGTTCCATTCGTGAGTCAGCAAAAAACACCTCCGTGCGATTTTTAATGCTCTTAAGTTCTCGGCTTTTCAGCGTAGATTGAGCTCACTCACAGGAGGAAACCTCCATTTAAAATTGCCGAATCTCCCCACACTACTACCAATCTGTAAGTAGCTCAAAGGAGGCTAATTTCACTCGAGAATCCAGTCAGTATGAGACCACGTGATGTGGTCTGCGTGACTGGCGGAAGAGTAGCGCCTTATCCTGTCCAAGGGCTAGTTAATCACACAGCTGATCGGCGGCTCGTGGCTGAACCGTTGGTTGTCCAAATTAGTGCCGGGAAATTCGCGGTTAGTATATGACCCATGAATGTTCATCAGGGTGAACAAAGAACGGGCTTGATATTGGTGTTTTCGTGCCATTCCAATGAATGCTGCATTCTGAAACAACAAAAAGAATGGCAAACAATTCCTGTCCCCAGCACAACCTGTTTAGCAAAAAATTCGTCCAGCTAGGATTCTCGGGGTTACCAAAGCTAAACTAATAACCCGGTGAAGTGATGCAAGTGACAAGAATGTACCATGTGGTTTTGTCCTTTTCCAAAACTCAGTGTAGTCAGTAAGCGGCAAAAGACCGGTGCAAGCGTTTTTGAACGGAATTACAGAAGGGATTTCTCGACTGATAGTTCGCCCTGTCTATAAAGCCAGTCTATGCAGAAAAGCCGAGAATCACAATACGGCTTGTCCATTCCGATTGCGGATCATCAGCGGTGGGCATCTCACAAAACATCAGGATGCTCCAAACCCGCTACATCTCAGATAGTAGTTTAAACCCTTAACCACTCGGTTATGACAGGCCGATCAGCAGGGTGATCAACTCACAGCGTGATACAGCGCCACTCAAACTTCAACCACGGAATCCGCATCAGGTGGTTGCATAATGACCGGCTCTACGAGTGGTGGCGTCTCTGATGAAAGCTCCATACGAGGCGGATTCGAAACTGCCTGGGGTTTCGTGAAATGCACACTGCTGATGGTTCACACTAAGGATGAACCAACTTAACAATGCTTCTCGGCTTTTCAGTAGTGAGCATTCACCTGCCTTGAACTAGTTGAACTCGATTCATTTCGTATTGTTCAGTAAGCACGACAGGGTTGACGTCATTCAGCTGTCAGCTTATCGTAGGGCGATTGTTTTGTTTCCGCTCGCGTGCTATTCTGTGGACCTCCAATGTCTCCTGCCTGGTTAGTAGAGGGTCCCCCCAATAAGAATAAGGAGGATTAAATCGAAAACTTTATTTATTTTGAAGTAATTCTCCGGTGGTTGTTCCTTATAAAGGTGAACTTTTGTATTCACAATGTTAAAAATTGGTGGATAGAACTCAGCAGGCCCGGATGACAGTACTCTCCCATGATGCAACCATTTAAAAGAAACAATTTACCTATCACCTAAATATTTTCCACCAACCTCACCATAAACGAAGGAATACCTACCGAGAACCAAACTAGGGGCATTTTTCACCATTGGATGTTGAATCTTGCAAAGAGACTCCGATGATATTCTCCTTTGCTACTGACTCGTATTTACTATGCCCCTTTTCCAACTGCTGCTCCGGTGGTTTTCAGATGGACAGTCTACCTTTCTAGGGAGAAGTATCAAAGTTTCAAGAGAGACCAGATGTTTTCAGATTCTAGAACCTGCAGTTCTAAATTCATTCCACCTTGTTTTTATTGTATGCGACATTTCCGTTTGCTTATTTTACTGCTCACGAGTTTTGCCCTACTGATCATTATAATATTCCCGCTGAAATTTCATTCCATGATGGCGTGCTTATTGGACGGACCAGCGAATAACTAACAAAATCTCCCGCATGGTAATACTGTGCCTTCGTTGAAGCTATAGCCTTCATTGTAAAACGGTGCTGTTAGAAGCTTCCACTATTAAAATAATTCAGATGACTTCTGGGCATTTCCACATGCAAGGGAAAGTCAAAAGGTTGCTGGTATGGTAGGAAGAAGTTTCAACTAGCTGTCCGTATGATGGCCGAAACAAAAATTAGATGCAAACAGCCAGCTAGTCTGGAGGAGTGGCCGCAGTAGAAGCGCTCCATTGCATATCCTTATGCCGTCCTCATTTGTAGCTGGCCAAGTCAGATAGCAATTACTCGTTCAGCCAGTGCGGCCCAGTCAATTACATCGGAACAGCTATTCTGATAACCTGGTTATGAACATCGCATTAACGTCCTCAAATAGGTTGCCGACCACCGCTCTGGTAATCCGTGGACAAGCATTTTCAGAAACAGAAACGCAACATTAAACTATGGGCTTGACTACAGAAGACGGTAATGGATTTCAGCGCCTCATAGTTCACCAGAATATATAAGTGCTTCTGGAGTGCCTTAATCTTGAAGAAATATAGCATCCACTACGGTTCGAATGGACAAAGAATTTCGGGAGTAGATTGTTGAAAATGCAACAGGAGCCGATACCCTTGCTAGGGAGACATTTATTACCGCCAGGGGTGCTCCTTTATGGACAGGAGTAATATACAAGCATGTGAAGGCGTAACATAAAAGTGACAGCGAAGCCAGACTCACCTACTCCGTAGTCTTTTGTAACGCATTGACCTGCACAGAATCCTTCAGATCCTTTGCTCAGTAACGGGGCCAGAAGTTCAAGTGTGAAGGCACGAACTGTGCAGCCGTTTATTTTACCAGCACTAGAAAAATTGTTTGCTTTGCTACACAACGACCTGACCGAGACGGGGTGTGTAGACTTTACACGGAATGGCAGGAAAAAACAAGTAACTTCCATTGCTCTTATGTCCGATTCCAACACCACCAACACCAAACAACCAGAAATAACGCAGTCGTGTGCAAACTTGTTACTCAGGTGAACCGCCCCCTAATGGGAGTTAACGTTTTCTTGCGTTTCACTCCAACCGGTTTCTTAGTCCCAGTATATTGATCACTTCACAGTGGGCGTTGGTCACTTAAGCACGAAGGACTATTGCGTTACAGTTTATTTTAAGGAGAATAGATCCTCTGATGAATCTCATATTCAATGTTCGCCTCAAATTTACTTCAATCTCGGCTTATTAGGTAGTGCACTCAAGAGGCCAACTTCAAGGGCTACCCAACAATAGAGTTTAAACAAGTTAAAATATCCAAAGTATCTTTACCCCGAAAACGAAATGCATGTTCATTGGCCAATCGCACAAAGATGCATATGATATTGTCCGATGCTAGGTATTCAGTGCAGTAGTCTTTCTCCGTAGTGACTCCAGATGTGCCAAGACAACTGGCTGCGTAACCAGCAGTTGGCCAAAATAGGAATAAGCCATATTCTTCTTCAGGGAATGCGATTTCTACTTCGAATAACCTGCACTACTTATAGGATGCCAAGTCCGAAATTGTGACCCACGTGTTAGATGTAGTCAAATCACAATTTCCGAAACTTATTCTTCAGCTAAATCCGCAGCCGTAGCATGATACACCGTTTTGTCGGTTTGAAAAAGACTTGGTAAGACGGCTGGCATGTAAAACTCCAGACGATTTTGGTCATAGTAATCCTCTAAAAGGAATCCAGCGTCCAGGTGCGTTACGATGCCAGGCTGTTCATATAAAACACAATTCAATCGGTCAATATAGGCAAAACGTTTGAGACACGGTGAAGTGTGAAGCTAAAGACCCAAACAAAGAGGTTGGTGTGAAATTCAACAAATGGATGTTTTCGTTGAAGAGTCCCAGGAAGACTAACAGTTACTTCGTTCGATGATCATATGATACATTCAGAGTGACCGCCGTTGCCAGTTAGGTGTTCACCACTGTATCGTCACAGACTTTTTATGCTTACCAGAGTTTGTCAGCTTTGAGGTGGCGTCATTAAGACTGAAGTCCATCCATGTTGCTGCCTACTGAATTTCTTGGGATTAGCACCAGACAGACGAGTGAGTCTTAGTTGCCTACGTTCGGGAGTCTCGACTCGTGCCGTAGCGATTCTCACGTAGGAACGGCTCTGGTGTTCTCTATCAGTGCTCTGTTGACAAAAGAAGTCTTGAAATCTCCCAATAATGGCAGTTCACGTACTTGCACTACCTATAGTTTAAATGTACAGTGAATTATTGGCCAACTTACTGGTGTTTCAAATCTTTGCCGTTTCTCACAGTCTTCTAGCACGACCTGAATTGGTCCTACGTACACGGTGCACGACGACCAGAACTGGTTATAGAACCAAGTGCTTTAGAGCCAATGGTACATCAAAAGAAGCAGATAAAAAAGTAGTAATGAGAAGAGAAAATGATGAAATGAATGCGATGGCTCCGGACTGTCGGTCTGGTAATGTTATGCAATACCACATAAGAGAGATGTCTAATAGAAACTGGATGGTTTCTTGAAAGTACACGTCATGAGGTGCAAGCCAAGGTCAGGATAAACATAAGCAAAGGGGAGCAGCTAAACGTCAAAGGATGTGGTGATGGACTAGAAGCTATGTTCTGATGTAGCCTAGTCAAGTAGATTTATATTTGTTGTATTTTTATCTCAGAGGAAGTTGTTCGTCATGACTTTGGGATGTTTCGAAAAACACCCTCCCTAATTTCTCAAACAAATAGCAGGTTCTTCTGAGGGCACTTAGCAAGTGTATTCAATGGCTGCTTGTGGATCAAACAACTAAGACCACTTAGTTACATGTATTTCTGGCAGGTAGAGAGCTAGGTGATCTCGTCTTTTCCAGGGCGTCAATGAACGTGGATTACATTCTCATGTTTGTATACTTCATGCGGAATTTCCGTCCCGTCAGGGTCTGCATTATTCTTTATTAATAGAAGTCCTTAAAACCGTCATTACGGAAAGTATAACTCAGTGAAAACTAGTAAAATTAAACATTGTGGAAAATTCAAGTAAGTGAGTCCTCTGCAGCACTATTCCACAGGGGCGTGGTGGTCATCAAAAGGCCAGATTAGTACACGATTCTTGTGTTAACCTGGTTTGGATGGATTCTTGAGTAGATGCTGTAAATATTCCTCAATTTTTAAGAGGCGACCTCAGAACCGACAAACTCTAGTAAGCTTGAAACTTCTGTGGCAACACAGGATCGAAGTCTTAACTGGCAATGGCTATATCACCGTCAGACTAATTATTCTTCAGCTTTTCTGGCCGAACAAATTATCGGCTGACTCAAACTGTAAAATCAAATGGCTTGCAATAACCTGATGGAAATTTTCATTCCCATGAATACTCCTGACTCTTCAACGAATTGCGGGTAAGTGATTCATCCTATAAAGCCCTATTCTTCTAAGAGAACCCTTCTCACTGTATTGAGCCCTAGTCAGTCGGAGTAGCGCTGGCAGTTTTGTCAGTGACATCCTAGAGGTGCATCGCTATTGTCAAGGTTTTGTTAAAATCTGACTACTTCTACTTGGCAGTAGCACGTTTCTCGCCTTCGAAATCGCTCTCCCTGCCTGACCCCATTGCACATCATAAATGTACTTTTAAACTGCATTATTACCGGTGTACACACAAGGTGCTTTGCATATTTGTTTCAGACTCAAAAACCCCGTGTCAGCTCTCTTCATTCCGGAGACGGCCAGCACACCAAACAAAGTCATCTCTAGGCCAGTGTGTGTACATTACTTACTCAAGTAGGGCGCTCAAACAATTTATTGGGCAGTTACTCATTCGGCCACCAGATTGAATCATTCCCTTTTACTCTGAACGCAGTGACTCTAGTGGCCTCTCCGGGTAGCACTGTTTTCCGTTATTCCACCACTGAGCTGGGGAATTTCGCTGCTTGAGGCAGTTGCAAACCAATGTCGGCCATCTGAAGGATCAGCTGTACGTCTAATTTTTAACTACATCCTTGAATTCATGTGATATTTGACCCTAAAACAGCTATAATGACCCAAGATTCTGCCCTGCTCCGCACAAGTGAGAGGACAAACCAGGCTGGCTACCCTCTTCTCTACTTCAGTAGGTAGAGCATTTATCAGGCCTGCGGGGGTATTGCACATTATAATCTTTTGTGGTCCACATCAACGAAACACCCTTATGTATCGTCTGGTAATTTTATGCACTTTAAAAAAATCATACGACCGGATTTCTGGGCGTGTTTGGTTATTTCTTTCTTCCCCACTAGTTTGCTATCCTGTTGAGATCTTCCCGCGCTTCCTTTTACTTTTCACTTTTCGTCTCCTTATGAATTAGTTGTGGGTGATTGCGAGATCTATAGAATTCACATTCACATCACTCTTGTTTAAACAGTCTTTCTCCTGTCCTGGCGAAATGATTTCGGTAGGCTAACTTTAAACGAAGAAGCACTGGACTCCAGTTTTATCCTTAATGGACTACATCAGAGGTACACATCCTTGACGGTGCCGGGGTCCACGCGGGATTTCAGCTATACCGGAGTCGCTATGCACAGCCGCAGAATTCCGAAACTATTGCATGCTGCGATGACAGATCTCTTTCGGTGGACGTACGCAGCCGAAGTGGTTTCTCAGTACATCCAGTGCGTGCCGGTGAATTTGACTGAACACGGAAGAACGTGGTAGCCTCAGTAGTATTTTATTTTTTAACAGCTGACTTCTCTGTATGAATCCGTCAAGCTGATTTCCTAATCATAGCGCGAATTTCTCCTCATAGTGAAGTTTATGATGAAGCCATGCGGAGTCTCCTCCCAAATGACTGGAGGATAAGTAAGGTGCAAGCTATAAAGTACCCTGTAAGTATCTGTGTAAGAAGTGAACACTTATAATTTTTACTGCTTTTACAGTCAATCTAATAAATGTCTTCGTTAAATATCCGTTTCCACAAATGTCTGAAAAAATATTCAGAAAAAAATATAGAACACATCACAGTTGACTTGCGTTGCAGTTAAACCTCCCGTCAGTGTCTAATGAATCAAACGAAAGTTCTGCTCACTTTGTGTCTTACTTCACTGACTTCCGAAAGGGACCTTAGAACGAACAGTCTCTCTTAAATTTACCCGGAGTATCTAATATTTTCTACTTATTGGCTTTTACCTAGTGTTTCCGGGAGAAAATCTGAGGAAAATATTCCACAAGACGTGAAACAGTTAAGCCCAGCTTGCTAAAGAAGAAGCTCTGGAGGGAATGATGATCACCAGTGGATACAGTGGGAGGACTATTAGTATACACAACAAACTGAACACAAACTGTTTCTTAGAAAAACGTCTCATTGTGCCTACCCATTACCAGCAACCATATCCCGAATATTAATGCCAAATTGTAATCTGTCTTAAACTCCAAACTCCTAGCTGCCTAACCACCTCAGATCTCTGCAGCCACTGGAGTGATGTTTCGAGTTACGACCAACAGTGTGCTGAACCAGTCTTTTTCATCGATTTCCTTTCCCACGGATACGTGAATGTTTTCTGGAGAAGCTGCTACAAAGTTGGTAGAACACGTCTCATGACCAGTGGTAGGTGAGTGGAGGGCTATAGATGGCGTGGCATGTCTCTGGAATACAGCACAACACAGTACATTTTCAATATCTTTTAGACGTCCAACATCCTGCTGCATAACCAGAAACTCCTGGCTAGTTGCGGAGTGATGCTGAACAGAACATGCGTTCTGTATGCACAGAACGCATTGATTCAACGTTGTCCACCGACCCTGAAACTGACCTCGTCCCCAGCTTTTATCACAAAACTTAGGGTGATTATTAATGCTCAACCTCGGTTCTTACGCCGCTTACACAGAACGGTAAAATGCTTTACATATGCGACTGGAGAAAGCAACGGCAAAACTGACATCTCAAACATGCGTCTTCTTGCTGGTTCGGTGGATTTAACGGGACATCCTCATCAAACAATCTAAATAAAATCTGAGTCTGTTTTGTTTGACCTTCGTGTCATTGTCAAGCAGTAGCTCCTGTAGTATTGCAAAGTGTGGTAGCAACAAATGGAACTCATTCACCATTTCGCTCCGGTGACAGACAGCCTAGTGAGCATTCACGAAAGCATACAGTTTGGAATATAGTCTGCGGCCACTTCGATTTCAACTACCTTTTGGGTTCTACTCCATGGTTAGAATATGAGTTTCTTTTGTTGGAGTTTTGGTAGAGAACCTTGAGACCTAATGTATCATGATGCTTTGTATTAACCAACCTAACTCTTCACCTACTTTATCCTACTATTGACCTGCTCAACTGTTTAGGCTTATCTTACTAAGGTTATTTGAGATGCAAAAGGCTTCCATCTTGTAGCTGTTAGTAGAATGAAACGAGTGAGAAAAAATGTATTGCAACACGGAAATGTTGGCAACAACAAATGAAGATCGAGAACTAAATTTAACTGATCGAATTGTTATGAAGAAGCCATGATACTAATCATCCAGCCAGGAAATAACAAACCGGAGCGGTTTTATAGAGTAGAATAGGGGGTTTGTTTTTAGTATCGTCAATTCCTGTTTACAATGGATTTCAACTGGTTGGAACAAACGAGTTTGTTATCCTGAAGTAATCTGTGGCAGTGAGGAGTTAATGTCAATACTGATTTCGCTGTCTCATGATACTGTTGATGCTGATGATGATGGAGATGATGACAATGTTGATGATGTTGATGATGATGAAACTCATGTGGGACCTAGTACTAACGTTACCAGTTCTGCTGTTGAGCAGTGGTAGCTATGATGCTTTTCCATACCTCGTCTTCCTCAGACAAATCATTTCAAGAAAGTATACAGTACTTAGAACTGCCTATGTTGAGAAGAGCAGTATAGCCGAATAAGCGAAATCTTCTACCAGATGCGGAATAAAGTGCTCCCCGACGCTCATTTATGCGACTCGCTCGCTTGACTAGACCATCCGTTATCGACTGATGCACAATAAAACCGAGTCTAAGTCGGCTTTAAAGTAGCATCACATAGTTGATGACCCGCGGCCTCGATAACGGAGCGCCCGTCAGTTCAAAATCTACTTTCACACTAAAGCCTTTTAGAAAAACTTCTGAACAGTATCGCGGACACGCAACTACCGAATTTAACGGATGCACGGAAGATTTACATGGGAAACGGGAAGATAGCGTGTCTGACTTTGAGTCATCCGAAGGCCATCCAGGAAGCTAGCCTGATTCAGGCTTCCCGATATTCTGGAATTTTCGTGTATCCACTTACAAGCGTTTTTTTTTGTTTACTAAGCACAGGAGGATAAATTCTTCCTCCGCCGGCTGTCAAACCCATGTTATCGACTGTACATGAAAAATATGATCAAAATTTTAAAAGCCATTAAACGATCAAGGCAAGCAGCTAAACATTTTACAGGATTTTCGGAACTGCGAAGATATGCAAACGGGACTGGTGTCCTGACGTCAGAAAACTGTTATCAGCAGATTGATTGATTTTCTGTGGAATTAGTAGTCATGCGTTCATCAATCACATGAACGTAGAAAGAAAGAAATACGACCTCATAAGCCATACTAGAAATGCAACGGCCTTAATGTGGCCTGTCTAAAAACTGAGGTCACTGGAATAAAAACAGGCGGATCAGTGTGACTGGCTTTTACAATTTAAGACCTATACCCCTAAACATGTTTGGTTTTGAAGTCCGCGGTAGCATAACTACATGTTCTCAGGAAATGCCTGTATGGAGTCGGACAGTTGAACATGAATGCTCGCATTGTAGGAGGGTTCAGTAGCTCATGCTGGCAGTGAAATTACCAACCATTTATGGTTAGCCGACTGGTACCGTACTGATAAGGAGCGTCAGGGACAACCAACTCCAATATTACTTGGTCGATGGAGCACACACAGTGTGTTGGTACTTAAATCCCTTCAGAAAATCAATACACCGAGATTTTAATCCACCTGCAGCGCTTCAGATACACTCACTGATAATTAATTAATAACCATATAACCACTTCTAATTGGGTAGTAAGGGTAATGATCCATACAGGAAATTCAACCTGAACTTTATGCCTCCTTCCCACGCCCAGAGGCTACCTCTGTCTTCAAAATTAAATTTTTGTGAAAATGTGTTACTGAGCGTTATAAGCTGTAATTCTCATTGACCAGACGTTTGGGTACTATGTGGCCCTAGCTTGAGTTGGATTTATTCAGACATCCTGATTAGTGGTGCGTGATCTGATTGATTTACCAGAAAGAGTAACGAACCCAAGACGCAAGACGATCACCTAGGTACAAATTTGACTGGCCAGTAGTAGACCAGGGCAGAATATTTTAATTGAAACAGTTAAGACGAGAACAAGGAGGAGCATTCAGCAAAAGCACTAGTTTTTATGCATGGTGTACTGTCCCTCAAAGTGTTCGCTTTTCTGAAGCATCCGTTGCAGCAGTATCCTGCCCTATTAAGGGCAACTTTTCACACCGCATTTCCTGATATTTTTTACAATATGCATATGTATTATCGTTAACAGTACTTGTAAGGACACTATGATAGTGGTCATCGGTCAAAAATATTTATGCCTGAGCGTTTCTCCTCTTTGTAGTCCACTTCATGCAGTAGAGATGAATAAACTTAACTCCATAGCAGTGGAATATAAGTGTGACGGTTTCCAAAAGATATAGCTGGCTCCCCTAAAGCTCAACCACGTCAGATTTCTCCTCTTTATTAGGACCAACAGGGTTAGTGCGGATCAGTGGTTTGCAATCTGAGCTGCTGGAGCCTCCTCGGATGAGTCAGGTCAGCAAAGGCTGAAAGTCGGTTGAGTTTAACGGCATTAGGGAAGTCTCCCAAATTCATGCATTCATTCCACGCATTCAGTACTGAATTTAACTGATCTTAAATTTTTGCAATAGTTGTTCATGCAAGGATTCACAAATTCCAATGCTGCTCGTACTGGCAATATAGCATTACTGATGTTGGTTGTTTCTCGCTGACATGACCTTCTAATGCCGGTGAAACAATACCCCAGATGTTCGTGTGCATTTTTTCTCGCGTAGACTAAGGATATCACAGCGAGGTGAATAACAATAAGACGTAGCCGTGCTACATTTAACAAAGTCGAATGAGGTGAAATTTCATCATCAGCACCACACAAATCTACAATATATATGAATGCAAAATCATCGACATACACTAACGGGCCGATCGCCCAAGGTCATTGGAAAAGTGGAAACATAAAAATGTGAAATCGCGACTCTCTGAAGGACACTACCAAAGGAGTGCGGAATTATATACAGTGCTGTGAATGAGAACGAGAACAGTCTTTTAGTCACCCGAACGATGAAGAACTTCTGGCTGTGTAAAGTACAGCTAATGAAGGAAGGAAGGTTGATGAAAGTCGATCAATCAATGCAGTGTTTTTTCTCAGGTCTAACGTGGTTCCCATAAGGCACATCACACTACTATGGCCTGTAAGAAAACAAGCAAATTTTAACTGTGGCACACCGTTGCATTCTAAATACTACGGATTCTACGCTTTACTTACGACATTCTTTACAAGATAGCCAAATGAAATTAACCCAAAACGTTGACAACATCCTTCTCAGGCCGTGTGTCACTAACATGGATGGCGTTTTTTCTTTGCAAGGACGTAAAACGAGAAAAAACGTAATTCTTCGAGTAATGTGATGCATGTTCAAACTGCGCAGGTGAATAATGATTTGAGATAAAAGCTTTTTCCGTGAATGATGGCTGAATGTGTGGAAATAACCTCAGAGTAGATGAGTCCTTTGAGCCGTCAGCAAATAACTTTACCTATTTAGCGCACAAAAAGTTGGGTTCTCACTTTGTTGCCATTTATTGGAAACAAATTCACAGCATGCTGCTGGTGGTGCGTGCAAGAAGTTCGTCACGAAGTCCAAATTTAAACGTGACTGGTTGAACTGGTCGCGCTGAAGCGGCGGTCATTCTGAAAAGGCGTTCAGCATTCGAAGATCTGACCTTAAAGCATTTCAAGAGTCAAGATAATCCACAGCACCATACATAGATATTCACTGGAGTATCGTCAGTGCCATTATAAAATGCGAAGACTAATTTGAATGGTTCTTCATCACTTTCGTAATTATCTCAATACAGTCAGCCACTCCAACACACTAAATCTCTTTTGTCCACTTTGTTGAATATTCAAGGTCAAATTTTTTAGGTGACCTGTCAAAGCTACGTGGAGTAAAATTGATTGAAATATATTTTAGGGCTTTTTGGGTGGCCAGGCGTTACCGAAATTTTTGGAATTAGGAGGCATACCTTCTCTATATGCGATGACGAGAAATAATTGACCTGTTAACCTGTTCGCCGAACGGGGTGCGAGTAAGAACAAGGGTTTATACTTTTTCAAGTAAACAACATGCAGTAAACATCACACTCAAACTTAAGAGTTTTGGATGGTTAAGAATGGACTTGATTGGAACTCAAACATTTTATATTAACTGTACCAATTTTATAGAGTTTAGTAGATGTATATTATTTGGGTTTTCCATTCTACTCCTAAACAACTAGGTTGAATTGAGTTATTCTGCCCTACAGTGATTGTTTTACCTCATCCTGACGAGTTCTTCGCAACGGCGTCTTACTACGTAAGCTTGAAACCTAGGAAGTTACATCCAGACATTAATTACTGAAGACTGATAGGCACTTAAAATACTCAAAATTGTGTTCGACACAGTTTCACGTCAGATTGCGAAAAAAATGTCTGATAATTCAAAATACATGGAAACCGCACGCACAAACTTCATTTCCGTAGTACAAAGGTGGTACAACGGTTAACAGTTGGCAGTGATGCAGAATATGGGTTACTCGGGTGAGCTGTTTGGTTGTTGGTTTGTTCGCCCAGCTGGACAGTTGGATTGTAGTCTAGTGCAGCAGTGTGTGGTAAACAACCAATTTTTGCGTTTCTATTTATTTTTTTGGTCATACAAGTTCCGAGAGAACAAGTAGCAACCTAACAAGTGTATAAACAAAAACTGGAAACGTAACATACTACTCATAATATTGCTGTAAACTCTTCGACCGTGATAAACATGCGATTCAGCTTGATTCAGTTATCTCCTGTCAAAACCAGGTTTGTGTGCAAATGTGAGTAGTTGTCAAAAAACTGGAAACATCTAACCACTGTTTACGGAAGGGATCTATTTTCCAGAGAAAACTACCTTTAAAATGAACAGATTTTCCATTTATGAGGAGAAGCTCTTCGTGCCTCAAACGCTAGGAACTATGTCGACCGGCCACCTGTCCCTGCGAAAAACCAATTTTAACAGCATCACTATGAACTAAGTGTTCACAGGTATAGTATTCTTAGCTGACATTTTGGTCGTGCGTTAACATACAGACTTTAACGAACTTGAGTCAACATTTGAAAACTCAGCTGTTGAATCGTTACTGATACGCATTATACGTCAGGTGAGTTGAAACAAAATGACCGTAGGGTGTTTACCAAGGGGTTGTAAGTGCAGTTATAACGTTACGCTATGTTGTCGATCAAGACGCTGCAACCTTACACGGTAGTTCGGGGGCATTATGACTGAAAGAATGCGGAGTGATGATTAAAGCACACAGAATGTTGATGAATACCATTTGACAAACCACCACCGGTTTTGCCCCTGTTTTCGGTAAATCAGGCACATCAGTCAAAAATGGCTCCGTGCGCCCCGAAAGAGCAGTTGTGGAACTCGTAAGACGTATAAAATTGGGTGTACAATTGATAAGGTAGTAAAGAAGTGAAACCAAACGAGGTGTGATAAGAAATCATTACGCTGTGAGTCACGGTCAAATCCAAGATACTGCGTCCTGTGAAGGATCACAGAATTCCGGTATGCGAAAGATGCTCGTACGTATACATTTGTACTTGCAAAGCGTATAGAAAATGGATATAACCTGAGGTAAACTTCGTTGAGTATGGTGTTGAAAATCTGACGATATGTTCCTTGTAGAGTTGTTACAGGCGTCAAACCGTTCACTTAATATAAAACTGAATGATATACTTGTGATTAGCCCACTGCACTTACAGATATGTTCGAATGAACAAGCTGTAAGGCATTATTCTTTCTAAAGAAGGCTAGGAAATATGACAAAGGAATGCTACGGGAATAGCACGTGCAATGCAAGTTTTGAAGATAAATTTAGATGAATTGATATCGTTCTTATGCTCAGAGCATAAAGATCGATGCAGTATTCGGAATTTGTATTATTTTATCATTTTTTCGTACCCAACCAACTCGCCACATGCAAAAACCATGGCCTGGAAACACGCTGAATTGAGTGTAAGTCAGTTTGGAAACAGTATTTCAAAAAATCAGCGGCATATTTTTAAAGTGAATTTTTAACGATAAATGGCACATCTGGTTTCGAAAACCAAGCAACCCGAGGCAGGCCTGCTCGTTCAATTTTCTTCCACGCTATTTCGTACAATGACAAAAAATTCGATGCACGTTTGGAATTAAAAAGGTGTTGACGGGAGGCTTGACTGTATCTGTATCTGTATGCTGTACTCAAAGGCCACTTCTTGTTTTGGTTGAAAAGAGATTCATGATCTCGAAGAAGTCTACTTGACATCATATCAAAAATATATGGGGTTTTGTTGGGCCTCTTGATAATATCATCTTGACATGCAAATAGCTAGTTTTGTCCACCATTTGTGATTTTGCCCCCATGATCTTTTGAGCTGCTTTGGTATGGTCATACAACGTGACCTTGACATGGCGTCCGATATAGAGCACACAGTCGACTGTGAATTCACATCAAACGGTTTTCGGGTCTTCAGTACAATGGATGTTGCACCGGGCTCGAGGTAATTGACCGATCCTACTAATTGAGACACATTAATCTACCGCTGAAGCAGTTATGATGTTCGGTGGGTTGTCACAGTTAAGTGGGCGACTGAACTGTCAAGGTTGTTGCTTTCGTAGTTAACAGGATCGTCACCTTGTATGAAGGAGTGACAATGAAGAGCATATATGCACAGGTAATCCCCATAATTTCTAGTAACTTTGAGACTTCTGGAAAAGGATAGTGTAGAATCGGCCCAGCAAAGAAGTTTTTCCGGTCTGTCGAGATCTATCGACTTCGCTCACTGGGCGCCCTAGCGGTCCAATAGAAAACCGCACTATAATTCTGAACGTCAGGTAACTAAAATGTTAACGCAGTTTGAATGAAACCTTAAAAACACTCGAAGGGTAGTCGTTTTTCTCACAAAATTTGTGAACATGCACAAATCTTAAGGCTTCACAACTGACGTCCAATCTTCTTAGGTTCCTATCAGCGAAAACTAAGACTCCCGACCATTTTTGCCGACATATTTAAAACCACATGAACGTCTAAAGGTGTAAAAGGTACAGACCGAAGTAAAAAGGTTTAGAAAAGACCAACTAGATTGCCTCACCCTGGATGATAGTCTTTCCTCTCAGATGCGGAGGTGAATTATCGCAGTATGTTGACAAATATCAGGATGCGCTTTCGGTAAGATGTAGAATGCCACGAACAAAATACACTTAGAATCTTATAATTTGGGGCCAATGAACTCGACAGATACGCTGCCACTTTCGCTGAGCCGGTCGCTCCTAAACACTAAAATGGATGTCGCTGACGTAAGCACTCCTGTTAGCCGACTTTTCTAGGGGGGAAGAAGTCTTCGATTTGACAGGAAACAGACTTTTCCAGTGAGTGCTTTTTGTAAGCAAACAAAATCCACCGATACATGCCAACATGCCGTACTCATTTACCGTCAGCTAACAACAGGGCATGAGAAGGGTGGCAAAACTGTGCCTGTATTATACCGACATTCTTTTTGCAGGCTTTGGTGAAGTGGAACGAAAACCTCGGCCCCTGAAGAATAAATCTGCCCGACAAATATTTGGTAGGCATAGTTCAAACGGAAACAAACAGTCGTCTTTTTAGAACTACCCAAATAGTGGTCAACCTCGTTTTAATTAGTTGCATGCAGAAAACTACGCAGTATAGCTAGATAATAACTGTCCGCAGAACACTTTCTTTCCGGCAAAAAATAAAGATTAGGAAAGATAGGTAAGCTAAGCGGACAACTTTTTCCAAAAAAATTTGAATTCGGAAACAGTGAAACAATCTATACTTCCCACAGGTTTCTGGTCTGCCTTAGTTCGATGGTGAGTTGTGGCATCGCAAAAAACTGCGTCCGGCCTACCAAGGATCTGTACCTTACCAGCTTCAATCCAACGGACAATTCGAGGGTTGGGTGGGGATAATATACTTTGTTACCAAAAGGAGGCAAGTTCTAAGGAGCTAATGACCTGAAGAACCCATAGGTTCTAGGCAGTTGTACAACTGGTATTTATCTCACTCCACCTGCTGTGACGCGTCTATCCTGAAGGGTTCACATCAAGGGGCAAGCATTAGAAAGTTGTTCTACTTTTATTGACAGTTCTTGTTGTTAACGTGTCGGGATGTGAATCCCTGACATCTAAAATTCAAGTCAAGACTATTACCATTAATCCGCCAGCGCACTGTTGACGCATTCAATTTTCACATCTGAACCGATGAATTTGTTCAAACTCGAACGCCGTGACTGGTGCTTTGGACATCCCAGAGTAGCATAACAGATGTCCGGGGTTTGAATCTCGAAATAGCTTAAAATCTGTGGTGCTGCTAAAAGGACAAACTTCTGGTCTGTGTGGAATAGTCTGAATGTTCACACTCGGAATACTTCTCACAGACAATGCTACAGCAAGTCTCAAGTTCAAATCATTCAGATCTTGAGGAATTTTCAACGGTTTCATGAGTTTACGACAAAGACCAAGCTCACTCGTTTATAGACCTTGTTGGTGCAGCATAGGATAAGATCACTCTGCAGCTGCAACATAATTCAAGTCCTTACAATGCACATTGCCCATTGGTTTGATTCTTTTACGCTCCCAAGTCAAAAATCATACCTGGTGCCCAGCCAAATGAATATAAATGCTTAAATGAAGTCCAAATTCACGTTCACTACCGCAATACAAGTGTATTAGATGGTTTGTTAGCACGCATTTCTTCAGGCTACTGCACTGCAGTTCCGAAGAGCACTACTTTCCCATCATCGCAAAAAAATAAAAGTTATTGGGCACTTAAAAGCGAGATAGAAAAAGTGGGCAATCTCACTCACAGTCAAGCTAATGAATAGGCTGAGCATCTTGTGTAATCAAGAAGCTCCATTCATCTTGTTTCCTGGCGAAAAGTAGCAACAATCTGATACGGTCTAGTTAGAACCCAGTGACCCAGCTGATTGGTTTGGACTCCTTTCCAGATGGTCGATCGACCTTGGGGACAAAAACTGATGGATAATATCGCACCTAAAGGACATTTTCAAATAGCTTTGGTAATGTCTTGTGATAAAGTCAAACCATTCGCTCTGTTCGGCTTTTAGACGTGAAGTGTGTTTCAAACGGAAGAAAATTTGGGCTTTAATCATTCCTCGTTCAACCGATACCAATAGAGCGGTAGCATGTTTGTAAAATATCTGGGAAACCACGGTTTCAGAGAGATAGGATCTTGGAGTCCGCCAAGGGCGGGAGCACGGAAAATCAAACTCTCCTGTATGTTCCTATGGGATCTTTGTTTTTTGAGGGCTCACTTTACTCGTAGGACATGAAGAGTGCAGGTAACCTCGGTCCCGTAGTCCAATTTGTAGAGTGGGAACTGTGTCTTAACTTAATTCATTCCCGTTTATTAACTAATTTTGACTGGGTTAACTGAAAGATTCAATCGCTACACATCATTTGGAGTTGAAACCGAGTATGTATTAATGTCAGAGTACTTGATTCATCCTCGTGTCCCGTGATAACAAGGTCAACTCTGTGGACGATAATAAACTGGTAGACAACTTAACTACTTTAAAGCATAAACCAAGTGTGAAGCATGTTTAATGCGCAGTTATCGTAAACTTGTTAACAGTGTAGCATATAGACCAGCAAGCTTGTATCGATCGACGTATCATCACGAGAGGTCAGCGTGACTGCACAACTTTGTAGCAACTGAACTGACACAGAGAGATGAAGTTTTCCGATTTGAGGTGCTGAACCTAAATATCTACAAACATGCAAGCATTCTTACTCTAGCAACAAACAAACACCAGCAAACACTAGCAGATGTGCTCGTTTTACGAAACGTCACTTGAACAAGGCAGTGCACCTATCTTTCGATGGTTGATTCAACATCTTACACATTTGGATTTATATGTACTCTTTACCTTCTAGTTAGGTAGGAGGAAAGCCCTTCGCTGCGGAATTTTTTATTAGAAAAACGCCAACTAAACAGTCACAGACTATAAGACAGGAAAGTCTAACTCTCATTTTCACGTTGTTTTTGAAAACTGAATATCCGTCTTCTTCTTGAACGCGTCTTCTTGAACTCTCCTGAATATTCATTGACTATCAAGCAATTGCAAACGAAAACTGCAAAGTAGTTCCACAAATTCCGTGTGCGATGCGCTGCCACGGGTTTTCTCATCCACTATAGCGATTTCTCTTATTAAACGGCCACTTAACATTACCTCAAAATATGTCCTCAGCCAGAAGTTGTTCATCGTAGGAAGATGATAAACTAGCTAAGATTACTTACTGATAGCAAGCTAATGACCCTAAAGCACAGACACAGATTAGAATGGGCTGTAAACGGTTCGCTGGCTACAAGATCGATACCTGATTAGTATTGAGGCAATCCTAAAGGTTTTACGTCCTAAGTTTATGATGGATTTTGATATGCAAAACCATGGTAGCTTTCGTGACGACCTGCAAGCTCACTCGCTGCACTTGATACTGTAATTGTACTAAGCATCCTCATGCTGAGCAACAGTGTGGCAGTAACAAGACGTGAACCACACAAGTTACCATGAAATTTCATATTTGCCAATGTACTTGATGGAGCCATTTTCGTTCAGAACTCGATATCTTGTCCTAGTGTTACGTTTTTTCACTTTCGTGTAGCGGAAATCACATTAACGTAAAGATTGCAAAAACTGACCGCCTTCTGGAGCAATCTTGATTCTGTCCCGCATTTTACAAGACATCAGTAATAAGGCAGTGTAATGGCATATGAGCATGTTCCGATGGTACAGCCGACGCTTTTACCGTCCTGCACTGTTCGCAGACTAGTAGACTAGTAGTTTCCTATGAACCTATCATTGTACTATAGTCGAAAATCCCTGAAACCCAATAGTACACGCTGCACTTCCTGGCCAAAGCGATATCCTTCATCCCATGATGGTTTCAACAGTGAGCTAGTAGTACGTTAGAATTCACTCAGGGGCTAGTCATGCTCAGATGAAAATATTGTCCACTTTTGCTAGATTATCATTTTCATCCTTTTCTTTTCTTAGTTTGCCTCCGGATGGCGCCCTTCTGTGTGCCCTCGGGGAATTTCTGTGTGACCCAGAAGGAGAAAAATACAGAAGTGTGTGGAATGTGTAAATTGCCTTCCTGTGCTCTTATCGGCGCAATCTGCGGTTGTTATAGAACGAACATCAGGTTTAGCGGAATACGCTCATTTGCAAACAAGTTTGAGTTTGCAAGAGAGAGGTTTGTCCAATAACATTAAATGATGAGTCATTTCCATGCTGCCAGCTACATTTGTGCACACGCGTTGACGAAAGTGTGTGAACCACAAAACATATCACCGGTTTTGATGACGAACATTCTGCTGTCTGAAAAGACCACTGAAAGGACCACTTGATTATGCAAGGTAGTCTCGTCTAACAGGAGAGTAATCGTCTAAACAGCCATAAAGGATGTTTATTTCTTAAACATGATCCCTCCTGAGGGTTTTCTCTGTGTACGCGGTATACACATCTTGAGCGAAAGATATCATTTGTAGGTTTCCAAAACTTATGTAACCTGCATCATTCGATATTTGAGTATAACCTCAAATTTTTGGACAAACCGAAGAAGCTGTAGCAAGGGTCAATTTAGCTGCCGACGAAAATAACAATCGCCTAAAGATATAGAAATGAAATACTACCTCGCTACTAGTTGGTTGTATATACCCCGTCAAACAGTACAAACACGTTCTCCAACATAATTCTATTGATGTTGGAAGCGTCCCACTCAAATCAGATGGATAATTTAGGAAGTCTGTATTGTATTAGTCAGTGAGCATGAGATCGCTGATGTTACACTTGGTTAGAACCCCTCTTCTTGCAGCTAGCTTTCAGGCGCGCTTTGAAGCCCACTGGTACTGGGTACCAAATGAACAAGTAGTGCAGAGCAAATACTTCCATAAAAACGACAAATCATTCCACAAGATATTTTCGCCTATTCTAAATGTTGAAGCTCAATGTAACCTTCTCATGTTAGCGAAATTCGAGGATTATTGATGCATGGAATTACTTAGTTATATTTGTTTTGCATAGGGATCATTGTTCGGAAAAATTATGTAGGTTTCCTCGTTCGTATGTGACGTGCATTTAACGGGTACCTATCAGAACTCTCCTCATGATTACTGTCGCCTACTGACCACAGCATGCCAAGCAAAAGCAAAAGAAGGGATGCGAAAAAAGGCAAGTCGTATCGTTGTAGTCAACTGATGAAAGAATTCACTTCTCATAATCGAAAAGTAAAGTAAGGTGGACACCTTAAAATGTGGACGGTCACATTTTCTGGATTAAACGTATGAAGGTTAAATGCTATCATTAACAATGGTCAACATATGCCTAAGAGGAATCTGAGATCCAAAAAAAATGCTCTGCTTTTCATTTTTGGGCCACTGAGTCCCGGTGAGCTGAACTGGTCTATCTGGGCGACATAGATAAGTCTTCATTTAACTGTTATTTCCAAACTATTGTTCCACGGACGCGGAAGAAGAAAGCACTTACGGTCTACCAAGGAATCGGCTGTGCGGTGAACAAAACACTAGGCGATAGTCGTGGTGAGTTAAGAAGAAGTTATCAGAACTTGGAGCTCAAGTGATGTGGTACACCGTTTCGCCTGCTGCTCTTGTTCACTATGTTATTACACTGTCAGTGAAAGTTGCTCATTGGCTCATAGGCACCAGCCTAACTGAGAGTTTGTGATATAAATGCTGGATTCCAATGAAGATTAGACAGCTGAGAAATGCTTATGTGTTTCGCGCTCATCTGGCGTTTCTACGCACATCATATCATGTGGGTTCAGTGATGAATGGACAACCAGAATAACGTTATACAAATTAGTTTATACTCGACTTTTGGATCCATTTTGGACTTATATGTGGCATTTCATTCTTTTGACCGTTGCGTTCTGTGCAAGCGCTCGGTCTGCTAGCCTCGTCTGTGTGAAGGCGTGAGCCGATGTCACTGAAATGGTCGACAATAAGATCAGATCATCTATAGCCCGCACACGTTGTGATGAAATGATCGGGAAGCTTGGCTATGTGCAGCCACTTGATTGCTTTGTCAGTTAAGCTAGCAGTAATGCCGGTTCCGGCTGTCACTGACTATCTGAAACACCCCTCAACCGGCCTTTGTGCCAAATGACCCAGCAGCGTGACAGTAACAAACAGGCTAAATTCGCTCACCATACATTCCAGTATCAACGTCCGATTACTAAGAAGTAAGTGAATCAAATTATCTGTAGTCGATTCTTTGAATTCAATTCGTGTTGCAGCCAACCTTATCAACCGCAGTCAAAGTAGAGCATAGGTCGTTGACGCCAATGAGGACGGTGTATAAATTATTACCAGGAGCTGCGCTAAACAAACAGAATGTGAATCAATGAACTTCTGCTACACCGGAGCATTCTTACAGGTGTATAAGCACAACACACTAAGTCATTTTCGCGCATCTTCCAGATCTTTCTGAGGTTGCACAGCTCACGCACACTTTCCTCACCTTTTTTGTGCAT
This sequence comes from Opisthorchis felineus, assembly GCA_004794785.1. NCBI lineage: Eukaryota > Metazoa > Platyhelminthes > Trematoda > Opisthorchiida > Opisthorchiidae > Opisthorchis > Opisthorchis felineus. The sequence goes on along the minus strand of SJOL01006451.1, from coordinate 318,080 downwards.
ACAGTATAGGATCCTGCAAACACAGTTGTGATCACAAGTGCTTTTGTGACAGCGGGTTGATTGGTACAAACGTTGTTTTTCCGTTGCGGTAAAGCCCCAGAATCTAAATATATTGCACGTAACAACACTGTCCCAAAATTAAGGTTGAAAAATATCATGCAGGTGCAGGCATAGACTGAGGTACATTGGAGGCATGGTGAGGTCAACCACACATTCTACTAGCTGGTCACAGCGTTCAGAATTTTACTACCCTACGTCAGCTTGAAATTGCTAACTTTCATTAAGACCATGTTGATGAGTCAATACCGATGCAGCTTGTGTGCACATAAGATACTGCCTTGAACTTGAAAACCGGACCTGATCTGTTCACCGTACAACCGATTCCATTTCGCATGGCTTCATTGCTATTTATTCCAACTTATGGTGTAAAACTGACTGTTTTTAGTATTGTGACTAAAAAGGAACGACTGAGATTTCAACATTTCACAGCCTTTTTTCTTCCAACCTTATTAATTTTAAATATCAAAGTTCCACCAGGGTTGCAGCAAACTGAAGAGGTGCAATCTATTCCAGAGTTACAAAGATAAAAAGGTCCTTGGCTCCCTACATCCAGTTTAGGTCCTACACACATCGCGTGTTTTTGTCGCCACAGTAACAACAGAGTTTGCTAGTAAAACCTGCTGGTCAAAGGACTTCAAATCGTGTATTTATTTGTAGTTCCTGATTCATAGTAACCAATAATTATCAGCACAAAATGTATGATTCCGGCACTTAGCCACTCTCCAGAAGTCTAAGTGGTTAGGGCGCAAGCATGCTGACCGAAAGGTTTGTGGTTCAAATCCAACTCCAGCACCGTGACTGCTCCTATCTAGGCTTGGATAACCTGACTGTAGTTCGGATATCGTGCTGCTTTCGGGTGACGTGGCATCTAGGCACCGAAAGGGTGTTACAGCCAAACGATTATTGTTTACTTTATTAGTACCCAGTCTACTAATGGTCCAAGTAGTTTATACTCAGCCCACAAGAAGATATGCCTGAAGAGGCAGTCTCCATGGAGGACCCTAATGAATAAATGAACTACGCTGGTTAGCCATCAGTGGCGAAAAACTAAACCTTTTCCTTGCCTTAATCATGCAGAGAGTACTATCTGTGAATTCCTTGGATGGCGAATTAGTCCCCTAAAAAGAGTAATCACAACTACAAAGTTCTTTTCTACTTGCCTGGGTTTTCAAGTCGACTATCACAAGAAAAGACCAATAAATCTAGCGCTCTTTCCGCTCTTCAGTAATGCGTTACCAGCAACCATAAACCCGACTCGGTTTAGCTTGATCAGTAGCATCTTTGAACGTGAAGCACGGGTGTACTATGTAATAAATCTATTGGATCTGGGAAATAAGACAAGACCTTGGATCCTAATCTGGTCTGGGTAGTGCTTGCACACAGGCCCCGTGCTTGCGGGCACGTCTCACTGATGCTCTGGAATACGTCTCAGTTTCGCATACTCATCGTTATTAACATGAATAATGACATCACCTCCAGTCGTCGAACACGTTCAAAAACACTGGTCATCCAAGAGGATATAAACCCTGTCGAGGATACAATATAGTTCATCCTGGAGGTACTTCTTTGGAGGGATCGCTATGCTCACAAACGAAAAGGAAGTCAGTTGAGCCTAGATGGCATGTTTGTTTTGACATCTTCTGCTAAGGTACAATGTCAATACCCACTCCTGTCAAACAAATCCTCCACTGAAAACCTGTTTTTCCTTCTTTTAGACCTTTCGCGTGGCCTCCACTGAGTAAGGTTACCTTGGATTATAGCACTGCTCAGGTGATAACCCAGTTAAGAATTCCGGGTTAAATTGAAGATGACAAATAATGTTACCAAAGGTTGTGTTAACACAACTTGCTGAGTCCGAAGATGGCCGCTTTTGGTAGACGATAAAACTTTCCTATTTACTAGCTGTTTGGTCTTCCTTTAAACTGTTTCAGCTATGGTGGAAAATTAGCCCTTTCGAATACATTGTTCAGTGGAGCTCAGAACACGTTTTTAACTTTTCAGTCATTTGCCCAAAATTGCTTCTGCAACACGTGTTCAAAAATGGTCCCTTTTTGACAGAGGAAGATAGGTTGCTTAAAAGTACATTTTTATTCAGAATCCACCTTGGAAATGTTTTACACAATTCGTGGAACCTGGGATTTGGAGGGTACATGTGAACATGCCACTAGTTTGTCCTTAGTAAATGCTCATGGCTGCGGAAGATAAGCACTAGGTTAGTTGGTGGGAGGTCAGGTTAACACTGCTACATTTTTTCTAGATAGAAGTCAGTTGCGCAGCTGCCTAGTCATATAAAGCTAAACTCTATGGCGCTTGACTACTAGCTGAAAGATCCTGGTTTGAAACTCACTGGGATTTCATGGATTGCGCACAGCATTCAGCAAGGTTGGATGAGCTGTAGAATGGTGAATTCACCAGCAGGGAGACTTTCAATGTATCTTTTGGTTTTGCATATCACGCTGACTTCTCAACTACAGCAAGATAGACTCAATCGCTGAGTTACTATAACGATAGTGTACAATATTTTGGTATTCCTATGATAAGTGATTGCGTTTAAACCCACAGTGACCAACTGAACACCTTGGAGTATCCAAGCCAGTATCGATGACCACCAGTATTTCCTAACCAACTTAATCAATATTTTAATGGTTAGAACCGTTTTTATTTCATCAGACATGCGAATGTTTTGAAGTCTTAGAGCCATAAATATGACTGCCATTGAAGGCATTTCTGGCGATCACTCGTATGACCTTTATATTTGTGTTTGAAGATGGCAACGCCCCCTGTCATCGATCTTGCGTCTCTGTAAGCCGAAACATATGAGGCGACCTGTCACGTGTGCATCGAGTGGAGCTCAACACAAGCATTGGAATCCCACACGTTCGTCTCAGTACAACCAATTATCTAATTTCATCAGCAGTTTGTTTACACTACTATGAAACTCTATCGGAACTAGGTTTTCTAGCAGCTGGTAAGACTAACGAGAAAATAGTTCGCGACTAGGATATCAGTAGCAAGCTTGGTTTTCTGACTTCAAACAGGAGAAAGTACTGGCCACTGTAAATATAAGGGTAAAACTTGATACCCTTCAGTGTATATCTGCCCCTTGAATACGAATTTAGATAACGCTTTTAGGTAAGGTAATCCTAACGGTGAATGGTATAAGTCAGATGTAATTTCACGTTTTTGAGCTGGCTTTCTCGCAATTCTTTCATTCTCAGACGTTTAGATTGTATCTCCATGTACTGAATAACCCTACGACATCAGAGACAGTTTGCAAATTATAAACAAATAATTAGGTTTATGTGGCCTAAAATAACAGTCAATTAGTGGAAATTGTATGAATTTTAATAGCTGGCCGGACGAAGCTTTTGCGTCAAAAGCGAAAAGTTGCTCAGCAATAAATCTATCTGTTGTTACCAAACTTTTCCGAAAATGATAAACGGGAGATAGTTAAGAAAAACTGAAACGTTTAAACCCGTCGGGTACTTCATGCTCCCTAAACGAAAAGTTCCCCCGATAGTTGATGAGAATTATGGTCCGACGCTCTACCTAACGACCTTGCCAACTGACACAGCGATACTTTTCCATTCACTAATGTTGTATCGTCGACTGGGCACCAGTTCATGATTTCCACCCTCGCAAGATCTTCGTAGGTATCACTGGGCACAAGAATTTTTCACTGAACATCACAAGTACATGAACCGATTAGCGAAGGCTGTGATCAGCCGTTACTTAGCTGTTCACCTGAGCATTTGATCAATCACACTATCACGTGGTACCTCTGGTCACTTCACCGCACGCTTGTTTGGGTGATTCTTATTGGTTCATTCTGATCTATGTTACTATCCTGTGATTTTCGAAGTCGGTTGAATGCTATTGCATTATGTATCGCTTTCTTGATGTACTCACATGTTTCAGTAACAGTTTGCAACCTGTTTAGCAGGTAGCACTTTAGCAGGGGAACAGACCTAGTAGGTGAATCACTTCTTTGCAAACCGCAAATCTCGCGTAGTCCTTGCGTAAAAATGGACGACGACCACAGATCCCAAAGTTCATGAACCACCGAGTCAGAATTCTGATTCGTTCTTCTGTTGAGGGTCCGTATCTAAGTGCTTCACCGACCTGATGGCATTCCCCACGACATAAGGCGCCTACTAGTTACGCAGCCCATTACGCTGGAACAAGTCTGGTGGAAAATCTCTTCAGTTTACTTTCATCTTCAAGAACAAGAACAACATCAACACGAACCACAACACTCTTTTCTATTCGGTTACAAACCGAAAAGGTTTGATTACCCTGGATATTATCAGTCAGTAAGAAAAACTGGTTTTCATTTGTATTCAAAAGTAAGGCTAATTGGACTATTCCGGTTGACTCAAGTTGACTCGAAAACGTTTTTAACTGGTCGGTTCATCTCACTTATTACGTGCAACGGTATCACTATATAGCAACCACCCCCCACTGTGGTAATATGAGGTCACTCTAGTGATATGCCCATTGTGAGTCATTCAAACCCCGTACCCAACAACAACTTGAGCACCAAACCGGCCTATACAGTTTCTGGTAAAGAGCAAACACAAACTGTAGAATCTGCTCAACTTTACGGTTGTGCCTACAAAAGGCTGTACCGTTTCCGGAAGCGTTCCTCCTCTCTAGAGCATGTTCAACTGGGATTTCAGTGTATACAGTGCTACTTTTCTCTCCATCTCTTCCCGGGTGTAATTACGTTTTATTCGACAGAATCAGAACTAGCTCTTATCTGCCGTTGACAAAGAGGTAATGTAAAAACAAAACAAACGGAATAGAATAGAACACAAGCCAAATGAAACAAGTTGAATATGAAATGAAAACAGAATGTAGTTTATTTCACGTAAGCCGTACTTTCCAGGCCAAGAAAATTATTTTTTGTGGTACAGCAAAACCCAGCTGCAGTAAATAGATTGAGAGGTTCACTGTATTGTTTGAAAGTTGGCTATAGTGACACTGCTGTTACCCTTCACAGGGTGTATACTTCTAGAATACTGAACATATCTAGATTTCACTCCGAAAGTAAAGTGAATTTACTCCGAAGGCCAGCAAGTACTTTACAGCTGTTTCATCTTTACTGAGGATCGTCAGCTACTAGGATCTCATGAATCTCTTCGGAACTTCTAGCCTGCAGTGTTCCAAACACTAAAATTAACACAACTATTCACCTAGAGTTGGTTGAACTGTAACAGGAATAGCTCAGAGCAAGACAAATAATGTTTCACTCGAGTTTTGATCTTGTTCTTCGGAGTCCTTTATGGCGCGTGATGACTTCTTAGAAAAAAGAACATATGACCTGTTTTTCGTCCTCTTCAAATTATTCATATTTTACAAAGAGTTAAACGGTTTCGAAGATTCGTAACGGCATTTTGTTCTGCAAGCATTCACGTAGGACAGGTGGAGACTATACACGTAAGATAAGCTGCGTGACCGAAGAATGATCGATACTACTTCCCGTACAAGTCAAGTTCAGATGCCAAACAGCCAAGTTCGGTTTAATGCAGACTGCTCATGGTCTTTTTCTGTGTGTTCATTCGAGTCTTCCTGTGAGTTTTCACCCTCCGGTCCTAGTTTCTCGGTTTTACACCGGGTATAGGGTGTTCAGATGGATGCACATGCTGTCCAAGGCAAACCGCATGTGACATTAGCCGTTTGTGCGCGGCTGTCCATCGGCTGCATTTGATGTGGCCGGTCAATCTGGGAATGGATGCCAGCCCATAATAGGTTCGTTAGATTTGCAGTATCAAAACAGCTATACAGTTGCCAGTTTTCAACGATGGTTGACTTTTCCAGAATCATTAAATCCCAACTGATCGGTAAAACTGACGTCGTTTTAGAGGATTCTTCTTGTTTCCACAATGGTAAATAACACCAATAACCAGCTACCTAATAGCATCTATATAAATTTAAAGTTTAGGGCGAAGTTTGAGGAGGGCAACTAAACAGCGCTCCTGTCAAGAAGGACGGTCATCTCGCGGTATCTTCAGAAAATCCCTTTTGACCAAGTAATAGTATTTGAAAGATAAAAGGTTTACCTGCTTTGGAGGGAAGTGTGTCAAAGCAGACAAGTTATTTTTCGAGCTTGGTGAGGTAGCAGGGTAGGGTCATTTATTCAAGAACTCCCTGTATAGGAATGGCTATCCACTGAGGTTGTTGGCGTCAAGTGAACAGTATCGGAGAAAATCAAGAAACATCTCATCCAATATTCGGCGGTACCTACCGGAAACAGTCAGAAGGATATACAGTCCAAATGTGTTGGAATCTTTTTACGAAAATAGATCCGTTCCAATCTGATTCAAAGGAAATCCTGGACCCCACTCGCGAAAGTCAGTCTAACCCCTGGCTCCAGATTCGTTAACTGGACCACAAAGCATTTGCAGATAAGCATAGGATAACACTTGCAAAATCGGTTACCCTAAGTTCAAGCTGGTCAAAATCAGAAAGAAATGCCTTCAAGATAACGGCCATGTTGCAAAGTGATTTTAATATGCGGTCAAATACAGAAACTTTACACCTCCATGATAATAACAATGTGCCGGCTTTAGCTACAGGGTATACAGAGTCCAAACAGTTAGAAACCATTGCTTCAGATTACTTCGTTGACTTTCAACCATGGTTTTCACACACACAAATCACTCTGGTATTCCAAATTATAAGTGACTGTTTCATCTTCTCTTACATACCACTCACCCCCTTGAAGTGAGTCAACGAAATGAAACAACATATTCTCTCTAAAAAGATCTCTGGAATGAATCATTCTTCTGGCATTTTTGATAGCCGATAGTCAGTTGAAACAATCTCGCTGCTCTTGCAAAGCTGTCACAAAATACAATGAGCCCGTAAAAGGTCAGTTACCAGCTTCAAAGTGTACCCGATACTTACAAGAACAAAACATTTTGAGCATCACATCTCAAAACTAAAATCACACTGAAAGACTCAGTCGGACTGATGCGACGATCCATATTGTTTAAGTAAGCTGTGGTCCCGCTTGTCATGTGCTTTTATCGTGGGTTCCGCTATGAGAATGACAGGTGCTCACCCACTCATCTAAACAGGAGCCGAGTCATACAACCCACGTGATTTGCGTCCTACCCCCAAGCGAAAAGCAGATAAAAACAGGAGTGTCATGGACTGGAACCTTATTACTGATATCCGTACTAAACAAACGGTCAATACTTGGGTGGAAATTATGATGTACAAAATGTCCTTACAGAGCAGTCCAGTTTTTGTGTGATGTACCGACTCTGGAAGACAAGATGACAACTTTACGACAGGTGGAGTTTCTCTTTTTTCTTTCACACTAGTCTGTCACAGATGTCTCAATATAAACTTATCCGGGTACCAGCTTTCTTTCAGGAGGAATTTAGTTCACCTTCGGCAATGTCATCCTTACACAATTTTACGGGACCTGTTTATCAGATTCTTACTTGGATTTCTTTCATATCATGTATGAAAGAAGCTATGGGGTTTTGTCTGATCACCAGACCACTTCTTAATATGAAACCACTGAATAAACACAGTATGGCAGGCATACTTTTTAGCAAGGAGGTTCCTCCTTTGTCCCATCTTAGGTCGTATTTTTAGCAACACTAAAGGCGACATGTGAAGCTCCGTAGTCCAAGTTCTCCAAGCACACAGGTCGCCCAAATCTGTGCCAGCTGTGTCATCTGTGCTCGCAACAGCCAAAGCAGTCACTTTGTTATCGTGCGCTATCTTCCGGTGTTACCAGAATCACCACTTAAAACACTGAATCTGCCTTTACGACCAAGCACTCCTCTCTGACCAATACAGGTTAACTGGTAAAACCGAATCCGTATTTCGACACCTTTAGATGGCATCTTTTTCTCTCTCATGTACCTTTTTTATTCATATTTGTAACTGCACTTGCCATCTAGGGCCTTATCAGAAACAAACGGTTGCAAAAACACTCTTTTTAAAACAACGTAAACAACAAGACATATACTGGAAACAAATTTTTCCAAAACTCACAGAGGCGTTCTCTCATTAGGTATATCCAACCGATAATTTCCTTCATCGATAAGGCAACAGATGTCTTCTGTGGACATCGGTTGTCAGAAGAAGCCTGCTGCCACATGAATTGAGCTCATCCGGCGTTGATCTGGTGGTTATTGCTGTGACATCTTGACCAGATGTCGTCCGGTTGAGCGTCCTTGTTCTAGTGGCGCAGCGGCGTAATAAACAATCAGCAGAGGGCTGAAAAACAAATCATTTGAGAGTTAGGTTAACCGAGATTAAACAAATCAGAGTAGGGGAATGGGAGGGCTTATGACATCACAATATCCATCGGAGCAGTTGAGCATGGACGTGTGAGTTAATAATGAGGGCGATTTGGCTCGTACAAGAGTAAGATACATGATTCTCCGTGACAAGGGATAAACCGAATGATATTTTCTTGCAAGTGACAATGTTTCTGGTTGGATTGGTGCTTGCTTGCACAAGTATCTGCCGTTAATTGGGTGCTTGTTATTGTATCTGAACAGATACCCCGTATGCGGTTAGAACAGTAATTAATGTGGTTTGTTCTCCGTTATGTTTGAAAATAACGCAGCTCTGCTGCCACTCTTTTCAAAGTAGAACAACGATGTTCTTAAAAGTGACCAGAATTAGGTTTAAAAATGCTGTCTATCTGCTTTTTTGAGGTCGAATATAAGTGTCGCACTATAGTCACTATGGTGAATATCACTGCACCGGAGAAAACTGGACTGATTCAAATTATCACGAATTAGATGACAAAGTTGGTTGTGAGCAACAACCTAACCACTGACCTCTTCTAATAAGCAGAAATTTAGAAGCCGTAATGTTACTAGACACAAATGCCATGGCTGACTGACGTACTATATTCTATCCACGTCAGGAAACACAATCTGTCGGAAATTTTTGCCACTGCTGTTGTTAGTGTTACCTTGATGACGGGTAACGACGCTGGAAAGCACAGAGTTTTCTGCCCCTCCCCATGATGAAATCATGTCATTACAGAATGCTTATCACTCCGCGCCAGAATCTGAACTACGAAAGGTTGTGGATTTTTATTTCGAGAATGACGGTCTCTTGTGTTAGTCGTAAATCGCTCAGGTAGTTGTGGTTGTGGAAGTACCGACGGAATTATACTCATTAAAATCAATCTGTTTTGGCATTCGACGACGAGCTCAATGTTTGTAATATTACCAGTATCTTTAAAACGAATTTACCGGTGTAACTTTGTATGTGCATCTTTTATCCGCTGTTAGAACAGCTGAAAACGGTCAATGAAATAAAAACAGATCAACTCATATATCCGCCCCACTATTGTTATTTTAAATGGTGCTGCCTGTTTACTCGACAAACAGATTGATTTCCAGGTTTAATTAGGCAAACTGAATGAAATCACTTGTCTACAGGGTGCGTATACTCTCTGAAGACTTTGTAGAGTCTTCATGGGCATTTTATTTGGAGAAGTCACTAAAAACGCATTCTGGTGATAATAAAGCCAGGGTCAAAAGGGACATATAAAAGCCCTGCACGTGTTGGTTGTGTTTTGAGCAGTTAGCTCAACCGCCACAGTGTTGTCAAAGGTAGATCATTTCTCCCGACACTTTCACATGGTTGCATGCCTAGCGAATGTGCATAATGGTTTCGTGTAGCAATACATAATGTAGCCCAGTGCGCAGAATATGCTACCTAACTTTTCGAGGGGGTGTTGAGAGCATCGAGTGATGTATATATTCTCGAGAATATTTCACAACTCCTAGGCTTCGTGCTGTGAAGCAGCAGAGGGATTGCTCACTGTGCAGTTGGACGTCTCAAATGAAATTTGAGGGGCGAGCGATTATTAATTAGACACCAAACTAGGAAGGCGAAATCGTTGTCCAAGCTCTCAGGTGCGCAAAGTCTAAAATAAGCACGCATGCAAGCCGGAATTCATGTATTTAGTTGCTTGTTGTCCTTGCAGTGTAAATGACAGAGGTTTTTTTATAAAAATGCCTTGATCAAAACGGCCACATTCAAAAACCACTCGGATCTGCACCATTGGTGGCACACAGTTTTCCATCGCTACTGGACCCATCGGTCCCGAGAAGTAAATTGTTCATACAATTGATATGTACACTCTGCCTACAAAATTCTCACAAGCTATCGATAGTTCAAAGACCGGCTTCAAGTGGTTTCACGGGTGATAGGTAAACACATATTGTAGGGTCCTGAAGCCTAGAAGAGCGGTTGGACTCTCGATGATGCCTGAACCCGCACTCCTTGCCTGCCTGTCGGTGTAAGGCTGCTACATGTGGTGTCAGCATGTAGAGCAGAGCTGAAACTGGCCAAATGTCTTCTCTCCCACTCACCTAGAGTTATAACAAATTCAGCACTCCAAACACTTCACTGCAATGTCCTTTTTACTGATTCCTGACTGTTATCTCTCATTTTGGCCCATTAAGCTTCCATTCCCAAAGGCTCTCCCGGTGCTGCGCACTCAAACTTCTGACCAAGCTGTATTTTTGCTTTCCTTAGTGTCAGCCTTGGACACAGATGCGAGGAAACGATTTTGTTCTGCTGCATCCTCCTTGAACGTAAGCATAAGCAAGGCTGTCCTAAAGTCCTCCGTACCTTGGGCTTTAGGTTGTATATTCTTGTGTTTGTGATATTTGCCAGCAGAAGTCACCTCAAACTCATACGTTACCGACTTGGTTTTATCACTTAAAACAATATGTGGTTTCCTATGCAGTACCTCTATTTGAGAGTAGAGGAAAATAACGCTTTGAATCTTTTTCCTTCTGGCACACCCCGCAACCCCGTTACCAATTTTGTACCTAGCTTTGGAGACTATTCTAGTAGGAATTTTCTCCGTCTGAGCACGACAGACCAAATTCTGTTTCCGGTGTTCTAAAGAGCTAAGAGCTTTACGCGGAAAGCTTTTAGTGAGACATCCATAGAATCTTTAGGGTCCTTGTCCATCAAGCTGGATAAGTAATATCGGACTACGACTTAATGTGATAGGCTCTGAATCCAAGCTTTGCAGTTTGGTCCCTCATGCCGACCCCGCCAACACTAGTACTATATTAATGGAGTCACTAGGCAGCTTTTATATTATGCCCAATTCAGTTAGTCTCCTTAACTCCATATTTGGTCAACGTAGCTGTCTTTGATCCCCCTGACATTTAAATCGTCGGAAAACATAAGCAAGATGAGCCTTACCTGAGCTGAACTTCAGTGGTCATACTTTTTGTGATTACATATTAAGACTAATGTGTTAAGCCCATGAATTTTACTGCAACCTCAGATCTTCATTCTATCTCTAGACTTCTCGTTTAATTTGCACACCTCTTACTGAATATAACACATGGCTTCGCGAAAGCTCCTATGAAACCTTAAGATCTTGAATTCTTGGGTATTATTTCCTGTGCTAGTGACAGTAATGGCTAACCTGAACGATTCCGAATATGGTGCATGGTGTGTTCAAAGTCTGCATGTCCAGGACCATGACCTTACAGTCTGTGGGTTCAGAATGCATGCAAAAGTAAAGTATGGCCTTAATCAGTTTATCCAAGGACACCTGCGCTTTCTTTCCCTCTTTGAAGGTGAGAAAGATGTCGTATACCTATTCTATATTTAAAAGCTTTTCGACAGCAGCTATTTGAACACCAGGATTTTGAAGACTTTCCCGCGTTAGTCTCATCATCTCGCCCAGCATGAAAATAAATGCGAATGTAGAGATTCGGCACTCCTGACGGACACCACTTTGTTTACGAAAGCTTTTGGGGAGTTCCTCGTATACTCTTATACACCCTAAAGTCTGAGAACACAAAGCACTTACTATTTCGCAATATTCCGTGGCGTTCCTTGCTGGGCAAGCGTGTTGAGTAGAACAAACCGATCAACTGAGACAAATGCGCCTTGGAAATCCAGAAAGACTAATATTGTGGTCCGTTCATACCTATTGCGTTCTTTTAGCACCCGAAAAAGTGTGAAGATTTGGTCAATGCAACCCCACCAGACCTGATTCTCGCTTTCTGCCCCTGTGTCAGTGCTTCTTAGCCACCGTAAGGCTACGAAGAAGTGGCGCATAAAATTCTCGTTACGACCGGAATTAGGCTGTTCCTCTGTGATTACCGCACCCACTACGATCCTTTTTTTGAAAATGGGCACTATCACCAATTCTCACCAGTTGTCTGGAACAGTCTTTTTCCCAGATGCAAGCAAACTGCTCAGATAACGATGGCTGAGCGCTTCACCTAAGTCTTCGAACAAAGCTGGTGGGAGCTAGGTGGCGCTTGAAAGAATACATTCATTCATAAAGCTCCTAGGCCGTATGGGGTTCCAGGTCACCGTCTAGGGTTTTACTTCAGCTGTAGGATCCAAATGAGTGGCAGCGAGTGTCTACGAGGGTTGGTGGTCGAATTGCTTGGCCCCGCGGTCAAGGCGTTTTTATCCAGGATGATCGTGTCACTTTGATCCCTGATGGTTTCGCTTGCAGGTATAACCGGGGGCCGGTCATACGGAGATATGGCGCATAATGCAAGAGGTGCTTTCTGACATCAAAAAGACTGCGTCCTTTCCTAGTCTTATCGGAGAAGGTGCTTGCTTACTTTTAAAGAATCTCGTTAACCATAATTTGAGTATTAATGTTGGTTACGCGAAACCTACATTGGCTTTACATCAGCATGCGTAATCTACAACAGTACGGCCACCAACCATGCTGATTTCTTCCATTAGCTTGGGCTTCTAATCAAGGTCTACAAGAACCCATCCTTCAACCGCAATTTTGCATTTTTGCACTTTCCAGTGAATGAAATTCGAACTTAGTCGGCCAACTAAACCGCTGGTTTGGAGTCCGGAAAACTCGGAATCCCAGGACGGTGCCTTTTAGCACTTCTACTGTTGTGAGTCGCTCCTGTGAAGTCGCCCAGCTGGTCCTTACTTCCCGTGGCTTTTGGCCAGGACACCCCCACATCAAACTGTACAGTAGCTCACCTATCCCCAGTTTGGGCATCTGTCTCAGAAGTTTAACTCAGTTTACCGGATCTGGAGCTCCTGTACTATCGATAAACCGTATGAAACAACTGTTGATGCTCTATAGCTTTGCACTGTCAAGCGAACTAGTATGGTGCTGGTATCACATGAAAGTCTAGTTGTACACCAGTTTTCGGTTAAGTGAATTAAACTTTTGAACTTGCAAAGCTGTCCAGTGCCTTTTTAAAAACTCCTTTTAGCGTTTTTAGGATCGCAAGGGTGAAACATTTTGGTTTATAGTTTTTTTAGTTTGCTGAAATTCTTTTATTTTCGGAACGGGTTTATGAAATTTGAAGTATTTCTAGGACTATCTGGGATAATAGTTAAGGCTTCCCCACACACAGTTTAGAGCCAAAGGTTTCCAGAGCTTGGTGTCACTACTGAGGGTAATTTAGTTCTCGTGGGTGTGTACAGTATTTGACCATGGTCGCCGCTGCAGCGGAAATGACATGTGAATAGGAAGTTGCATGGGCAACAAACGCGTAGGTGGCGAAACTGAAGAAATCAATCCAAAAAACGTATGCTGGATGTCAATTTTCACCTCACGTCCTCTGAAGATTGTAGCGTCAGAAAGACCAAGTGGTTGCCAGGATGAATGGTCAGTAGTCGTCAGTATTTGGTAGGCAAGTCACTTATTAACATCTCATAAACCAAAGAGTACATCTTCGTAGATTCTGGGCGCTTGTTTTCTTAGACGCTGCAAAGCTCCTAGAGCGGCTAGAGGTCCTTGAAGTCGCAGTTGATAGCCTTTCAGATCTCCAGGTCATTGAAAGACGACTGGTACAAGAATGTTTGTCAGGCAGGCAGGTCATTATTAAAGTTCAGGAAGAGGAGTGGGGTGCCGTTGTGGTGTTCCACAATGTTAAGCTTTAGAGTTGGACAGCGCTTCACTTACCCAAACCTTGATGGGTTTTTTGTAAGTAACGACTAGATAATTGCAAAAGCAAACTTTTGGCGTCACGCGCAACCGTTTTTGCAAAATGCTGTCTTGTTGCATGTAGCCGGTATTCTTAGAACGATAGAATAAAATAAACCTAATCTTTCATTCCTTGTCAGGGTCGTTGTCCGTGTGTATCTCACTAGTAGAAGGTTAGTAAAACAGAACCTTCGTTCCTAAAGACCGTTATGAAATGGTATCAACAGGGTTTTTGGCATTCGAAGTATATTAGCAACTGATCCGTCAAAACGTACTCAATGATTTGGATAGGAAGATATATGGAGTGATCTTGTAATTATTTGGGATATGCCTTCTTCCATCTCCACGAACTAGACTATTACTCCACTTTTCTACCCTTTATGGACAACGCTGGTATCGAGTAGCTTCTGGTAAGGTATGGCCAGCGGCCTTATTGTGTCGCACACATGGATTGAGGCTGTCCTGAAGTTATCGATACCGGAAGCTGCATCTTGCTAGGGGATTTCATGTTCAACAGAACCTTTGAAAACCGCTACATGGTCGATTACTTCTTAAGTGGTAACGTGTTTATGTCCAGGTGCCACAGTAATAAGTGAATTGGAACTATATCAACTAGGCATAGGATCGTCAGTTGCATTTGTCTTGCGCGTGAGACCATTACTGGTTCGTAGTGCAGAACGTTGTGATTTACCTTTGTGAGGCTTTTGACGTGCTTCCATTAGAACTTATGGTCTGATGCAAATTGGGCTACCAGTGAAGCTCGTCAGTTCCTCTTACCTTCGTGTATTAGGGAGATGCAATCGTTTCTGAGACCGTTGTAGCTCCACTGCACGGCCTTAAAAGCTATTTCTGTGCAACGATACCAATCTTTCAGTGTGAAAGCCATTTTTTAATGTTACTCCCCATCCAAACATGCGGTCTGGTGGGATTTTTGAGTGTTGTGATTTGGTCTGTGGAATTTTGCCAGGCTGTAGTCGCTGACATTATGTCCACGAATATCTAGCACTGGCTCTTGTCAAATCGTACAAGGCGGACAGTCTTGTTTTTGTATTGTTTCAAAGGATATGAAAGATCTTTCGTCTTGCGTAGGTCAACTAGTTTAAATCATCGCTCAACTGGTCACCTCGGTTTCACAGCGCTTCAGAGTCCGTGGGTTCGACCATTAAGTTTTCGTCGTTCAGAATAGAACCAAGTGCTAA
The DNA here is from genome assembly GCA_004794785.1 of Opisthorchis felineus. Lineage (NCBI taxonomy): Eukaryota > Metazoa > Platyhelminthes > Trematoda > Opisthorchiida > Opisthorchiidae > Opisthorchis > Opisthorchis felineus. The sequence goes on along the minus strand of SJOL01006451.1, from coordinate 302,876 downwards.
ATCTCTTGTCTCACAACGCTGCGTTGATTGTTTGACGCAGTTTTACGAAGGCACGTAGCCTGTGAGGCCAAGCTGAATGTTTCTGGAAGTACTGTTGCCAAAAGGGCCGTCCACAAGGAGTGCGATGATACCCCCCTCCGTAAAGACTGACGCAGGCAGCTCCACGAGGAGAGTTGTAAAATTTATCGTCTGAGAGGTGCGGATAATTGAGAGGACGGCAGATAGCCGTTACAAGGTAACTTTGCAAAAGACTGAAGAACAAACCATCTCAAACAAGAATGGCTGAGTGGTCAATCGGTTCACGTAATAAGTTACTTTTGCCTCAAAGGGCTACACCTATGCCCCCTGACAGTCAGTCACATCTAATTTACGAGGGATCTGTGAGGGACAGCTCAAAATCATGGGTGTGTGGTGTGAGCCGGGTTTCCTTTGTATTCATGAGATCCACCGGAGTTCGTTGGTGGAGGTAGAATAGTTCAGCATGTTTGCGGTGGGGTTCTTGCGTGTTTATGTTGCAGCAACTGAGAGAGCCTGCAGTGGGGACTTCCATATGTAATGGGTATTTTGGAAGTTGAAACTGACGGACATCTGTTGGCTGCTGCTGGCTTTTTGCCTATTTGCACTCAGCGCGGGCTGTCTTGTTTTATGTGACAGTCTCATACTGAGCTGCATGAACGCTAGCTGCTCATTGTGAAATGTCGTTATTGAGGCTAGTAACTTTCGTTGCTGGGACTGGGCGAGGCCGGAGCCCAGGCAGACCATATCAGCTGTTGATGTACTAGGTGTCAAGGACCAGTGTGACAATTTCATCCAGGTCCACAACACACCGGTATGACGTTGAAAAAGCACGACCTGTTCCTATTGTTGCTGAACTTTGCCCATAACCACTGACTGATTGACTGTCTTTAGCCACCGGTGACCATAAATGATCACGTTTCGTCACTGGTCAATTAAGTACATGCGGCCAAAAGGCATCAGTTCATTAATAAAAGCGTTTCAGAGGCAGAAAAAAACTAAATATTTTGTGTTTTTCTACCACCTAAGACGTCACTTTAGAACTATTTTGGCTTGAATGTAGAGCCCATTCACTGTGCTACTTTTCGCAAAGAGGCTCAAATTTCATCTCATTTGTCTTAGTTCTGTCAACCATTGTTCTGGCTCACTCATTTCCGTGACAAGCTGTGTAAACTGGATACATTGCACTCAAGCGATATTTTTAACTAAACACCTCTTCTTTATCTTGGAAACCCAGAAACAAATGGGATATCGTTTCAAAAGAGCGAGTTATTTTCTCTGGTATGCCTAATACGCGTAATCACGGAAATGTGGGGGAGAACAGCCACGTGTATGACACATTGGGAACTACAGCAAACGGCAGTATCGGTTCCGGCGTCGTCCGATAGATTACTGGTTGTCCTGGCAACAATACGCGTGCGCCAGTGAATTAATTTAGATGCTCCAAAACCTGCCACAGCAGCTCAAGGCATGCTTCCTGCGGAAATGCAGCCCTATCAGAAATTTAGCGTTATTAAGGTAATTTTGTGAAAGCGTTGTGTTGCATTCTGTCCTGTAGACAATGTTCTTCCGTTCATAAGATGTCATAGGCTAGGAAATGACTCGTCCGCCACTGTTACCACAAGACAAACATACGCTGCTTTGCCACTTCCCACACCCCGAGGTTTAGAGTACCAAAGCGCCTAACTTACCGCACCTGGGCTGTTTAGTTAACAGCCCAGCAGCAATTACACCTCATGGAAATTACAGTTAAGGACCACAGCCGTTCATTATCCTGGCACTAAACTAACAGCAACAACCACAACTGCGTGCTGGATCATTTGGATTGCCACTATCAGTAGAACGTAGTGGACGATGGTAAGTATAACGTGCCATTCGTGTTTGCCGAGTTTGGCCATCGTATGCGTCCTTACTAGATAATCGCCTGAAAATTGAATCCGGAGGCGTTTCTTTTCGCATTCCTCACTCTTACTTTTAGGTAATCCGTCCACAATCTTGCGTGGCAGATGTTGCGCACGTAGATTACTTTGGTTACACGTGATCTGTGACGGCATCATGAATCTGCGATGAAGCGCGTGAACTATTCCCACAAGCTTTTCATGTCAAACTAAGCTACCTGAACTGAGACCCAAAGTTGGGCAGTGTGACATACTTATTCGTTACCAGATCATTTTCTTACCAACTTGAGATTTGATTAGATTGACCTAAAAGTTCATAATTGTTCTAACCTTGAGACCGCGAAAAAAACCTTGAATTGCACGGATTGATCCAACTCAGATTAAATTCCAGAACTTCACGTTGAGGACAGTCCTTAGCGGAATCTATAAGTTTCTCCATCACCAGCAAGTTGAACGCACATAAACAAAAATTACAACATGTCTCAGCCGCTCAGATGTGTGCGTTATAGATGAAAACAGTATATAACTATTCTTCATCCCTGCTGTATGTACGCTTTTGGAGCAGCAGGGGACAATGATTCTTCGAAGGTAGGGGTTCATGATAACTTCTGTGGATCGGAAACAGAAAGAAATCTCATAAGCCGAAGCCCAGCAAGTAAGGTTTTACATCACCAACACTTCCACATAAATCAACCAAAATAGTAGGCACTGTACATCACATCTCGTCGGCCGCATATGTAGAATGAATTCCCGTGTTTGCAATTTAGACAGCAACCAAGCTACAGATGTGCTCAACCACCACACGAACTAATCGAATGCTTTCCTTCGACCTCACAGCAGGCCAAGTTGAATATTACGGTCTACTATTCACGTAAGCTTGGGTAATGGTGATTATTCATTACTGCAACCCTGGAGTACAGAACTGCGCCGCAAACCAGACATCGTCATTTTCAAGGCGGCTTCGGGCCACTGATCATCTAGCTGACACAGAAACACTGTTCAGTATATTGCTGCGGAACCCCAACCTGAAACTATCAGCACCATCATATGACGGCCCAGCATGTGCTCACGAAAAACCCTATTGCTCAAATTGGATTGTCCCGCGGGTAGGGAAATGGATCCAAGTGGGTCCTATGGTGATTGACTGAGCCCGCCACTCTGTTTCTAGTTAAATTGTGAAACCTTGATTGTGCTTGGTCCCCGTCAAGGAGCTAAAGACGAGGAGTCGATATTCAGAACTTTGTTTTCCTTCCTTGTTGAGCACGTGGACTAAGTGTGCTCAACTGGAAAGTTCTGTCTTCGGGCAATCGGTGGACTGATGAACTGCCGTTTAGTCCTCTCTTTTACAGGGGTATGTGTTACCTTGGTGCAAAAAGGGAGACCATCCACATCTGGCTTCTCGTACCTCACTAAACGTCAGTATTCTCAGGATTGTACTGATGGACAACACACGGCGTCTGTACCAAAAATCATCAGCAGGCGTTGCGCTATAGTAGGCCCTGGGCCCATAAACATTACGCCGTTGCACAGCTAGTCAAACCGCTCTTTTGACAGCTCGGCTACAAATAATCCTGCTTTTTCACCTGGAGGATTCCTCCGGATTTTCATTTGCCTCAAGGATCCTCTTTAGCCAACCGGAACTCCCCAAAACAACGAGGGCGTGCCTTTCGCTTAAGAGGCTTCTTTGAACATATCCTTGGCTCTGGATCTCAAGGGGTTATCAGACAAGATTTGGTGCGTTCGAATGTGACTTCACGAATTTCGGGGCTCATAAGCTGATGGGATGTCCCTTGGGCTTTAAAACATTTCTCACGTAAAATTTCATTTTCCCGCCTCCCATTAATTTATTACACTATTTCTGGGGGACTTAAGCAGAGTGGTCATAATTTTACACGAATGTGTACAATCACACAAAATAGCGGAATCCAGGTGTAACAATGTAGATCACTCACGGCATTTCTGCAAAAAATCTTCGCCTTACAAGTTCTGCAAGCTGAATGTGCATGCTGAGCTCGCAGTCACCACCCTAATTATGGTGAACGTTCAGTTTTTTCTATTTATGGGCTTTATCCAATCTGAGGCCTCCTAAAACTCACCAGGCATTACTGATCTCATCGCATTCCCTTTTCTTACCAGGCTTCAACCTTCGGGTATACTTGATTCGGATGCCATGTTTGGCCGTTTTCCACTCCACCTGATCTGTGCTTTACACCCGAAGGGACCTCCATCCCGACCGAAACAATATCCGCTGCCTTACATTTGGCTTTGCTCTACCCCTGTAGATTTCCTTGCCAGCCCGAAAAGATCTCCACCACTCACAGAATTGCACATCTTAGCACAATCACCTCACAAATGACGTCCGTTACGAGGCTTTCCAGAAACAGAAACATGTCAGTGCGATCATGGCGCGGATCTGGCATACCCAGTTTGACGGCACACCCGCAACTACTCACCTCCTAGTTTTGACTGCGTCCTCTCGCCCACCCTTTTCCTCAACTGCAACTACGAACAAACTCTTTACTTGGCCCCAGCCGCCTCCGGGAGCGTTCATTCTAAACTATTGAACCTTTCGTTTGGATCAAAATATCTCGGGGACTTTCATTCTGTGCTCCTCACAAAGTCAGTCAGTTTTTGTGTAGTTCTTGTTCCGTCTTGCGCTTTAGCACCAACTCCCTTTTCCAAGGAACTTTTAAACCCGACTCCACTCCAACAGTGACACCAGTGAGCCTCTACAATTTCATTGTATACCGTGAGTTTGAGATTCCCGCCGCCATTTATCCATACTGCCGATTTCTTCACTTCATCGTCCACACGTATGCCTTTCTCGACCATGGCCATTAGCTCAACAGTTCAAGGCCGTGAGGCCTCATCGGTGGTTTTGGGCTTTCGCTTAAAACGACCAGCCAGATCGTGGCAGGTCTGCTGCCGCATCAGATCCGTTGTCCCGTTTTCTCCTTTTTCGCAATTGGACGTTTTCTTATCATGTACCAGGTAGGATGCCTCTTGCTTTGCCCTCCCTTGTTTTGTTTTTGCCCTCCACCTTCTAATCTTAATTATCTGATCTTGGCTCTGCTTGATATGTTCCTCAAAATAAAGAAAAAGTCCCAGTAACTGTTTCCCTGCCCTTGCCGGTTTGGGCGTGACCAAGTCTACATCGGATAATGCTCACTGTTAATCACACCGTCCCTTTTCCTAGCGACCCCCAGTACCCACAAATCCCGCCATTCGTGCTTTTATTCTGACCGCAATAGTATGATCATGCCTGACGGTATGCCATCCACTAGTTGGGAATAAACATCGTTATTATGATATGGTTGGTGATAACCCTCAGGTTTCCAACTTTTCGTTGATCAATGGACTATCAAAAACGCTGCGCAGCAGCTCAAAAACGGACCACATATACAATCCGCTTACTTGTTAAGCAACTCAGCGCCAAGTAATCGCCAGCCCAATACAAGGATTCAAATCTAAAACCGGCACCGCTAAAAGTTGAGACCTAAGTTACAATGTAAGGCTAACAGGGACACGTGCAGCGCTGCTCAGCCCACCGCCTATTCTGATATCCATGAAACGCACAAGCTAGAGTGCGGTTCATTTCACGAGGACTAATAGATGATGAAGCCATCAAGTGCATAAACCAACGTATTACTCAACAGCAGGAAGGTAAGGGGATATGAAAGCCTGACAGGAATTTTGGAAACAATGAGAGACGCGGCCCGGAGGAGAAACGACTGGAAAACTAAAGGCTGTGCTTTCCTGAGTATACATCAAAGCATAGAAATATTCTCACGAAAGCTGCAGTACATTGGACTGGGGAACACGAGTGAAATCTCATCCTATCCGTTTCCTTGGGGCGCACAATTTGCTTGCCATCCAGTTGTTCGCAATGCGGTGGGATATAATTGCCCGTCAGCTGGATGTTCGACCTTTCATCACGGTGCACCTTATCAACCAATATTCCAAACTGTGCGACTCCAGAAAAGGGTCATGCCTTTAGGTGAATCCCACGTAATGGTAGCACACAGGCGAGTGAGTCTTTAAGGTGGCTGGATTCTTCAGTGCATTTGACACCCAAATAAATAGGTTCTTGATTCGGCATGCGCCTTTGGTCAGGCCTTCGATGATTCACAGTGGAGGCTGAACTTCCTGAGGTAAGTGAACCATGGTCTGGCATTTTCTGCAGTCAGGCAAAAATTCGGGATGCAGGCAATTAAGAAGTATCCAAAAATCAACGTTTTATCCGAGTATGAGGGGCTCTATTCAGGGAAGAGAGGGCCAAAATCTACTTATGGGCTGGCGTATCCAGTGTAGTCAGCAGGACTTTTATGGAAAACGAATCAGATAAGATGGGAGAAAAGCGTGCTTTCTTCCTGGTTTAAGGGCCGTGGAATTAGTTTTAGTTATAAACTGACATATCTGTCGAGTGTAAACGCAACAATAAAATCAACCGGCGACACAGGCAGATGGAGCTCCCGGCTCTGCCTATTTTTATAGACCGGCAAGTAGTTTGAGGATGTTTGCATCTAAACTTCTGGTACAAAGTGATCAAGTAGCGAAGGGGCTACTGAGGAAGTTGAGGACCATGATTGGCTCTAGTCAAACATCAGAATCTTCTGATGTCGAATCAATAACGACAGCTTCGCCTTGATATCGCATTAGGCAATTAGCGCATGGGGATAGGGTGAGTCAACAGACATTAAAACTAACAATTTGTAGCCAACAGAGTGATGTATGATGGCCCAGGGCATCTGAATGAAACGTAAACAGGCAAGTGTTCGGTTTTTGGCGGTAATAAATTGTCAGCCGCATCCTTCACGTGAACATTCCGTCAGAGATGCGGAGATGCGTAAACCATATACAAGCTTGACTCTTAGTTTAAAGTGACGAAGATATGGTCCCGGACCGTCGGTTTAGGGTTTTATAAAAAAGCTAACCTCGTTTCCATACAGCGTTTTTAATTCCTGGTCATCACCACCCTCACATATAAGGTTCCGCGCACTAACACTCATCACGCCGGCTAGGTGTTTTGTCATCACCTTTGCAGAGTTCCAAATAGAGGCATTTGCCTGTTGCGTCTATGCCCCTGCCTTGTCATCAAATGTAACGAGCCATGTTTTTTTATTTTGGCTGAGCTTGCATCTCTGCCGTACCTACTCCAACACGCTCCTCCTAAGATATTTCTCATTCCTACTCGTGTCGACTCAGTCTGACAAAGCCATTCAGTTCCGAGTGCGCCTGAAGCCGTGTGAGAGGCTACCATATCCCTGCTAAGCTGGACTATCGAGGCTGGCCGCAGTGCCGACATTATCCTGCAGGGGGGTTCGTCCTGCATGAGCTCAATTCTGAACTGACGACCCTGAACCCGTCCTTCAAAAAGTGACAGAAGCGTAAATCCTTCAACGATCCCACGAGCCTCCTCCCAAACGGTTTTCTTGATGCGTGCCTGATGTAGCTGTCGGTAGAGCAAAAAGTTATACCTGCTGAACCCTGTCGCGAGTGGTCAAAAGCCAACTGACAAATGAACTTTCGAACTTTTAAATTTCAGCGATTTTAAGTTTTTAAACTCAATTACAAGATGTTCCAACCCTTTCCGTAATTATCGCCCTAATTGTTGTGTCTTTTCGACAACGTTGCCTTACTTCCACCAGCAAAATTGGCCAAACGTGGATTGGGAACATACTGACCAAGTTTTGTTTCTCATCGAACATGTCATACCTTGGACCTTATGCGCCTCTCCCATTTTGCCTTCCCTCTATCCGGTGCATTTCTAAAGTACTAACTCGGTGACCTGCATTAGTCAGTACACCCTTAACTCCGAAATCTGATTTGCAGAGCCAACGCGCCATATTACGCGGCTGCGTAGGGCACCAAGAATATTCAGTTGCAAAACCCAATTCCCCTTTACGTTTTGCCAACTTCTAGCCCTTTTTCTTAGGATGGTCCGTTATTGTGGTGTTTATGTAACTGCTCATGTCCCAGAAAGATGAACATAGCTTTGCGCAGTGGCCATTCATTACATTCCCTTCATATTGGCTCTTTTCATTTGATGGTGCACTCTTTAGTGCAGATCAGCACTTGCACCAAGATAAAAGACGTGTAAGGCTCAGGAAAGTACTTTGGTCACATATTATGAACTCTGATATCTACATACCTGTTGACCTGCGTATTATTTCACGCCTTCACGGATCGCGGATTGATACACAGAATCAAGGCCTCGGCCCAAGTTTCCCGGGGTCAGGTTTGTTCTTCTCGTTTGGCGGTTGCCGTTCACTTGAGAGGCACATGCAACAACAGCGTGTGGCAATGCTCCTTAGGTTCTCAGCGCGGGCAGTAAGCTTGCCAGCGCGAGGAATCGTATAAAAGTGTCTAATAGTGCTTTGTACTGGGTACTGTATGCAGCGGTACCATCCGTCGGAGGAAGGTTATTCCACGCAGCAGCCACCCGAAATGAGGAAAATGGTTGCCAAATCAAAGTGTGCTATCTGAGCCTGAAAACCTTCTTACCATGTCCCCACCGTGTGATAGTTAGGTCAACGGTGAAAAACTTGTTAGCCATACCTTGTTCAAACAGGGAATAAATAAGAATTAGGTCTCCTTGGATGCGACGATACTCCAGGGGAAATAGGCCAAGCACCGCGAGACGCGTTTCATATTCCACGCATTTGACGCCAGCAACCATTTTCGCAACAGCTCATTGGATACGCCAAATGAGGATTAGGTCCTTGAGTTCTGAGTAGACAACTTGGTTGGCATATTCAAGAAGTGGTCTGACATAGGCCCCATAGAGTATTTTGAAGTCCATGCGAGGAATACGGGTGAAGGTGCGCCGAATCATCCGTCGAAAGGCGGATGCTTTTTGAGCCACGTTCTCATGGTGCATTGAGAAGGACATGTTTGACGAGAGCCAGATACCCAAATGCTTTTTAGTAATTATCCTCGTAATGTCTCCGAATCCATTCTCACCATGCACTAAAGGCGTTCGCTGAGTCTCCTCCAAATGACATATGGACGCTTTTTTCGTCACTCAGGGGAAGGTGTCAGTCCAACGACCACTGCTTTGCAGCGCCTACATCCATTTGAAGGGCACTGGCATTTGAACCCCAGGATGGTCGTTGGCTTGTTCGCTGAGCCGGGCAATTTGATTGCAAACGTTTCATCACCAATCGAAGTGACACCATCAGTGCGTTATTGAGGGTTTCGTGGTGGTGCGTAGCGATCAATTGATCAAGATAGATGGACATTCCTGAGAACTCCGCGCGGCAGAAGTTTCGAATCCACGTTTGAGGTTCGGCGTTTCTGGCCCAGCAGCAGATGAAATCAGAGGTCAACAGCGGTCACTACGTTCCAGTGGAGCGTTAAGTAACACCTGATCGACAAAGTGATGGCCAAATCCAGGAGGGATGATAGTTGGCCTGCGCGGTACCGTGTGGGTGCGACGACATGTTGAGACCAAGAGCTCTGTTGAAAGACTTTGGTCAGCGCCGGTGCAAACTGTCCACTAGGCCCGACGCACTGCAGATTCATCCAGGAGGCCTTGGGGGCGTTAAAATCACCTGCCAGAAAAAGATATGTGAAGTGGTAGCTGGAGGAAAGTTGCTCAACCACCTGTATGATGAATTGATCATCTTCCAGAGGACTCGGGTGGAAACTGTAGATCACGCCGACAAGAAGAGAATCAGTCCCGCGCAGCAGGATTTGGATCCGCAGTGCATCGCAAACAGGTGCAGGAGTGGTGTCGGAGCGGACAATCGGGATGGGCAGGGCCTCATGTAAATATAACAGCCCCACCGGCCCTCCCGCGTTTGATTCAGCCCGAGAAATAGAGGTCTCAACGTCAGAGACATCTGGTGTGAGTCAAGTTTCTGTGATTGCGATTACGGACGGCTGTTTAAGGCAAGCTGACTGTTCAGTGTCGCGAAGTTTGTTGAAAAGACTGAGGCAGTTTTTGGACAAGCATTTCAACACCGTCTCTGCTGCCTCCAAATGTGAAGAGCCAAGAGTTGTGCCGCCAGAGGGGTCACTAGTTTTAATAGCTGTACGCCGGGTTTGAGTCCGAGGCTCCGAAAGGGCCTCCGCGGCATACTTGTCTGCTTCCTTCCTTGGTGGTTTGAGGAACCGCTTTTCATTTGCAGGATATTTTTGCCCCATGGGAGTCTGGTTTGCGCATGACTTTTACCTTTGAGGGACGTAGTTTTCCTCCCCGTTGGCGAAAATTTTGACCGCTGTTACTTGCAGCGCGTTCAGTGTCGACTTTTGGATGACTATTTTTGCGGTTGTTTAAGAATTTAGGGCAACCATTATTCTGTTTGGTTTCTTGGGCAATTTGACGCGGTTTGATCGATAAGATGTCTCTGCGGGGCCCTGTGGGTTGGGTGGCAGCACCGAGAAATGTTCCTTTGGTGACGCTCTCATGAGGCTCGCTTTCGCAGAGGACTGCATCTTGAAGCTAGCCAGCAGCTTTATGATTTGGCGAAGTTTATGTGGTGTGATTGGTTGCAATCGCTTTTCATTCGGGTTTGTGTGGACTCCCATGCCGCCCACGATCAGCGTGGCCAGCTGGGTGTACGAAGGATTTTCCTTTGCCCTGATGTCGAGTTTATGGATTCGGCTGTCGGGGTCATGGGTGACGACTGTGTCCACAATCGGCGAGGATAATTTTGAAGGAGTAGAAATGGAGACTGACAATTTCACATTCTCAGTGTCTGTAGGGTACTCGTAGGATTTCCCGATGTCAAGGTCAACGCCTGTGGTTGACTTGTGGATAGGCTTGTCTCTGCCTGTCTCTGCTTGTCTCTGCACAGGTGACCCAATCCAGCCCAGGAGTTGCGACTTGGGTGTGGAATTCACTGTAGCGTCTTTATCATCAGCCATGGAAATAAGTGATGATAGCTCTACCTACTTTGGACGCTGCGTCCACTTAAGGCTGACCTCCTCCCGAGCATCGAGGGGTCTGTGGTGGTTGAGTAGAAGCTGCAATTTGGAGTTGCGGCTTGTTGCGTAGGCGTGCGTTCAGGGGCACAGGGGGCCATAACTACCATTGGTTTGGCTATAAGTTTGAGGTCGGCTGAACCTTCGCCGAGCTGAAGCCTGTTTCGCGCCACTCCTCTAGGACTGCTGTGGTCCAGCTTTCGCGCCTCTAGAGGGCGATTCTCGCGTATACGCTCGATTGTTGTGTAAGTCTTTTTAATGCTGACGGCCCGGTCGAAGTTCTTCTGTACAGCAGATGACGTGGAAAAAGTGACCAAAAGCCCAAATGTTCGCTTGCTCCCCTTTCCGCGTAACCACTCTGCGTGAAGCAATCCGTGATGACACCGCCATGGAGCGGCTGTGCCAGTTTCGTTGGAGTGATTTTTCTGGAGAACGACTCCCAGATGATCAGCCTGCTCTATGTCATACGCCTGTCCACAAGAGATGCCGCTGCGGTCTTGATTGCCCCATCAGAGAGCTGGACGACCTTCTTCGCAGCCAACGGACCCGTGATGGATAGCGCTAGGTACTCTTTTAGGGAAGACATTTTATTATGGACCTTCGTCCAGGCTGCGGTTTTCTTTGTGTTCGTGTCCTCGGGGGCTTCGGAAAGTGGCGTCGGTTTTGTGTCGAGTATCCCGATTGAAACGAACACTCGCACCGGTCTTTCCGGTTCAGCAGTGAGGACTTGGCTTCCTTCTTGATAGCTCTCGTTTTAGCCACGGAATCCATAGCGCCTTTGAGATAGAGGCAGATGGCGCAGACAAACGGGTCGAGAGAGTTAGATAATTGGCTTACCTGGTCGTCCTGTAAACCACTGCACTTAGAATGCCACCAGGCCTTGCAGGTGTGACATTGCACACCACGTCTTACATTCGATGGACACTCACTTTGCCCCCATCTGTTGTGGCCCATCGCTAGCTGTACAGCGCATCCTGTATTAATCTGGCTCATGGTTGAGCCTGGGTGAACCACAGGAATTGAGTGCAGGCTGACAGGAATTTCCACGCAAACCTAATGTTAGAGTAACAAATCCAACCAAATGACACGTGTTAACTCTGTAAACAGATTAAGCGGCGAGGGAATTCTTTTACAAATTTGCACGGGCAAAACGAAATCAATTATGAACTTACCGCCTTGCCATCTGTCCCGTTTTATTTTTGTATCTCTCCCCTTCCAGATGATAATAATACAGTCGGAAAGGAGGCACGACAGACTCCATTTGAGGACACTTATCGCTGCAGAACGAGGGGCGGCCATATCAAAATAAGCAACATATAACAAAACAGGGTCTTGCCAAAATTCATACGGTCCGCGTCGGCGGACACCTGGGAAGTTGAAACACAAATGGCTAGGCGGTAGTATGGTGTTAAGTCAGCTCTGAGGGGAAACTGGAATTTGTGGTGATGGGGCCATCATCACTAGGGCGTGGTACAAATAAAAATTCGCTGCACTAAACCAACTCCGGTGACTTCAGAAGAATGGGCTGACCTTAAGCTGCCGAAGGATTGGCTCAAGCAACTGGTGGCGAAATAAGGAAGACAAATCACACTTGGCTCGATTAGGGAAAATGGACTGATTTGTAAACGAGAAAATCCATATTTTCTGAGCTTTGTGTATACTCCTTGGTTGGGTTTACTGAGCAGGAAGTGTTGAAACAGTATAGAACCAGGTGGTCGTCATGCGAAGAATAATTATAATAATTCTAATGCTAGTCTTGACTGTTCCCATTGACATCCTCAATAAGTTTACCCTCCTGCATCAACAACCACGTATATGACTACCCGAGTATCAATATGCCAAACTATCTCGCATCAATTCCAGGTTCCTTCTGGGATGCGCATTCTTGATGGACTCCCCTCAATTTTCACTCTTCCTGAAGTGAGAGACCTACGTCTTAGGTACTCCCTCCCGTTTAATTTTTCACAACAATTCCTGATGCAAAGTTGAAAAAGTCCGCAAGCTCTGCACTTTCATTCGCCGATTTTTTCACAGTAAACCACGTTTAATTGACATCTTTAAGCAGTTTGTAAATCCCATTCTGGAACCTAGCCCCGAATTCGCCTCACGGTATTCAAAGGCACCCTGGACTGCTGAAGCGCTCATTTACTGAGTCCTCGTTCATTGCGTCATCCGCGGTACTGTATTGTCTTTGCTGTTTGTGACTTGGGCTGGATCCCTTATGGCTTAGGTGCATTAGGTTAAACCTGGGCCGTCTGCGTTGCCTCATCTATCGACGGGTTTACATAGCTGACTGCAACCCTCAGTTTTCTTCCTACCCTTCTTATAACGTCAGTAACTCTGGAATTTTGCTCGCGCTATCGATATGTTCAAGTGAACTTAGAAAAAATATTTTCCTTTACCTCTATTTCACACTATGGAACAAGCTCCCCCACCGTATCTATACTATATCCTGTCATATAAGCTTTCGAAACACCCTCGATTCTTACCTTTCTTTTGAGACAGCCCAGCGTCTTTTTTGAGCCACAGCTTACACCAGACACTTTCGTGAAAGAGGCCCTAAGCTATTTTGCACTCTTACCCTAACTGTCCTGTTACTTTGTCCTGGCATGTACACTTACCGGCTTGAACACTCTAGTGTTAACCCACGCATAAGATGGCTTCGGTCCTATGTGTTCTTGGCCAATAATTACAATATTCCTCGTCTCTAAAAGCCAAGTACCGTCCTTGGGTGAATCCGTTAGCTCTGTTTAGTGACTAGCGCTTTGCTTTGCCAAGGTTTTACTAACGTAAACCCAACCGAATTCTTATTTCCTCACTCTTAAAGACAATTCTGCACCTTCTGTTCACGCGCATTGCACGCACGTCGACTAGTTATTCTGAAGATGAAATTCTTGCTTGGTTCCACAGCCTACTCATTCACTCACACAAAACATTGTGGTGTGCCTCTGCTTGACATGGCGGTTCATATCAAAGCTTCGTTGTCACCTAGCTATAGCTTAAAAGCTCTGAACATCTCCGTTCTACTCCCATAGCCTAAATGGCAGCTGCCGTTTCATTTGTCTTTGCGAGTTGCCTGTTTCAGTGGTTGCTTGCTGTTTGCTTGTTCGAATTGACTGGGCTAATTTACTGGCCTGGCTTTCCCCCGGCCAGATAAAATATCTTGTAGATGGAGTTCCTGAATAATGCGCAAGCTGCAGTCAAGAGTGCTTGGTGGCTCACCACCCTACAGGTCTGGTAGCATGCAGGAGGGATGAAAACTTCGTGTGGCGGTTGAGTACGCCCTCCAGGGATAATCATTGTTTTACGTTGCACCATCGTGCTTTTGTATGCCCGCCACCCCTCCAAAAACATGGGTGTTTCGCCAAGCGCCTGTGGTTCTGAGCAGGTTGTCTGCTTGGAGCTGTTGGTTTGGACTTGTCTCGGTTGTTCTTTATCCGGCAGCGCCACAGAATACAAGCGAAGGACAACTGTCCTTTCGTTTGGTTTAAAAAAATTGCATGGGGCGGCGAGAAGATACTCTGTGGGGCTCACATCTAGCATCGATGCGCAAGGCTGTTTCCACCTTCCTCTTAGTATGGGTTGCACTACTCCAAGTCCACCTCATCAGATGGGCAGCACACACATGCTTCCCCCTTTTTCCCTGAAGTGATCACCTACAATAAAATACATGGACGTTATTCCCTGAATACCAGCAGTCACGCCTAGTGCCTGTCCACTATTTTTGCCACACACCATTGGTTTCTTGAGGCTGACGGCAGTGACCCAGTGACTGGCGAACTATCCTCTTACATTACTGTTCAGTCCACGTAGTAGCTTCCAGTCAAACTACAGTCCCTGTCCACTATCTTGGAAGCTCTGGCTCAACCAATCATTATCTGCCTGTTGATCCATTTTACAATAAACCCCCTTTGCACCACTGATACCCTCTGACTCGATCCTCTGGCTGAGCTAAAAACTACTACCGCCTCTTGTCTAACACATCCTGCCACCACCCATATCAATTAGTCCAACAGCTGGCCTTCCTGCTCGCTGCCTTGAAGGCTAGGTCCCCACATTCCCAGAGATACTCAACTACTCCTACTCTGGCCTTTGGACTTCTGATCGACTGACACTCACTGCAAACGCGAGGCCCAACTGTCACCACCAACGGCAGTCTCTTGCAACACTATCTGAATGCACTGCATACTCGCCGAGCGGAATCGCACCAATAGCGATTTGTTTTATCCCCATCGGCAACCTCAGCATGTCCTTGGTTGCCATAACAGCCAACAAAAACCCACCCTCTCACAGGTTCATTTAGTATGCTGTCATTCCCACCCAGACTTTTTTCTATTTGCCACCGTTTCACCTGATACCTACTGGCATCCATCAGACGCTACTGACTTTACCTCATTCCCTCTTATTAAGATTCAAACTTTGGCAGTAGCACCCGTATGGCCCCGTATGACCATCAATCATTCGCGCTTATCCTCAGTTTAAACCCACACGGTCCTCCAACTGAACCGAAATCACTCATGACTCTATATTGGCTCAACTCTAACTGTCTCAACCCCATCGTCTAACCCAGATCTAGCTGCCACAAAAATGTGCATTCTCTGTCCGAAGTCCGTTAGGATGCTGTCCAGAAACCGAAGTAAATCAGCGCAATGATGGCACGGCACCGCCATACCCATTCTGATGGCACTCCCACAACTATTTTCTTCCTACTCCCGGCTGTAACCACTCGCACGCTCTGGCCTGTAATTGCAACTACGAACAGAATGTCTGCCCGGCAGCAGCTGCCTCTGGAACGAGTTCGTTCTAACTCGCTTAAACTTACGTTCGGGTTTAACCAACCCGGTTTCCGCTTTAATTTCGGCTTGTCCCTTCTATAAGTTCAACGATTTTATTTACGGTGTTCATCCAGCCGTATGCATTGGCACTATCTCCTCAATAATATAATAATAATGTTTATTCTTAAGTAGTGGGTAGCATACCTTCAGGCATGATCATAATTTTACAGTCAGAATAAGAGCGTGACTGGTGGGGTTTGTGGGTACTGGGAATTCCGTGGAATAGGGACGGTGACATAAAGAGTGGGCATTATCCGAAGTAGACTTTGTCGCGCCTGAGGCGGCATGGGTGGGGAACCAAAATTACAAGGGCTCTTTCTTTCTTATGGGGAACATATCAGATGAGACAAGGTACGATCATTAAGATTTGAAAGTGGAGGGCAAAAACAATACGAGGGAGGGCACAGCAAGAGGATTCCTGCCTGGTACGTGATAAAAATAATAAAAGAAAAACTTCAATCTGCAGGAAAAGTGGAACCAGAATAACGGATCAGGAGAGGCAGCAGAACTGGCACGATCTGACCGGCTGATTTGAACTAAAGCCTAAAACCGTTACTGAGGCATCGTAGCCTTGGGCTGTTGGGCGTATGGCCAGAGTCAAGAAAAGCGTAAGTGGGGGAATATGCGGTACGGATAAGTGGTAGTAGGAAACTCAGAATCACCGTGTGCAGTGAAACTGGAGAGACTCACTAGTGTTGCTGCCCTCTACATCTGAAGTCCTTCCAACAGCGGCACCAGTGAGTTTAGTTTGTTTCAGTGTAATCCATATTTTGAGGTGAAACTTGACATTTGTCTCCACCTCTTCATTTTTATTGCTGCTTTTTGTGACCCTGATCATTTACTTAACCGCTCATGTCCAGCAACATTTTTTTGGTTTTAGTTCAAGCCAACCGGCTTCACCAATAAAATAGTCATACCTCGTGCCCCATTGTTCTAGTTTTTTGGTTTCCACAACTACCGAGACTTATCACGTGATAAGCGTGCCTCCTTGATTGTATCTCCCTCTCTCTTGCGTTGTTGCCCGCTGCGTTTATGTCGTAACGGCGCGATCATGCTCCAGTTGTCATGTTCCATACAATTTGGGAAATAAACCCATTATTATAGATGCAATGGCGGTACCACATACGTCATGTCCACTTGGTTTCACAATCGTCGTTCTTCACATTCTTGCCCGTGTATTTGTGTCCTATGCCATTTTTATTATACTGCTCAGTTTGTGCACATGCTCCCAAAACAAGTCGCACTGACAGTTGACGCCAGCAGTGCATAAACATAAGACAACGGGTTCTCTATACGGTGATCCAGGTTATTGCAGGCCTACATAGAGGAATCCTCGGCCGTCAAATTCTTCTCAGCTCTTTGGCTAATAGGACTGTTTTTATCTTATAGTGGCCATTCGGATGATAGGGTAATGGTCTTACGGTAGATAACTGTAAGCAGTTAGCTTAAACAATTAGCAGTGATGTTCATACGTGCAGCGTTCTGCTCAAGCGCAGCAAATTTTGGTCAATTAACTTGCCGAACTTTTTAGTGCCCCATGTGCCTAACACTGTTTGCATGCATGAACGCCAGCCTTGGGTCCCCACAGATGGTCACAGTAAGCACTGTACCTGCTGCTGTCGATTTTTGTCCGCCCGTCAATTTAAAACGAGGTTTCAAATGTCTTCAGCTTTGCGATGGGTTATTTGAAATTCATCTGCAGGGTACGGACGGCAAATCTGACGAGGACGGTAGGCAATCCAGAAAACAGTTTACGCTCTTGGTGTGCACTATCCACAGATAAAAAAGCAAACTGCTGGTCGAAAGTGCCCCTTGTTTTATAGTAATGTTGTGGTAAACTGTTAACTAGCTATGCATTAAACTAACTGTGTTTCCTAATGTTTTAGTTGATGTACTGAAATTGTTAGAAGATTAAGGCCAGTCGTTCATCAGTCCTCCTTCTCTATTTCTGGCTCGATCATTCGAGTGCACAACACTCCCACATTTTAGCAAGTGCGAAACAACTTGAAAAATCTCCTGTGCGCTGACAAACACTTAGCAAGGATACGCGTCAATCCATTTGCAACATACCATCCAACTAGTGTTAAAGTTGCAAAAACATGACTGTGGCAAACTTTTTGGACGTTGGATGCGCGGCCAAGGTTTCCAGTTAATCATGTTACTTATGGACAATGCTGGTGTGCGACATGTAGTATATATATGCAAGTCCTCCCCATCACAAACGGCGTGATGGAGTTCAATTTTAGCTTCATATTAGAGTAACCTCAAATAGAAACGGCACCACGTGTAATGCGAACAGCGAAAACCAAGCAAAACGGTTATCTTAAATATGATCACTGAGCACGTCCTTGGAATATTTTTCACAAAATTGAAACGCACGAGCTGTTTAGGAGGAAGACAAAAAACGGTGATGTGAGACAGTAATGCGCTACCAACGGAGCCAGTTGAAGCCATGTGGGAACCGGTCATTACGTAGACATATTTAATCGCATAATGTGGTACTGATAAGCAGAACAAGTGCGAAGCAACAATGTTTTGTCGGTCAATGACCTACAATTCGTCATTGAATGTGTTTCCAGGGGACTAAAAATCGACTGGTGAGATGAAAAAGCCTCAAGCACATCCTGTGGCGCAAGAAAGGCGAACCGATAGTTGATCATTTGGCTGTGCTAAGCAGTTGCTTGAGTATGTTTTGTCCCAACTCGGGAAGTCATCGTGAACTTGCAGTTGAATAAGTGCTTCATCCTAGTTTGCCTACGTTTATACGGTTTCCAAAGGTTAAGTGACATGCTCTAATGTGACCAAATGATTGCAATTGTACACGCTCGTTTGAAATTTGTGTTCCTTTTCGTCTTTACGTCCCGTATGCTACTGGTTACTTGGACAACATGTCGTTGGCGCGTTCCGACTGGTTCGGACTCGATTAGCATCGGGTTGCTGTCTGTTCTATTTGAATACCGTTGGTCGTTATGGCGATTTCTGATTTTTAGCAATTTTTCTCTCTGAACTATCTGTTCTTAGTTTGTATTGTAGGCCATTCTCCTTGGGTTCGAGTGGCACCATCCCATCTGCTGTGGCCTTTGTTTCTTGTCCTTGTTGATTTAATGCATTTCATTGGTTATTTAGATACATACTACGCTGAGTCGTCCTTCAACCCTCTTCTGTTTGCCGGTTCATTGCCTATTCCGGGAAAATGAATCAAGTCCTAAAGTTTTAGGACAGGCCTTTATTGAAGCAAGATGTCAAGGCCTGGTAAAACCAGCAAACGCTCGGTGTTATAAATATGTAGCACCGGTACACCAGCCGGAGTCCACAAACCTTGTAAGTTCCCAGGAACATTGGTCACGGCTGTTTGGAGTCTAGTGTGTTATGCGTAGCTTTGGCCAAGCGATGATCCATGGTAGTTTGTCAGGTTTACTAACCCCGGGAACCTAAAGAATTTGAGGTGCTTGCACCCTCTGCAGGGGTCCTAATGTAACGTATTCAGCGTTCTGAGGGCTATTCTGATGCATTCACCTGCAGGAGGGCATAAATCTGCAAGAAAACGAATGAAAGTATTTCATTAGATGGTTTACCAAGTTGAGTAAGACTTCCTAGCAATATCGCTTGAAGGATTTGCGACCATTCTGAAACAGCTTTTGGCTGACGGGATCTTATCGAATCTTTTGAAATCCGTCAAATCGATTGTCATATTACTATCCAGCAGTTTGAAAGAAGTCTGGCCTTAGAGGAGGAATGACGGAAGTTTCGCAAGCTGCTTGCGTTGATGCACTACTCGATGGCCCCACGAAAGCAGATCTACATCTTAATGCGTTCAGCAGGATTGCGTACAAGTGAGCAATTAGAAGATCGCAGATTGTGTTCAGCAGGTTGTCAGCTGCTGTTACTCTCGCGGGCAGCATAGTTGACAGAAAGGGGAACTTAGCCTTACAAGCTCTAACAGTAAGGTTGCGGGAACAGTTAAAACGAGGTTTATCAAAACACGTGGTACAATGTGCCTTGTTTGAAAATAAAGCTGCAAACTAGGTACAAAAAACAGAATATCTACAATAAGCCTACTGAGCCAATACTTACTTTCAGTTTCACCACCAGCGAACCGGAAATATTATGGAAATATGGAGGATGGGTAATGGCCACGGACGCAGAAAGCTAGGCAGGGCTGATAGTTAAACATCATGTTGGAGGACAGTGTTAACATGTTTGTTTTCTAACTTTTTGGAAACATACCAATTAAGGTTTAACCAAGTCATTATCATTTGAACATGCCTAAAAAAGCACAACGTCGGGAGAGGGCAAGAAAGGGCCAGGCTTATCACGTGATAAGTAATCAGAAAGTATGGGAAGCAAAGAGCCTGGAAAATGGGACATGAATTAAGATTAGCTCAGTGGCGAAGCCGGTTGGCTTGAACTGAAACTGAAACCCACTGCTGGACATGAGTGGCTTTGGACGGCTGGGGTAATGGCCAAGGTTACGAAAAGCTCAAGTGGAGATGAAGAGAAGGATGAATTCGCAGTGGAGACAAATGGAATATTTTTTCACAAAAGTATGGTTCACATTAAAACTGAGTTGACTTGCTGTTGTCGCTGCTATAAAGAAGCAACATGTAAAAGGTGTTTTGCAGAGAGGTAGTGCACACTCTTGGGGCTTAACGAGCACCGTAGGCAAATCGTTGCACATATACGAGTTGGGGATCATCACGGGCAATAAGGAATAAGGAACAAACTGGCTTCCCTAGAGATTTATTCCAGGCCTGGAAAGCTGATCAGGCAAAAAGTTGCACTTGTTCGGCAGACATACATTTGCCGGGATGTCTTGAGATTATTATCTTCGAGTTTCTTGTTATGGGTTAGGGTAAAATACCGAACAAATTTCCGGTAAGAAGGAAGTTTCAGGTCTATAAAAGACAGTATCGTGGGCAACGGAACCCAACGTGAATGGATTCGGACGCAAGAGTCGTGCGGGTTGAGTTAAGTTCAAAGGCGCAGCCTTAACGTGAGCATTTCGGCTCGCGCGTAGGTTGCGTTCCAGCCTAGGAGCTCACAAGGCTGCAGTGTTTATCCAAGAAAGACCCGATTATGTTAAGGCCATCGGGTATTTGGCGTAAAGGTGCCAGGGCGTGTGGTGCCGTTACCAGGATTGAGACGTTAGCGGGAACAGGGGCTGCGTGCTGCGGAAGTAAAAAGCTGCCCTGAGGCCGTAGAAAGTGTGGAGAGGCTGTGGTCCACCGTAAGCATCCATCAAAGTAAAAAGGTATAAATGGATGTGCATGCATACGGAGAAACATCTGTGCTGTCTTCTGCAGCATTTTATTATAGGGACGCTTTCCAAAGGGAGGGCGTGATGGCTTGCAATGAACCTATCGGAGTTGGTCCCTAGTTGGTCTACCCATACACATCTTTTTCGGTCCACGTGCCCCCAGATTCGTCTGGGAAAATCTTTTACTCTTCTGTGGTATCCGAGCGTAAGTTCACTGAATTGCTGGATTACGTCGAACATTTCTTTCTACGGGTTCTTGCGGGAGAGCTACTCCTGGGATGGTTGGGTCCTAGCAGCCCTCCATTTTGGTGTATTCACCGAGGTGGTGAGCAAAGAGGGTTGTAGTTGTCAGACAAAAGGGGCTTCGATCACACAGCTGATTCTAGGATGGGATATTGGGGTCAATACCTTCCAGTGGGAAGAATGGCCGTCACATCATTTCACTCCACGTTTGTCGGTAAAGATGAAATCAAAGGTTCATGAGCATTGGCTGAAGCTTGTGAGGTTGACAGAGAGTTGCTACCACTCAAGTGCTGTGGATGTTATCAAGGATTTTAGGGTTCGAAAACGTTGGATGCATGAAATCTTTCAATAATCAGAGAATGGAGTAATTTAGGTCAGGTACTGATCCGGAATGACGATGGTGGTAGCAAATTGGAGAATTTCAAATGGGGGAATCGCAAGATCCAATTCTACCTACCACCCACAGTCAGGCTCTACAGGCACCAATATGCGTAATTCCTTAGAAGCACACCAAGAATTCCTCAGAAACCGTAGTTCAGACAGGGAATTTAACAAAATTCTTAGAGAATGACAGTATTTAGTCAAAGCGCCAAAGTCTATACATAGTCAAAATTATAAAAGAAATTTGTTAAAAATTATCCAGAGTCTATCCTGGGCACGAAGTCGACTGGTTACTGGTTACCATGGTTCAGCTTGATTGGTTAGTGAATACTGTGGAGAATGTCCTGGAGAATTTAGCTTCTTCACATTTTTCCTTCTCCATGCTTTCGAAAAGGCTTCAAAGGAGCATAACGACGACAGTCGTGTTGCCTTTTGCATGTAAACTCAAAAAATCAGCCATTTACGGTTTATCCATGGTGCAGTTTTTTACCGTTGCAGCAGGCGTCCGGCCACACAAGGCCGAGGCTGAGGGATTCGCCAAAGATGGTAGGTTTAGTGGATTTTTCTGGTAGATAGAAAACACTACCGGTTGTGCGGTGGGATTTTACGTCTGCCGGTACGGCGAATCTCTGATGGTGGTCTTTTGCCGCCTGGAGCACGGCAACCAAGTCAGCAGGTTCCTTCTCGACAGGCTCGCCGTCAACCGAAGCTTAACCTGCAACGAGTTTAGAGAAGGCGGCGCCTTGCCAAAATGGAGGACACTGTAATCGGGTGTGCAGCGATGCGTTACAGGCGAACTTGAAAAGAGATGGTCGGTCTAGACAACTGCAACTCCTGCATCCGGCGCCAGCCTCCCTTGCTAAGTAAGCCGATGTTTGCATTTTTATAACGCCAGTGGTTATAGCCGGGCTTCAAGACAGTGACAGTTGATCTTTATCGGAATCTGAGAGCGTCCGTTTCTGCCAAATTGTTTTGTCCGCAAGGAACCAACGGCTCCAACTGTAGCTTTCCTGACGTCATCGATGTTGAAACTGTGTATGGCACGATTTTCCTTAACTAATATTTTAGAGCTGGTGACGGTTGCTAAATGGGTACTGGCTCTATGCATTTTTTGAAATGGTCGGCACTTGGATAAGACGACCGGTTTTGCATGCCGTTGTCGAAAACGATTGCGTTTTGCACGTCTGTGTAAACTGACTGGTTTGTTAAAGAAGATGGTGGGTGGAGAATACCACACCTAAATTTTCGCCAAGGATAAAATGGCATCACAAGCGTGCCACCAAAGCCGTGTCCGGGTGTGGCATAATTTAGTCTTACTTTCATACAGGCCAAACCGTTTGAGAGCATTACACTCTGTTAGTATATCGTCTGTGTATTGCAAGTCATCTACACATTACACCGAGGCGGATTAAATAGCCATCCGCCGGAAACTATCTACGTAGCCCACGCCTCCATGTGCAAACCCTGCGGAAAACTGCTCCCCACTCCACGGTATACCTAAGGGCCTAATGAAATTACAAAGCTGGAAAATGGACCAATTATCCGCGAGGTAGGTTGGTTTACCTTGGAAACGAGAGTAGTAAGTTTCATGAGAACGCCTACGGACGTTTCAAGAAGCTTGTACACCTCATTGTTAACTTGCAGCATTACATCCGGAAGGTATCACGGCATAGATAATTCCTCGTGCGTCAGTGTGAGGTGCACGCCACTTACCACCGTGATCGGCGAGGAATTTGAGAGGTACATAGCAATGATCCTCTTGTAGTTCGCCGCGTGACGCTCTCTGTCGCCGACTATGTTCTCAGGTTTGTTGGCAGACGCACACCAAAGCAGGAGTACTATTATATTGGCAAATGCAACAGTATTTAATGTGAGTTAGATCTAGTGCAATTCTTACAACGTTCCCAAACTGCTAACAACTTGGCCGGGATCTGCACCTGCACTTTCTACCAGTCCGTGTGACCGCACTGCGTGCATCTGTCATTGGTATTCAGAGACTCCACTATAGTAGGTCACGGTCTCGTATACGCATTCCTTGATGCGGTTTTCGATTCACTACCGGTAGCTATCCAAAAGCAAACTACCAGATCTATGTATACTTTATCTATTTTTCGAAGCCACAGCCATCGCCCGTAGAAGGACAGCACGAGCAGCTGGAAAATTTGTTCCGAAAAATTGAGTTGTGGAAGGCACGCAAAACCACATGCCACACTAAGCGCCTAATTGTGCAAACATAGCCAATGCTTCGCCGCCATTCGATCACTGGCCCGAATAATTAGTCGCCATTTTTGGAGAACAACCGTCCACAAACTAAGTGGAGGTCTACATCAAAAGACGATATTATCTGTGATTACTGTGGCCCATCGAACTACTCTGCTGACCTCTGGTGTCCGTGGGACCGATTATTGTATTGCAGCTGCTACTGTGCTTGTCGTTTATGTGACGATCTGGAGGCGCGCCCGCCAAGTGTGCGCACAAGCGGCACTGAAATTATTTCCTTTAGTAATTGGTAAGTTCCGCTAAAGACCCCTATGGTTATCAGGCGATCAGCCCATAGGGATCTCGACCAACCCATGGGGGGCCATCCAAACGGCCCAGCCATTCAATTCAACTTCGCAGTGTATTGGAGTCGGCAAGCTGAAATCCGAACATACGTACACATCCAATTGGCGTGATTCCGAAGATCTCATCTGAGCTCCAAATAACTGAATGACTTCGAGGCCCTTCACCTGATTGTGCCACCACCTTGAAGTGATATTCGGGCTTGTGCGCTGCCATGCCCTTGAGGGCTATCCCGGTCCGAGTTACAGCCTGCAAGGTTAAACCGAATCAGGAAGGATAATAGATGACACTCAGACCAAGTGCAGCGAACGTAAGACGTTTTCATCACAGCATTTGACGTAGGTTTGCTTGTTGTGTCTTAGTACTAAACAACCATAATGCTGGCGCCAAAGTGCTGGAGATGTAACTGAAAATTACTGAAACGAAATAAGAATCCACTCACACAAGCCCTCCATTCCAGTGATGCCCCAGTAGTCAATCACGACGGTAGGTAATCTGTGGTTGACAGATGTTGAGGGCACGTATTACATGCCTCCACCACCCCTATCTGGTAATATCTGATGGGTTAACGAATCGGATTCGTCGCCGAGAACCCGCTTATTCCGCAATTCGTTGCTAGGACGTCCTCGGCGATCAAGTGTTTTTGGAGGCCTGGGGACTTCGAATCCTAAGTATAACCCCTCAACAATAAAGGAAGACTACTCCCAAGGCTGCCTTCTATACACTTTCCTTCAGCTCTAGTTTCGCATTCTTTCATTGATGTGTATGACCTTTGAATAGTAACGTCGCCCACCGGTAGTGGGTGCCGGTGCTGCAATGTGGACAATGGCTAGGCGTCGCAAATTTACCAGCTTCCTCCTAGCGTTAGTTATTAGTGTACCAACCTCATAATAAAGGCTGCCAAAGACGGCGTTAAAAAAGAAACCTTGTAATTCACCCTCTATGCACATTATTTCAACTATAGACTGCAGGGAAGTTGGAAAGACATCTTTCCACCAAATGCCGTAGGGAATAAGTGGTCGGTTAGTATGCTATTTCTCCGCCTGTGCTCACGAGATTAAATTGGTTACAATTTTTTTCGTTCCGAATTATCTCCAAGTGTAACTAGTGGATAGAAAATGAGTAACTAAGCTACCATTCACTATATTTGCTGTTGTGCATTAAAGTAGGAAAATGGATGCTTCGCCAAATTGGTGGCACGGCATTCAGGCTCGGGCACGTCAGAGCCACCGGCGTACGGTTGTGGTGACAAAGGGCCACCACTCGCTGTATTATCTTGGAAATTCCTCGTTCTGTCTGACGAACTCAGATTCAGTTGACGGTATACCTTCTATTGGGAGAGTCCCTCACCAGAATGGTTGCAAGCCACGCGCAACTAGCTGAAGAAAACTGTGTTTTCTTCTGACTTTTCATGCCTACCTGAGAGTGGGGAGTGTACATAGAGAGGCATAGTTGTGTGAATGTACGCCCAGTCACCTGTAAATATCAGGCTTAACAAAACGCGAGCATATCAACCAACTGTGCCGCGCTTAACTGTTGTGAACCAATTCATCTATTTTTCCACACCGGACGAGTGGACTGGACCGAAACTCCTTTCATGTATCCATCTGGGTGAAACGTGTTGCAAATGTGTCCATGACATATCAGATTTTAAAAATACCGTGGAACGTTGAACTTTCCAGGATTTTGGATTTCAGCCTTATTGGTAAATCAGTATTTACATGAGAACCGATGCCGTTCGGTAACCTTGAAATTTCGCTTTCCTAAGCAAAGAGTTGCCAGCGGCTTTGTACTGAGAAGCGCAGGTGGGTCAGGCTAACTCCGTGCATAATTCTCTATTTCGAACAACCAGTTGTTCCGTGATTTTGCTCGGACTGCCGGCCAGTCCAGCATAAGGCAAGCTGTGTCAGACCAAAACCGTTAACCCAGTCGCCAATTTATTCAGCATCAGTCGCATGCCATTTACCGGATAGCTTGAGCATTTCTGGAAATTTACGGCTGTGAAAACGTTGAAAGCGGCCCGCCATGTGTCGTTCCCTGAGTGCTTGCTGGTGGTTGCGGTAGTCGTTGGATTGGAATTTGTGTCACCTAAGCTATCCCCCCTCGTCAATGAGTGATTATTCCCGGATATCAACGGCAAAGTGAGAAAGTGCTGTGACCAGATTCACTTTCACTGGAGCTCACCAATGATCTAAATGCTCAGTCTTGTTGGTTCATACGCTTTCAGCATAGGCTGGCGAAATCGCTACAACACGCTCACCTTGGGTGTCAGAATTCCAGAGTTTAATCTCCCGTGTGACCGAGGATGTACACCCTTCATGAGCCCAGTGCTTTCTTCTCTGCTAAAGATTTTTCACAATAATTGTGGCACAGTGAGAAGAGGGGTATATAGGCGAGGGCAATGAAGCCGCCGGTGAGTTTCTGAACTCATGCATTTTGCACAGTGCATGCTTTCGGTGTCTATTTAACTGGAGTTGCTAGGTTAATGGCCAGACCGAGGACGTGAATGAGGCTTCACCGTTAGTTTGGGTTAGCCCAGAGGAGCAGAGCATCGACCCAAAGATGCGCGCGCTGCCGGTTTACCGGTGGATGGAGGGGTAGTTTAATTGCTTATGCAGCTTCGTCGTCCGGTTAGAAATTTACGTGAAAAAATGGGAGATACAAAATAGATTAGTTTGGGATGCGTGTTCTTAATACTGGCGGGACCAATGTACTCGTGATTCAGAGCCATTGTGTTCATAAGCCTCGTGAAATTTGAGGGCACTGCAAGAGTTTTGCGAAGGTAGACTTTTAAAAGATAAAAGAAGTTACTGGGATTGACGGACTAGCCAAGGTAGCGAAACCAGGCGGCAGAAAGCCTAGCGACGTGACTGTGGTCAAGAGCGGTCGAGAAATCTTAGGGCCGGAAAAGTAGTCTAAACAAGCTGTATGGTGGGCATCTGAGAAATTAAAGACTTTTGTCGCGTGATGTTTTGGTGATGGGTGGAGCCAATAGTGGGGTTTCGAGGAGTTCTGTACAGGTCAGATTAGGTAACATGTTTTAATATATTTATTATTTATTTTTATAATTTGTTGTTGTTACAGTTCTTCACTTTTGTAGGCAGTTCCGTTTACGCCAACCCTAGCTTTTAAGTCTTGTTCTTCAGTCATTTCCATCCAAACCCTAATTGTATCATTTGTATGACCACACAAGCCCTCATGAGCTGACTACACGACAGTTCCTCCGTAGAAGATGATGGTGTGCTGTTTCGGGGGCTCGCTTCCTTGGAAAAAACGCGGCTGGTGACCACTCGAAGGCGCACAATACGCCCTGGTAGCACGGTATTCCTTTACACCTCCTTCTGAACCTAGGTGCATTGCTGAGCAAGCACTTGCCCTATGAGAATTTGCTGCTTTGTATTATTCGGTTAATAATATAGATGAGAAAGACTCACTAAAAATGAAGCAAACGAGGGAAATTAACTGCTCCGTTCCTGCGTACTGTTCATCACCACGCAAAAATTGCTGCACCTTATTCGCCTTCTACCCGAGGACAAACGGCGATGCCGAAATTGAAATATGCCAGAATTCTGCATAACAATAAAAGGGAACAAATTACGAGTCACAGGTTTTCTTAACACGAAGAAGCCCATCTCGCATAATGTGCTCAACCCATGTACCATATTCAAGAAAGGAAGTAGAACAGCTAGTGGCCGTACATCTTGTATTATGACGGAAAAACCGTATGAAGAGACATTGGGGCCATTAGGTTTATCTGGCCTGGCTGTCGGCTTATGTGGCTGTGGTTAAATTGCAATTTACCTTGCCGCCAATGTCTATTCTTGCATCCGGAGGAACTGGCGAATACAGTGGAGGGGCTTGCAAAATGTGGGTTTATGTTGGACACACCTGCGCGTGCAGCAATCGGCTTGCATTCTCACGAATGTGGTAATTTAAAGGGCAACTTCCCAAAGCAGCTTGGTTGGGTCCCACATCGCTCTGTGTATAGTCCCACGCTATTTAACGTCTTCAGCAAAAAAGCCCTATCACTAACAAGCTAACTGTTGCCAACCTATGGGCATAGCGTCAAAATCCAGTGCCAATTCCACTAGTGGGAGAATGAAACCACAACCCGGTGTGAATGTGCTCCGTGAATTAGCACCGGAGAGCACTCCTAGTTTCAATGCCAAAACTGTAAGATGATCCAAGGGCAATGCCGAAAACAGCGCTTGTCAACATTTTGTCATCAATCGGAGAGTATTCATGAGAACATATTCCAAAAGTGAAAAATGGGACATTTCCAGGCTTTCAGTGGTTTTAACCTAGCGTTTTCAGATCACTGCCATAATTTATTATCCGGGCCAACCATTCACCCCCCAAGGATGTCTCAAACCCTGGGCCAACGCGAAGTGCAGTCACTAAAAACACTAGGAATCTGGAGGACGAATCGTATGAGTGACGGTTTGGAAAGTTTACACTTTGTAGTGTTACACATCGAAGGTGTTGTGGAGACGCTACTCTAACACGTAAAATCAAGTCAACCCCTGGCACCGGTGCATTCAACCGTCTGCCATCGGAAGGAAAACTCAATACAAAGGCCACAACCCCACTATAAGCCACCATGGCAGCTGCCCAATATGAAGTGAACCCCCACTCAGCAAGTCGTGTCAGCCTGTAGCGCACTTCCGGCTAAAGTATTGCTTGCCAAAAGTGCCAACACTTTCAACTCTAGGCCGGGTAAAAACCTACTCTCCACTGCCCGCCATCATCGACTGTTCACCCGAAGAAACCTGGCCGGTTTGGTGAACTGTCCAAAATAAAAAACTTGGCCCACCCATGTAAGTAACGCAGATTGCCGCGTGAGCAAGCCGGATTTTATTCGCACATGGTGCAAATTCTGTGTAGCAAAACGAAGAATAATGAGTACAGCAACAAAGTGGTTAACAACGTAGTAAGAGCAAAAGAAAGGCAACAACGATGCAGAACAATTTAAAAACGGAAAGATCTGTAATTGTTCACTCCGTCTCATGCAGCTACCATTGCCTTTTATCCTTATGCACCAATGTACATTTTCTGTGTGAGCAAGACCAACCTCAAACGTTAGACTGCATGGTGCTGTCGGAATTGACGAGGACCGAAAAAGCATCAACGAATTACCGGTACTATTGACCATACTTTCTTGCCCCTCAGTATGAAGCAGCGAGAAGGTTTTTCTAAGCCGAACGGGCAAGAATATCATAGAAAAAATTTCCAATCAGTCTGTGTAATCTATTCTGATCTCAAATAGCCCACATGATAGCCCCCAAGTATCTACCAGTGAACTTACACTCTGTCCCCTTCGTTAGCATACTCAGTAATCTTTCACCATCCTCGACTGGGCTTCTGTTCCCCAAAAACCCAAAAGTATGTTTCAGTAGTCCAAATAGCGACTGGCACCTGCTGTCACTGGTTGAATTCCTATAATCTTCCACTTATGCCCTACAAAACCGCACATATATCGTTTAGCAAACCGGTTGCACCTGGAACACTGTGGGGATTTCTGGCTTCTTTCGCTGAAGCCGGACGATAATATGTTAGAGAGCCACAGTAAGCTTCCAGAGTCTGCTGTGTCAACCCCTTCTGTCCAAAGTTTTAAATGGGCTTTCGACAGATTACTCCGATCCTTCTGCTTCAGTGGGCCTGTTACCCATCTCCAGGCTAAAAGCAAAAGTTGAATGCTTTTTCTAGCCAGATCCACTGGAAATCTATCCGCATTACGTGTTGTTTATGTGCCTAAAATGCGTACGGCGTTTAGGTAGTATTTATTTCCACGTATTTCGTAAGATGTACTAGTCAACATTACCTTTTGTCCAACTTTACAGCTGACGAAGACCACACTCTCCATCTCTTTCAGCCAACACACGAATCTGAGTCTAGACGAGATACTCCAGATTTGAGTAACCTAGCCTTTCGTTCCTAACCGATTGTATACCTATTGAACCGATTGAACTTTTGTAACCCTGAAATCCAGAACCTGGATCGGCCGACTTTTGGCGCGATTTGTGAAGTCGTCCGTACTGCCTCGAGCGTCATGTCTGATCACGAGTCTGAGGAGCTCGATGTCCTGGACGATGTTGTGGTTACAAAGTATAAGATGGCCGCGGAGGTTACCAACAGTTAGTTTGCATTTCAACTCATGTTATTGCTGTCGGAAGGTGTCCTTTCGGAATTGATTAAACTATCAGTACCTGGTGCAAAAATTGTTGAACTGTGCAAGTTGGGTGACCAAAGACTACAAGATGAATCTGCGAAGCTTTTCAAACGCGAGAAAGCAATGAAGAAGGGTAAGTCTTATTGTTGTCTTTACTTTCCAGGTATTTCTTATCCCACATCAATCAGCGTGAATAACATTATTTGTCACTATTCGCCTATTGACGGGGAGGAAAATGAAATTGTGGAGCTGAAAGACGGTGATTTGGTGAAAATGTAAGTTTATGGTAAGCGAACTATGATCTCCGTACCAGTGACTTGGGTGCACATATTGATGGATATGCCGCTGTTGTTGGACACACGTTCGTCGTGGGATCATCATCGGTATAAAGGCTTACTTCTCTGAAACCCTTCAGGATAACAAAGTTACTGGCAGGAAAGCAGATGTTATAATTGCGGCAAACACGGCTGCCGAAGTTGCTCTTCGCCTTCTGCGTTCTAATTATGAGGTATCTGGTAAACCTTTCCTCTGACCTAAACCATACTGCCACAGAACATAAAAGTTTCCGAAATGATAACTAAAACTGCTGCCGACTTCAACTGTCGCCCTATTGAAGGTATTTTTCTTACACACTTCCACAGTATGTGCAGGTATGCAATCACATCAGATGCGCCGAATGGTTTATGATGCTGAGAAGTCAATTGTTTTAAACCCATCAGAAGAACACAAGAAATCAATAGAAAAGACGAACTTCGAGTTAAATGAAGTCTGGAATATCGACATACTGTTGTCGACCGGTAGTGGAAAGCCTCGTGACCACAAGGCCCGCACAACTATCTACAAGAAAAACGAAACATTATATCAGCTGAAAATGAAGTCATCTAGACGTAAGCTTGTTCCTAATAGTTGCACTTGCTTCAGAGCTGCACTCCGAAATTGCCAGCAAGTTCCTGGCCTACCCATTTAATATCCGGTATGTTCACTAATTAACTGATCTCCCGATAGTGCTCTCGAGGATCTGAAAAAAGCCCGACTTGGAATTACAGAATGTGCCAAGCACGATGTGGTTCAGGCTCTTCCAGTTTATTGCGAGAAAGACGGTAAACTTAGTCGTTTGTTATGTAGCCTTTGTGTAGATGAATTCGTTGCGCAGTTTCGATTTACTGTGCTACTGATGCCGAATGGACCTATGCGGATCACAGGCATTCCGCTTGATGCATCGCTCTACAAGTCGGAATTTAAACCGCGTGATGCAGAAGTCAAGGTATGTCTGTTAATATCGTCTTATTTTGCTAAGGACATTCTCCTACAACCGATCAAAACCCAAAACAAAAAGAAAAAGGGGGCAAAGCCATCAAGTCAATCAACCGGCGACACCGATGACCACTGATCTGTATAGGCTTTATAATCGCAGATGTACCACCTTGAGTTTTTTGTGTAATACGTTGGTGAAACGAATACATGGTGTCATTTTTGTAATAAACTCTTCTATAGCAGAAAGCGAAGGTCGGAAAACGTTCCTGTGATAATTACTTTTCCTGCCGTATTTAGTTTCCTGGCAATTACTGAGTTCACTTGGGTGTGCCGCTGTCCATATATGGAGATTGTCATTAAAATGGCAGGACTGCCACACCGTCCTGTTAACGTCAAAAATGGAGTAAATTACGCGCTGCAATGTTCTTACTGCATCCTTCTAGGACGATATGCTCGGCTGTGCTCTCCACCCCTTAGTATTTCGTCAAGTATTCCATTCCTGTCAGTGTGTTCGTTGATTGTATCCTTTTTATGCAACGTAGACGTTCGTACTGCGACAATCCGCTGTTCACTGTGCGACGGTTGCCTTGTAGATAACTTCTGTTAAAATCCGTCACGAATAGACTGGCATCATCATCAAAGACAGCAACATCAGTGTTGACACTGATGCTTCACTGCCGTACAACCATAAGGTTCGTCTAATTATATTTAAAGCCCTAGAGTGAAAAGAGAAAAAAGAGTTGGGGAGGGAGGGGACCTAGTGCTGGCCTATGTCAAGCGTTCTGAGCTCCAAGCGCTCCTCCAAGCGCTCTATCAGACAATCTGGAAAGAAACTGACAGCACGAACGATTAGCACATCGATTAGCCGCCATTTCTTGCAACGTCTCCAGCCAGGCACAGGCGGAGTCACGGGGCCCCATTCTGGAAGGCGTACAACACTAACAACACCCAAACTCTTCGTGATCTCTTTCACGCCCTTCTGCCAAGTCATGCGTTGTCCACCTCGCGGTTTGCGCCATTCTGAAGGAGGCACGGAGAACAACACTTGTCTCGGTAGACGGTGTTTCGGCATTCGTAGCACATGACCGAGCCATCGTAGTCGGTGGTGCTGGGTGTTTTCCCCGATTGAAGTACCAGCCGCACAGCCAAATACCCGTTTTCTAATCACCTCGTTACTAACACGCTGGCGCCATCCAAAACCAGCCACGCTTCTGAGGCATCGAAAACCTGAAGACGCATCGATAAGGTCCAGAATAGACTGGACCTTATCGTCGTGTGGCAGTTTGTGTGTCTCAGTGACCCATTGAGCTATACTGGGTAGCGTCCGTACTACATTCACGGAGTGTTTCATACCAGGTTGGTCAATGGTTAGAGGTGTGACCAACACATTCTCCTGGCTCTCCGTATTGGGGGTTAGAACATGTGTGGCGACTTGTTCTATAGAAATTGAAAAAGACTTGCATTTCCCACCAAACGCCGCTGTCTTGCGGTCAGGCTTTTGAGCCAAAGGCTTTCATCGAAGACCCTAATCGTCCCCCTCTCTAGGTCTGGGCGCCTTGGCAGTATCCCAGCCTGTGTAGAACCATGATACTTACTGATGATGAGTCCTGTAATCCATTGTCCACATCCAGTCTATTCTTGCATAATGCCTAGCAGCCTTTCTCGTCGTGAGGAGTTTCTCTTGTATTGGTAACCTTTAGAATGCAGTGTGCGTGTGGGGGGAGGGGTTGCACCCCTATCTTTCTCGTTCTGTTGTAATACCCCCGCGATAGCCGGTTGATGAAGGTAGGGTCTTGCCCCCAGTTATGTTTGTGCACATCTCGACGCTCCCAAACCCATAATTGCATGATTTTCATAATTTGGTGAACAGTACTCGGGAAGCAGAATGAAAAAAGTTGGGGTCGGAGCGTCATTTTTTCCGGGTGGAGAGATCTAGTTGATATATATGCGTATATTGTAAGCAAAGTAGTAGATGACCACCCCGAGTTGCGCACAGTGCTGCTGCATAGTCCTCTTCTAAAAGACACTGTAGAGTGTTTTACTCCAAACAGGGGAAAGGAGTATGTACGGCTTTGATTAAGGGGTCGGATGTGACTCCGTAAAACCGAGTGAGGGAATTCGTGCACTTGGATGTTAGGTGATCTTAGTACCGCGAACCAAGGCCTATTCATTGTTAGATATAGTTAGTCGGCGTCCGAAGTTGAGCGTGACACACCTGGTTCAGCGGCTGACTGCCAGCCAACTGGCACCTAGTGTGACAGTTTCTTTATAATTGTCCACATTTAGATGATATGAGCAGACCCGCAGTGACCCTGGTGGACATCGGGTTTCGTGCGGGGAAATTCACGAAGTAACAATTTGAATCCTGGTGAGC
The DNA here is from genome assembly GCA_004794785.1 of Opisthorchis felineus. NCBI lineage: Eukaryota > Metazoa > Platyhelminthes > Trematoda > Opisthorchiida > Opisthorchiidae > Opisthorchis > Opisthorchis felineus. Next base: position 268,960 of record SJOL01006451.1, on the reverse strand, counting down.
AAACACGGCAATCTCACATGGGGCATAGCCTTATGTTCGTGGAGCGTGAAAATACGATGAGGGGTAAGGATGAGACTTACAGCAAAGACTAGGTTAACGGGTAAAGGACTGTTTGCGTGATAGCTACTGGCTGAAATGTAGCGCTTACTGATCGTCCGATATCGATAACCTAAGCACCCCTATAGTTGAGGGTAGAATGTTTTAGGTAGACCGTCTGCCTATGTAGACGCTTCACTTGAGTGGACCTGAACGTTGAAGTAATGAATGATTTAGGGGAGGAATATGGGCCCAAAAGGAAAACGCTGGATTGAATTTATGAGGGGAATAGCAACAAGGAGAACCCGACGAACTGCGCAATACTGGTTTTCGTTTACCCACTGGGATTACACCACCGGCCACTTGGTCTCTGTAAATACCGAGGGCATACCTGGATTCATTTGAGCATGGAGGTTGTGGAATGTTAAGGGTTCAGTCCCGTCATCATCATTGACAGCAACACCAGAGGAGAACACAGTTACTTCACTGCCGTTTAAACATGTCCATTTATTTGAATAACGCCTTATAACGAGAAGAAAATGGGACCGGGGTTGGTTTTTGGATAAGCCTACCGCAGAAATCGGAAGTGCCTACACTTCCAACACAGACAATCCGGATAGAAACTGGCAGCATGACCGTCACTGACATCGGTTAGCCGCCATATTGTTCACTGTCTCTAGCCAGGCACAGGGAGCGTCACGTAGACTCCATCCTCGAAGGCGAACAGTACCGACGGCACCCGAACTCCATGCCATCTTACCTTTCTTCTTTATCGTACTGTCCACCTCTGTTTTCTATTGAGGAAAATGTTGGTAGCTCAGGTAGCGTAGATGGTCGTTGGCTTGTTCGCTGAGCTGGGCAATTTGATTGCAAACGTTTCATCAATCGAGGTGACATCATCAGTGCGTTATTGGGGAGCGTAGTGGTGCGTAACGATGAGTTGGTGGTTGTGCCGTTTGCAATCAAATTGCTCATCTCAGTGTCCATCTCTATGTTTCCGTCACTCCGAATTATGTGCGGAAAACAACATTCTCAGCAGGTGGTAACTTGGCGTTCGTAACACATGGCCCTACTACACTCAGCAAGTAAGGCGACCCGGACTACGACACCATGCGACTATCTACGTGGCTCGTACAGGTCACGGTTGTATGTGGGCCGAGGCACTGCGATGGAGCCCACATTTGGATGAAAAGACTATTAGGACCCTCAACCAAAGTCTTTGTCTCATAGGCCTGATCGCTAGCTGCAGTTGTTGGCGCGGACTACTGGAATGGTGTGACTTTTAGCGATTGTCCCCAAATATGTTCCACCTACATACCTGGAGGGCCAGGCAACCTTTATTACCCCTGGGCTATACTGGACATTTATGTGACAGTTTCTCATGTCCGGTCCGATAAAGATCATAGATGGAGGGTATGTGTAGTACATGCCCTACCCTAGTTTGAAAAGCTTTATTCCACTTCGTTGCGTGGATGTTGCAACCATCTAGTTCCTTCTAATCTTTGAGGACGCTAAGGTTTAGAGGTGGTTTAGACCTTATGATCAGGGGAGGGGGCATGTTTCACAACCCTAAAGCAGGCTGTTTTCACATTTACCTTACATACTTGGTCCTTCCGCATCAGTATAATTCATTTTCGATGCCACAGGTGATCCAAGTTTGTAAATGTTGCATGCATCGACTACATGTGTCACAACATTTTCAGCTGGAAAGATAGGTAAATCAATAAGCAACCTCAAGCTGTTCACACTGAAGCTTCAAAGTGCGACAACGAATTGAAATTTTTGGAGCTAATCTTTGTGCCTTAAAGGTGCAAACCGCGTGCCGAAGCTAGAGGTCATATCCGGCATTTTATTTAGAGTGGATCCTGCAGACTAATGACCATCAAATAACAAAACGACGTCCCTCACATGGTCTAAGTTCACCGATCTTTCTGCAGTTACCACTTGGACTCCTAGGTTTCTGGTCCGTAGAATGTGCATCCTGTGATTATAACAATCACAATCGAACAAAAGGAGTGATGGAGGGTAGTCTTGGCGACTTGGAAAACTGGATAATTTATCGTTAACTGTAACGTGACCAGCTTCGTGGACTTTCAGGTAGAATCGGATGTGTTAGTCTACCTCTAGGGTTAAATGCCTTTTTGAAATCAATGGTAACAGCGATTTTCGGTCGGCGGTGTGTGCGACACTGCTCAGGCTTTTGACGTAATTTTAGGCTGTACTGTCTGATCTGTTTGCTTGCATGTAGGAAAAGGAATCTGTCGCAGACAACTGGGGAGTGTCGGTGATAGTGCCCATTTTCCAAAAAGGGACTCGTAGTGAGTGGTAACCACAGAGGGATCAGCTTGACTCCGGTCGTAACGAGACTGTTGGCGTCACTTGCGCTTCGTCGCCTTATGGTGGCTCGAGAGCAGCAAGCGGGATTCCGGCCTGGTAGGGGTTGCGTTGACCAAATCTTCACACTTCGTTAGGTGCTAGAACAACGCCATACGTACAAGCGACCCACAATTCTAGTATTCCTGGATTTCCAAGGTGCATTCGACTCGGTTGACCGGTCTGTTCTTCTTGACACGTTTGCCCACCAAGGAATGCCCCGGAATTTCGTAAACATAATAAGCTCTTTGTATTCTCGGACTTCCGGGCGTGTGAGAGTATACCGCGAGCTCTCCAGAAGCTTCGTACACAAAGCGGTGTCTGTCAGGGATGCCCACTCCCTCCAATCCTATTTAACTTCGTGATCGATGAAATCATGAGACGAACGCTGGAAGGTCTCCAAAACCATGGTGTTCAAATAGCCTGTGACGAAAACCTTGTCGATCTGGAATATGCAGACATCGTTCTCATCTTCGAAGAGGAGAAGGCGCAGGTGTTTTTAGATGAACTGATCAAAGTCATCCCGTCCTTTGGTTTGCACTTTGTAAGGTCTTGCTCGTGGACATGCGGTCACTGAACACACCACTTACAATCCAGGGAGAGGCACTGGGAATTGTGGAGAGTTTTACGAATCTTGGAAGTTGTATTCTAATTGTAGTGTAACAGATGAGGCCAATGCACGCATCTCGAAGGCCCGGGTCGCGTATGCTAATTTGAGACCTATGGCATCAAAGTGGTGTATCCCTGAATCTCAAGGGACGTGTGTATCAAGCTACAGTGCGGGCTGTTTTGTTGTATGTCTGTGAGACTTGGTCTGTTCGGGCAGCAGAACTGAGACGTCTTCAGGTGTTAGAAAATCGATGTCTCAGAACAATAGCTCGTGTGGGTTGGTCTCATCGAATCCGTAAGGAGGCAGTTAGAAAGCGAGTTTTCGGTTGTGCAACGGGTACTTCCATTGAAGAATGTGTCCAGCACCAGAAGCTGCGTTGGTTGGGACATGTGTTGCGTATGCCTAACCATCGTTTGTCGAAGAGAGTGCTGTTTTCCATGCCCAACTCAGAGTGGCGGAAGCAGACAGGTGGCCAACCCTTGACCTGGCAGAGGGGTATGAAGGAGATTATGAAACGCTTGGGTGCTGTCGGTGCCACTCGCCTTCCAGGATGGGGACCGCGTGATCCACACTGCACCTGGTTGGAGACACTGCAAGATATGGTTGCCAACCGATGTTAGTGTCGTTCTTGTTGTCAGTTTCTATCCAGATTGCCTAAATGAGTGTCTGGAGATGTAGGCACATCGGAATGATTTTAGTAAGCTAGCACTATGTCCCTTTCACGACCACCTTTATTCTTTTATTCACAATAAGGCTTTCTAATAAATCATGGTTGTACGGCAATGAAGCATCGGTGTTGAACACTGATGTCATGCTGTCGATGCTGATGATGGTGTGGAAAATCCCTGTGATTTATTTGGGTTTCATTTTTCACTCGACATATATAGATACGAGGTAACGGCTGGGTGGTTGACAGCTAAATAACTCAGGAAACTTTGTGAAGGGGTATTGGATGAACGAATAGCTGCAAGGCCGAAGGTCGGTTCGGTCGAATTTTGAACCGCTGATACGAAATTCCGAACCGCTAAACAATGTTTGCTAGGTTTTTTGGGCCACCTTTCAGGAGGTAATGGCCCAATATTTCGACCAATTTGGCTGTAAAGAATTGGTTTGATCCGAAGGAGTAAACAGTGGATGCGTGGCTCCTGATGCTACTATACATAGCAAATGCGTTTGGAAGTGCATCGTGGGAAGTAATTTGTTTTTCGCCAGTGATTACGGACAACCGTAGAGTGATCAATGTACGGTTTTTAGTTCCGATTTTCATCCCGTTCTTCCTCGGAAAAAGGTCGAATCACAGCCACTGTAAGTGGAGATGTTGGTCGAGTAGGAGAAATACCTCCCTGTTTTTACACTTTCATTGCAGCAGGAAGTAAGACTTTGTCTCCAGACCACCTAACACGATTGTTTGCAGCAGGGGGGTCCGCTATCCATCGTCAAACTGCTCCCTTAGCCTTTCTGATATGGTTGAACCTTGAGGAATTGAGTCCCAACCAATGTGATCCACAGCATCATTTCAGCACCGAATTCCGACTACCACAACAAGGTGACGCAATTCGTTTGGAAGGCTTGGTAAAGGAAGGTAAAGTGTCAACGGTTGATTCTACCACATAAAGCGGCATTCCATACACTACCTTCGGATGCAATACGTTGAAATTTCAATGAGCTGTTTGCGTAAATTCAGTATGCTACCGGGTGCCATGGTGTTTCGAAATTCGAGGAAGCGTGAGCGGAGCCCACAGATAAGCTAGGCCACGGGTTTCGTGCCTGTTGTGGCTGAGCATTCAGGTATTTCCAAAAATACTTGGCTCCAGTCGATTGTATGGTGTCATACCAATCTCGTCGACCACGTCAGATCGTCTGTGTGTGAAGGCTATGGAAGCGTCGCGTTCTGCTCTCCGTCCTTAGTAGCAGGCAATTTCTCGGTGCTTAGACGGGAGTGTTCTGCACTCTGATTTGTCCCCGTTTTTAACTGCCGCATGCACTGAGGGAACTGCACCACGTAGCTGCCCTGTTCAAATCAACTAGATGGTGCATGCGCCACTAACCCACTCGGTGGACAGAGGCAGCACCCGCATCGCAATTTTGCAAATGTGTTCAGACCGGATTTGTAGTTTCCCCGGGAAACAGTGGCACAAAGCCAGTAATTAACAGTTAATACGCACGTGGGTTGCAGCCAACTAGAGTATCCGATAATTTTTATCCCATACACCAACCGACCGCATGAGTTCGCTTGCAACCCACAGGGCACAGCAGGTGGCCCTAATCGGATTCTAAGCGCGATCCTCGCACTTCACTTACCACGGTTAGGCAACGGACCTAAGCTAGCCAGTGCTCTAGGATGTCCCGTGAGCCCGTCTGGAAGAGAACTTCTGTGGTGGGATGGCCTGTTGCCATCTGAAAGATGACCAGTGCGGATTAAAAGGTGAACGACGCCTTGATTGTAATGAGTGACCAACATGGTCAACTCACATGTAGTGGAAACTTGCGTCCGATGTGTCGGAAACTCCTGTAAAGCTTTCGTTATGACTGCACCTCCGCGCGGCATAAGCGCGAATCCAGTATCGAACATATTTATTATTCTTGGGTCAAACATGTCTATCACCAATTTATCTAAAGCGTCTGAATTACTCTGAGGTAGACTATGAAGCGCCACAAAACTTACTCGGGGAAGAGTTGTCATTTGAGTGGGGTGAACCGCGAGATATGCCACAGATGGTTGTCCCTTCAAAAACTGCTGAAGTAGCTGCTTGGAGCCTCAACGAAGTAATGCGATGGACCTCTGCCACTTGAAGGCAGCTTGATCGTTAGCTAAAGCTTGTAAGCCAGCGTGAGTTTGGAATACCACTGCTGAAACCCTTGAGGTAGCATCGTCAACGTTTTCAAACACACATGGGCCGTATTGTGTAATAGTCTTGAACCGAGTATCGATGTCTTATCTGTATCGTAGGATATTGTTCTAATACCGAGGGGCTGGTATTCCGTAAGGATTAAAATGGTGATTTAGATCGCCAACAAGTTTCCCAAAAGTTCTGTAACGGGTTCCAAACTGGATTACTATAGCACTGCTCCTACGGATGTGTCAGACATGCTGCTGCCAGTATCAGAGGCGCCTCAGGGTCGTGAGGGTCCAGTGCGGTTATACTGGAGATGGTCTGTATCAGGAAGGTCAGATTCCTGAAAGCAACCACAGAACGCCCGGAACCTACTGAGACCCTAAAACTTCACCAAAATCTCAATAGGAAAGCCGGCAAGCATCCAGGCCAGTCAGTCATTCAATCAATTCAGCAAAAGCCGATGAATGTTCAGGCACGCCACAGAAGCACGACCGAATGTGATCAGCATTCAGGCACTTCATAGAAACACGATCGATGTTGATGGGTGTTCACTAACGCCTATCAGGCAGCCTGGATCAATGTCAGAAAGTTCCCTTAAAATATCGCGGGACCGTTGTAACTTTTGCACTCGCACGCACTCGCTTGTTGCAATAACGCTGTTGTGTTCCTTGTCGGTGAGTTCTTTTCTGGCACTAGGCGCTGGAGCGGGGTCAGCAGAAGATATAACAGTCTGGTAGCTCGATTTACATCTTTTTCGAATTCAGCCTGCTTTCTGTTACGTTCAGGTTTGTGAAAGTCGGTATAATGACAGCACCGCCGGGGATATAATGTCGGCAATACTTGACTGCGTAGTATCTTTAAAGAGCTAATTATCGGGTAGTCAACCATTGCTTGCTCCCCCGACATCAAAGCTTCGATTCCAACCAACGAAATTTGGTACCCGAGGAGTCCCTGTCTAGTTTACGGTGGTCAGTATTGACTGTTAGGATCAAGGTGGGCGAACAGCTGGCGGTTGCGCTTGGAGTTTTTGTCCTCCGGAACGCATTGTTCATACCAAAAGACATGCGGAGGGATGGGAATAGACCGAAAAGCATAGTAACGGCTCTCTTGCGAGTATCACTTTCAGCAACTGGGACCTGTCAGTAGCCTCAGACCAGGTCGATTTCACTGGTGAACATGCGTCCCGTAGATTTCCGGTCATGTCCATGATGTGTGGCACCGGGTAGCCATGTGGTGTCTATTCAGCGCACGGTATTGGCCGCTGGAGCACCATTTGCCTGGGTTCTCTTTAGGGATGCCAACGGATTGCCCGAACGAACTCAAGTAAAAATGTGATCGGACGCCGCTTTGTAATTGGCGAGTGTATCAGGCGGACGTCTGCAGGGATGATAACACGCCACGCTACTAGTCGGACGCTGCTCAGATGTATGGCGAAGGGGGTCAGTGTTATACGATTGGAGAAACAGCGGGGTGATGACTCGGGTGTCATTATGATTACTACTTATCCTAGATGGGTGGTATAGTGAGTAAGTTGAAATCCGCTAGTACCAACGAGTAAGTCGATGTTCCAGAGAAGACTAGCCCTAGAATGGTGGGCGGAACTTGGGCGATGATGAAAATCCAATGGAACTGCCGACAAAGTTCTAAATTGGTATTTGGGAACCCGCGGTCGCATATGCGGACCGTTGTGCTATCTGCTGCTTTCAGTGCGAGGTGCCAGTCAGTTAGTTACCTGATGTAAGCTAAACCACAATAACCTCGGCTTTCGTTTATACCGGGGATGTTAGTGCTAAGTTTTTGTCTTCTAGGCTTCTTCGTTTTTCTTTAAAGATGGGCACCGCGAATACTCGCCAGCATCCTAGTTTGCTTCTGACCGACGAAATCTGCGTAGTGCTAGGCTGTTTGTAGCAACGTAACGGAAATTCTGATGGTTGGGCTCGGACCTTGTTGAAGGGGGATTAAGGGTTACAAGTGCGGGCGCGAACCAAGCCCAGATGGAAAGTTCAGGCCAGCTGTTTCGTTTTTTTTTGGTTGTGATCTCCGCTGTTGGATGCTTCTCACTTAAAATGAGCTTCCGAAAAGTATCCATTTTACTTTGCGTAGAGCGTTACTGTGAATGCAGCAGAAACCGGGTGCTCCTAGACAACTATAGCAACTAAAAAGTGAAGTTGTTACTAGGGTGTGGTACCACCGTATGTACGGCCGGTTCCAAAGGTAATGTTAGTGGTGCCAACAACCAGATTTCTAAAAAATAGGTTGGAGCCTCTGTATACATTATGATTCCGTTAAAGCCCCACTCAGCTGCATCTCACGAACTGCAGCCGAAATCCGTGTCGCACTCCGCGTAGAAATTCATCTAGGCGAGCCCTTTCGCCTGGCTCCTGTTCTCTGGTGGTTCCTATTTTACGGCTATCTATCTTTTATATCCGCACCAACGACAGGTCTGTGACTGGGATTGTTATTGTCCCCAGAAAAAATCTACCACAATGGTTCCCCTACCGAACTCTAATTCTCAGATGGCGAAACACTTAGGTGTCAAACTAACTTGGAACCAGCTGCTAACACACTCAGACTATTGTTGAACATAATAGCCTGGGATAGCTAACTCTGGGGTCGTATTTACGATTCCGTCACGTCCACTTAATGAGTCTCAGTAATGGTGCAAGTGGTCATGGGTGTTTTTTGGCACCCTGCAACATTTTGGTGAACCGTATCTCCATCTCCGAATCGTCGGAAGGTGGGTAGCTGTAACCCTATGAACAGACACCTTGATTTGGCTGTGTAAACGCACCGCGCGAAGACGATTATTCGCTGAGATCCAATATTGCGAGGCGTACTCAGCCCGGAATTTCAGTACAACTCTTCACATCCAGCTTCGTGATAGAACAAGCGTTGTATTCTAGAATTCATATCGCCCACTGGTAAAACTGGCAGTGCTGTGCGAGACCGCAGAATACCTTCCAAATGAATTTGACATCCTAGAATCAGCTTCCGTCTTAGGTTTAAGTGATCCAGAGGGCACTCTACCGACATACTGCAAAAGAACTTTACTCGCTTCCCCAGGATTTATGTCTTACGTACAATGTTAAGAAAGATGCGCCACTGAAATAAAGGAGTGAAAGATCACCTACTTTTAACCTGTTTTCAAACATTCGATCACAAGTACCTTCGTAGTAATGAAGGATTTAACTGACCGCAGCATGTCCACAATCAAATGGTGCGTAATACACTACCTGATAGCGACTCAGAATGACTAGAGTAACCGGTGAAGCTCACCAGGTTGGGGTGACTGGAGCATGTCACCAAGACATCCACCTCCTCGCTGGCAAAAATTTCACAGGGAACAGACCATATACGGTGGCTTAAAGCGAAATGCCGGTGACTCTGCAACGAGACAATTAGAAAGCAAGTGTCCGGTTGTGCAACGCGGACTTCAATCGAGGAATGTATCCAGCACCAAAAGCTGCGGTGGTTAGGCAGTGTACTGCGCACATACTGCTGGATCATTGTTCGCTGAAGAAATTGCTGATTTCGGTGCCCAATTCAGAGAGGTGGTCAGAGGGAAATGAAATGGATTGTGAAAAGTGTGGGTGCGACTCACCTTCCATGATGGGATCACCGTGACCCCCCCCCCCTGTGCATGGTTGGAAACGCTGGTAGATTTGACTGCTAGTGGATGTCAGTGGCCTTCTTGTTGTCAGTTTCTGTCCAGATCGCGTGACTGGACGCCTCGAGGTGTAGGCACCTCGGAATACTTTTGGTAGGTAAGCATCAATTCCCTTTCCCGTTCGCTTTTATTTCTCTCTTCATAATATGGCTTTCGAATAAACTATGATTGTGCGACAGTGGAGCGTCAGTGTTGAACACTGCTTCTGTGCTGTCGACGGTGGTGGTAAGGAAAGCGTCCATAGTCAAAAGTGGTGCCATGTAATATTCGTACTTTCCTGGTGTGAGTCCTACATGAAATGGCATTAAACCGGTCATGGTACCGAGCACGATGTCACTCCCTTGTTGGACTGCCAAAATAATATTTCTGTACCATTTTGCAGATCAATGTGGGGTCACCCGTTGGTGCCGTCTTACACCAGCATGAAAACCAGAGTCCTTATTTCAATACTGTTCGAATGTGTAAGTGCCTTGCTCCTAATATCTTTCGCCAAGGACATGTGCTTTTGCAGCAGGTCCACACACTTCTCCGTATCTCGACACTTCACTAAAGCGGTCTTTCCAATCGTTCAGCTTTAACGATTTTTCACTAAGACAGCCTTCTCAACCTCACCATATGGCAGTTAAGAAACGGTTATCAACTGCTAGTGTATCAGTGCCCATTGCGAGTTTGCCCATCGATCTGGTTCATCCGGGTTTACATCGGATTCACAGACTCATCCATAGTAGCCCATTAGTCTCCACACAAGCCGTTTGTCATCGTAAATATACTCAGGTATCTAGTGGTCCAACTACTGTTGACATGCATATCCGTATCAGGCGCAAGCCAGTCATCGCTGCCGATGGTAATTCTGTCTCCTCCAGCAGACACCACATAGCTCGTGAAACACATGTAGGTGGTACATGAATGTGCTACGTTTAGCAGTCATAGTATGATGACTAACGTCCGCATTAAGAAGGGGTAACTCAAGTTGAAAATTGTCTTTTGCAAGGTCATGGTGGTCTTATCGTTTAGAGCTCCGTAAACATAGGATCACTGATTGGGATTTTAAGTTATTCCACCAGTTCAATCAGCTTCTTGGCCCTTCGGGGCTGTCAATGCCTCGGCTTGTATCGCGAACTGCGTCGGTCAAAAGTGTGCCGCGGTTGACGTTGGAAACTGCAAACTTAAAGCTCCCCTGTACTATTGCTCCACTTTGGCGACTCACGGCAACCTAAAGTATGTTTTCCAAAATGCTTGGATTTTCCACTCTCCTGAGCGCGGTATGGTGTATGTGGGGTGGCTTTGAGGCAGTGTTTCCATGGGACTTCTCTGACCAGAGTATGCTTCGTTGATTTTGAAACCACAGTTATCTTCACGATCATCGTAGCCCTCTTGTGATTGTATGGTTGTGATCAGGGCTTGAATCCTGTTGTTTCCACTCGAAGATGGCCTCGGCTGTAGTAACTTCACTCCTGGTAGAATTTTGCAGTGAAAAACTGCCAAGTTGCGAAGACTCGGGTGAATAGGTTTAGGCTGGATCTCTGAAATGCCTCATCCTATTTAGACTGAATGGTGGACTTAAGTTTGTGATTGTACTCATGCCATAGATTATGTTTTGTTGTGTACACTAGCGACATCTAGTAAATTCTAGGGTATGAACTTATTCAACCCATTGGGCAGAAAAATCCTGCTACTGCGCAGTTAGTACCAGTCAATACCTGTATAGGGTCATGGGCGGAGGACACCTTCATAGAAAAATTTAATCCGGGTAGCTGGGATGTAAGTGATCATCGCGTGGAAACCAGTCGCTTTCGGGTAGTCATCACACAACCTTGGGAAGGGTTGAGTAAATGTGACAATTCATATCCTCTCAGGCTCCCGTGCTCGGTTCGACAAACATGGTCATTGTTCGGTCATCCCAGGGAATAATGACTAGGATTCGTCTTCCACCTACCGTAGATCACCGTTTTGGAAGAACCTGATGAAACGGATATTATTTCTTCCCCGTCGCGTAGAGTATTGAACTGAAAGGAACCTCTCTCTCAGTAGTCTGATTTGACAAGCTTAAATCTGTTAATAAGTGGTAAGCTTGTTACTAATTGAGCGGTAGTGACTGCGCAATGTAATTACAAAATATTATTAGAGGAAGTTTAAGCTTAAAAACATCATAGTCGAGAGACTCAGCTGGATTCCCAGTGAATGTCCCGTCAAAACCATATTGGTATGTAAATGAGTGTGTTTCGCCAATTTCGTGCAATTTGGATTCAAGAAGAACATAAGGTTGACGGAAACTCGGGGACTGTGCCTACCCGATGAGCCCCAAGAAGGGCGAAACCGGTCGTGGGCTGTCGAAGTCTTCAGCAACCTTGTGAGCAGTGTACTACGTCTATAACACTTCGTCCTTAATTGACATTGTTGGTGGATATACTCTTCGGAAAAGTCAACTCTAGGACTTTTCCTGTCAGATAATCCATGACCACATATTGCACGTGGAGCGGAATTCATGATCATTGCTATTATTACCATCGAGGTACCCAGTGTAACAGAAACTTTGCTGTCTGAACATGTAGAAGCTCCGAAGACTGCAATCTACTGGTGATGTTCCCTCAGTCTATCTAGAACCTGCCTTCCTAAAAAGTTGTCTCACGGTGAGGAATCATAACTCCGCCTATGAATAGCACTCAGCCACAATGTCCGAACATAGATTTGGCTTCGTAGTCCCCGTTCTCATTTTGGAAGCCAAACCAACTAACTGACTGTCACCATGCAGAATGAACTGCTTCTATGAATATCTTCCAAATACTGCCCAAATAAGTCCTTATATCTTAATGTCTGCAGTGAGGGCTATTAATCTATTGCCCCCATACTGTTTCACGTGAACTGATGGAATAAATTAAAAATCCCAATCAGTGATCCTATGTTTACGGAGCTCTAAACGATAAGACCACCATGACCTTGCAAAAGACAATTTTCAACTTGAGTTACCCCTTCTTAATGCGGACGTTAGTCATCATACTATGACTGCTAAACGTAGCACATTCATGTACCACCTACATGTGTTTCACGAGCTATGTGGTGTCTGCTGGAGGAGACAGAATTACCATCGGCAGCGATGACTGGCTTGCGCCTGATACGGATTTGCATGTCAACAGTAGTTGGACCACTAGATACCTGAGTATATTTACGATGACAAACGGCTTGTGTGGAGACTAATGGGCTACTATGGATGAGTCTGTGAATCCGATGTAAACCCGGATGAACAAGATCGATGGGCAAACTCGCAATGGGCACTGATACATTAGCAGTTGGTGACCGTTTCTTAACTGCCATACGGTGAGGTTGGAAAGACCGCTCTAGTGAAACGTGAAAAGAGGAGCCGAAGCGCGAGGGGTCATCCAGCGTGGATGGGACGTATCCATCCACCCTCAAAGGTGGAGTTTTCTGACCGCCTACCGGACTCAAATTGCTGGTGCGAAATGGAGCGGAATGGCATACCTCAAACGCTACTCGAGTATTTGAAAAGTTTGGACGAACACTGCGAAGGCCATCGTGACATTAGCTTGATAACTGTAACATCCAAGTCGCTCTCTGTTCTCACCCTTGGTGGTGGACTGTGCACACGAGGAGACAGGTTTATGGAAAGCAAGTCGGTCTTGGCCGTAGGTAGACCACATTTTGCCCTGTAACAAGTTCTAGAACAACGTTACTGCTTCCAGGAACCCGACTGTCATCCTGTCTCGACAGTGGTCTTTGTTCCGGTCGATTATGAACCAAGACATCTGTCATGTCGGAATATGTGAAGCGACGATTTGTCCCACGTCTACGTTGATGTCCCTATGAGTCACAGTGAAGAACTGTAGGGATTTCATAGCTTTAGTCTGGCATACAACCTTCAAACCCGGGAAATTGGAGAGTGAAGAGATTTGAGTGCATATCTTTCTGGTGCTTACAGCTATGTAAACAGAACTGCTGCGGACTGGTAAACCGGTCATGTTCTGTGAGTAAACTTCAGTCAGGGAACAGGATGGTTAATTGACGCAGGCACGGTTTGGATGCACGTGGAGAATGGTGTGACTGACCTCATCGCAGTCTGTCCGATGTTTTTTCTGGAACAGGCAACTGATTTATCATTTTCAGGTGAAATTTTTAATGGACGTTCGACAACTTCGAAAAGATCACTAGATCGTACCAGTTTTCCGAATAGGTGTGTGAAACAGGTTTTACCAACTCTAGGTTGTACTCGGTAAGTTCAGTCCTGTTAGTCAGGCAGCTGCTATGTTTGAATCAGTGATAATATGCACTGTAAGACACCAGGTACATTTGTATACCACACAATCCTCAACTGTTGTGAAAGGCAACCCTGGAGTCTCCATTTAAGGACACGAATGTTTCGCTTGTCTCGTCTTTCTCACACGTCTTGATCACAGACGACTTTAACTGGTGTTAAAAGTAATCGGTAAGATGCATTCTTGGCTTTGGATTGCTAGCTGTAAGTGTGTTGTCAATCGATTACTTACTAGTGGACTTACCAGTCGGCCAGCATCAGGGCTAAGAACCCCGAAACTCGGATAGTGCACAAAATAGTAATTTATGTCTCTAATGACGGTCAATATGTTCGCCCTAAGCACAAGTCCAGGAAGTGTATCTTCGTTTGTTTTCACGTCAAATTCCCTCGTTACTCAAATGGGTGGTTTACAGGAAGAACCATAAACAATGACCTCGTAAGAAGCCTAGACATCAAATCCGGTGGATCACCGAAAAAAATGCCTTAAAGGGGGAATTGAACAACTTTCGAGGAGGCATGGAGATTTGGACATATGAAAGATAATCGGACCCTTGAACTTTTAAATTAGTCGGAAAAAAATCAGAAAGTGGAGTGATAATTTCAAAGGCGAAGGAGTAGTAGTGTTGGGCAACTAGGTAGCAGAACTTGGTGCGGATGACTAGGGGAGCAAAGGTCGGTCAGAGGACCGAATAAATATACGAATGGCACGGAAGAAGTGAGGCCATGAAATGGCAACTGGTTTCACAAACGGCACAAGGCCTGGCCGAAGAAATTCACACCACTGTCTGCAAGCTTTAGGACATTCAAACCAAAAGGATCCGATCCTTTGGAAGAGATTAAATACCATATGCTCTAACAGGATGTACAGTCACCGCCTCCAAAAGGCCCCGATGTGAAGACACCCTACACGTAAGGGACGTCTGTCCGCCAAGGCTTCAGCGCACGATTATCTTGAATTACCGTAAGTGTGGTGCTCCTCATTGGAGGGCGTAGTTATCGGCCGAGTGAGATAACAATCTGTTTCCGTTTTATTCAGAACAGCACACAAAAGTTATTGAGACGGATGAAGAAGAAACAATTAGGGTTCGGTCAAAAAGCAGGAAACTCACGTAAGAAACAAACATTTTCATGAGAATCCAGTGAACTGTTGGCTTAAGCAAGAAAATGGCCGTAAACACCAGCCTGTTACTAAACTGCTTATTGTTAAGGTCACTTTTCAACTGTCTAAAACGCGAACATATATATATATATATATACATGATATCTACTTGCGTAGCACTTGATTATACGAACGAATGATACGTCTCAGTGAAGCATGATTCATTCGAGGGTTGTTATGCCAAAAGATGTCGATTGATAATTTCCAAAACGTAAGTTTGGAACGAAGAGTTTTCAGTGCCTTTGTGAGTAAAGTTTGGTTAAGAAAAATACTTAGATTCGAATAAAACATGCGGCGCCTTTCGGGCGAGCATGTTGGTTGAATAATATCACAGACAACAGATGCAGCTGAGATTCACTGGAAACTGTTGTTAACGCATTTTAATTCACAAATAAGTGCGAATGAGTACAATTATATATCCAAGTAGGGAATGAGGCTGATGGCAACTCGAGGAGGGTGTCCATTTGACGGACCCCAGGAAGGACAAAACCGGTAGTCGACTGTCGTAGAGCTTTTAGCAACCTTGTAGGTAGTGTTTGATCAGTGAGTTGTCTTGTTAACACATAAGACGATGACTCTATCCAATTATCCTGCAAACCTCCATACTGGATATCCTGCCTAAGTGTGAGTTAATCACACTGCTGATCAGCCTCTTGTGGCCGAATTGTGAGGTGTTCAGCCGGGTTGTCGTGGGTTCGAGACTCTCTAAAGTCTGGTGAGACGCGCACTGCTGGTGAGTCCCAGTAAGGATGAAACGGCCGTACAGTACTTCTCTGATTTTTAGCATAGACTGCGTTCGCTTACATGACGAAATCTCAAATGAAAACTGGAACACTTGGGATAACCTAACTGCTTGACAACTCTGTCGCTTATTCTGTCATCTGGAACAGACGTACGAAGGAAATAAAGTGAGCTAAATGTGACTGAAACTTATGCGAATGCCCACATCGAAGTACACCCCAATAATACTAACAATAAGAAGAAGAATTCGACGAGCCCGAGTCATATGGATTAAGAATGAAAATTATTAGCAGATGCTTGTCTTGTGAAATTTATGTTCATTAGTCTGACATCCCTCGATATGTGGCCTTCCAGTCTAAAAAGGGGATCTTTTAGGGGATTTCTGCGTGCTAGATGGCCATTCTGTGGAAATTTGTCTCATTCAAGGATGTCAAGCCTCTTTTTCATGTAGATCCAACGGTCCTACTTGTAAGCATTCGTTGTTTGGAGGTTGCCTGTACTAACGCTACGCTACTTCTAACGTCTAAAGTAAGGCAATAAGAAGATAGCTACAGTTGCCATACTGGTTTACATAATCATTCGGGTTCCATAATGAAACGTCAAGCTCAGTAGACCGCTGAAGTATTTCTCACTCCATATAATCGTTTTAACACCGTTTCATTTCAAAATATTTACTGATAAATATTCTTCTTGTCGTGTGCATGCTAATAAATTCGCAAAATTTCAACTGTGAGGGGTTAACTATGCCGTCCTATGGATACGACAAATTCTCCGACAATGAATACGGCAACCGCTCTTCACAATATTTTTGGGTTATTCATCTGAGTTCTCAAGTTTGTGTCGTAAGGGGCTGGCAGTCAAACGGACTTCGGTTTGATTTTTTCTGCTTTCTCAGTGGGAGGGAATTCATGCTCTCCTAACTGATAATAAGTAGAAATTATCCTAAGGTGTGTACTAAACTTAACAGCAAGCTTCCTACTCATTGGGGTTACTCTGTAGTGTCTGTAGCCTATGGATTCAAAGCTTTAGAACCGAACCAGTCCGAAGACCAACCCGTCCTGTGTTGATGATATTCACCCTTGAAGCTGGTAATTTCGGGAGCTCCAAGATGCAAGACTGTTAACCCTGAAACCAAAAGCATATTTCCTACAAGGATAGGTAACCAGACAACGAGTACGAGAAACAAGCACTTTAACCTTCTTTCTCTTCCAGATTCTGAATTGAAATGGTACGGGTTCAGTGTGTGCACACAAGCCTGAGACAGGTTCTTTCCAAAAAAGAACACTCATGTAATTTTACGCAATGTACTACTCATAAACATCACAAACGAGATATTCAGCTGGGTTCCAGGTGAGTCTCTCGCAAAACCAAATTGATTTGCAAATGAGTGTATTTCTTGAAAACACCCATGTATATTCAAAGTATTAAATAGACATAACTGGACATTTCACAATTCTTTTGGCTGATTAGTTAACGGGTTTTCTATGCAGATACATTTAAATATGGATCCCCGTATCCTAAACCAACTGTTTGCCAGTTTGCTTCAAGGTTAGGTTAGATATACGTGTAGGGACATCAACCTAATGTCCTGGTATGTTACTGAAATTCAGCGGTTTATTTAATTCTACCTGTCATTTATTTCTTTCTGTCACATATCTTGTTCAGAGATTTTTAAATACTGTCGAGTAGCAGTAGTGTATACAGAATAATCGAGTGGCTGTTGGGGAGTTGTTTTTCGTGCAAGGCGTTTTACGATTGATCGCATCAGAATTTTTGGACATTTGATGATATACGGGAAATGGTGGGGACAAAGAGAGGGCGAATATTTGCTGCAACGCCGTGATTTATAAAAATAAGCAAGGCGCAAATTTATGACGATGTGGCGAACGTAACAACAGCAACGATAACAGCAATGTGACCGGCATTTTAGAGACAAAAAATAATTCTAAACAGTGTCTATGTGAATATCTCACTGCTGACAATTACGGGATAATATACAAACGGCACGGGAGAAGAAATATGGCAATAGCTGGAAATCAAGAGCCCACTAGATTCGAAGCCAGTAGTGAGTGACTGTAAGCTCACATAGCCTCAGTGATGGGAGTGATGAAGACCGTTAGGAAGGAAAACGTTCCGAATTATGCGAAGGCTGTAACCAAGCGGATATCTTTTTTCTCTGATCAGGTATAGTCGTCACTTTGGAATACACTTCGTTGCCAGGGTTAAACTGTGGTTGAGTAGTTGAACCGTGTTTACCACCTATATTCATGTAGCACACAATATTGACAATGAAGTCACCTCATGTGAGAATAACGCCTTTTTGTTTGCTTCCATACGAAACCACTCTAGAAGATCGTGCATGCACGAGCGAGCTCATCTGTAACAACGTTGACTGCAAATTTTGTTCATGAGTGTAGACTGCGGTACGGTTGGAAATGAGGAAGAAAAATCTTACTGCTCTGAGACGGTGATGACAATGAATAATACACGGGTGCTATTCACTAGACTGGACTAGTTTGGACAGCGGTTGTGCAATTCAGAGACATCATAATTGGCTATAACTAGGCAAGACTGGAAGGCTGTTAGACATCTATGAAAAATTTCAGCATTTTCGAAGACTGGATAGAAACTTAGTTCCTGACTGTACTGAAATTGGCGTTAAATGATGAAACTCATTTACCATCAAGTCCAGCTCACGGATACAGTGAGGTAAACTGATAGAACACAACACCAATAATATTGGGGTTATTCCTCGCGGCCAAACATAGTCCGGAGACTACGGCATGCGTTTGCTCGTGACCTGACAGGCCACATTCGTTTGAATGGTTAACAGTGTCTGTTCGTTACATTTTTACCAGGTGCCTTTTCATACACCTTCGGTTCATATCAGAACGCGCAAAATGTATGTCCGGCTCACATCGCTGTCTGCGTTCTGTCTGACACAGTGGGCTGGTCCAAGCGGGCACTGCAGCGTGTACATTGTTATAACGTATGCATGTTTTCATCCGTGACTACAATGAACCTTTTCCTAATGCTCAGTCACACCAGTCTCCTGATCTAAATCATCACCCCGGGAAAAGTCACCTAACCGGCTTTTGGCAGAGGCTTTAGAAGTGCCGTTGTCCGGAACGAAGAGTTTGCCTTAGATCTTAAGTTTTTCACCGTATTCACCACTGAGACAGATGAGAAACCCTTACAAAGTTCACGTATTGCCAACTGCTGTCCGAACGTGTGATATGGTCATCTTGGAAAAATGGAGTAAGTAGATAAACACGAACCCATGTCGCTAATCTTAGTCCACCCTACGGCTTGCTGTTTAAAACAGTCTAGCCATTTTTTCATGTTCATCTAGATCCGTCACATCCCGGAAGTGTAAACTTACTAGGTTTGTTCCCAGCGTAGAAGACGTCCTATCTCGCCAAAATGAGTTAATTGCTCATGGAACTAATGTGCATCATTGAGATGACTAGTCATGTTGCAAACTTCCACTAATTTCGTGGGATACCGTCACTCGAAGAAAGTTCATGCCACATTACTTTATTTCCGGTGGTTCATCTCCATGTGTGAGAACCGAATCTGTTAGTTCGGTATTTCAGATGTTCGGACCACATGCATGAATGACTAAGGCATGTTTTAGTTTGGTTCGAGCATTTTATGGTTTCACATTGTGATTGTCAATAATTCGAACTCCAACTGCCCCAGCGGTTGATTGAAAATGAACATTTGGGACCGCGAAGTTGTATGCGATTCATCCATTGATTCATCGTCGCTGGATGTGCCATCTCTACTATTCATCTATTCACATAATCATGCATCCAGGACGTTTCACAGGATTATATTGGTCGTTTTTTGTGTAAGGTGAATTAAATCACAAAAATATCAGAAGCTAAACGTATAGAAGATGTCTTTTCGGTACTTTAGTGTACAAAATTACTGCAACCTTAAAAGTATTCTAAGGTATAGACGTAATAAATTACTCATAAGGTTGCTGAAAACTCTTCGGCAGCCCATGACCGGTTTCACCCTTCTTTAGGCACGTCAAGTAGGCGCAGTCCGCGACTTTCTGTCAACCTAATGTTCTACTTGAATCCAAACTGCACACAATTAGCAAAATACACTCATTTGCAGACCAATTTGGTTTTGACGGGAGACTCACCTGGAAGCCAGCTGAATCTCTCGTTTGTGATGTTTTTAAGCAACTGAATGTGCTGCACAAGGCCGCCTCATTTTTCAGTTGACACGATATTCGAGATATCGTGAAAGTGGAGAAAAGTGAACCTTCCATTCAAACTAAAGCGTTCCCGAAAGCAAACAACTTGCAGTTTCGGGGTAGACTAACATTTGAACAGCAGCATAACTAGCAATGGACGTAGACTTTTCACGGAAACCATAACAAGTAACAAAAAAAAATTGAAGCTGTCCTAGAATGGCGCAAAAACCGTCCACCAGCATCAAAGATGAGTTGGTTATTAACATTAAAAATTGTCGAAGTCCAAATATTCTGAGTGAAATGGAGCTAACCTTTGGTTCCTTTCGCTAAGTAAGAGGAGGATCTTTGTAGTGTAGTTCGTCAAAGAATGCAAAATATGACGACTCTGGCGGCAGTAAGATTTTCGTCCTATGTCACTATTTGTCTTCAGCCTATGCCTAAGATACTGTGGCACCAGCAGGTCCAGAACATGAACCAAAATACAGAAGACGAAGTTTCGGTCGACTGACTGTAGCCATATTGGTGCAGCCCTGTGGCGAGCAGTTTTAGAGCGTGAACACATCTGGTTGTTGGCGTGATCAAACACGCCTTGGCACTGGATGACACTGGAGATGTTGGAGTAGTTGCATCGAAACTCTCTGCTCGCAGTGTGAAAACTGCATGGCCCTGAATAATTATAAACCACATGATGCAGGTTGTGGACGTCCACTTACTCTTACAACCACAATGACATCCAAGCCTCTCTGTTAAAAAGTAGGCCACCAAAATTTGAGCGAACTCACGCTTAAGGTCGAGAGACGCAAGCCAGCCAATCAGGGGCAAAATTGTCTTGATTGGGACATCCCGCAAACTAGGTGTGATCAGGTAGAACTACTGAAAGCATAAGCCAGTGTGACGGTAGCAAATGCCCACATTGTCATTCCGCACATTTAAAGGCTGTTTATTACAGGGTGGATGTTAATAGAAGGCAGAAGTTTTCTCGATTCAGAACAGCACTGAAGAATGAGAACGTTTCATTATGGTAATTGTTAGTTGGAATGACTGAACCCAAGTGCTTCTAAAATTGACCCTTTAGCTAGTCTTTTCTGGTTCAGTTTGGGTGGGCTGTTGATCTCCGTGCTTGCTATGTTACATTAAAGATAACAATGACCAAGCACTTAGGACCGCAAGAAGGTATCGAGGTCATCACATCCCGGGGATGTATTTCTCGGAGGTGCTTGTGGGGCAGTTGCCCGGGAGCGGTGGCTTATAATCGCGAAAACAAGGGCTATGCATCCGTTAGGTCATACTTGCATTACCCGAATTTTTCTGCCTCCAACGCAACTGTATGGAAAAGTATGGATATTCGTTCCTACCTGTATACAGACACTTGTAAGAAAATCGGCGCTTGTACGCTACGCATCTTGATGTAGAGGTCAATCAGAATGAGAGACTGAAAGTGTGAGACAAGAAAGCAATTAACCACCCTTACGTGAGTTCATTTAGTCACTCAGTCAGCGGTAGAAAGTAGAGGTTGACTTCGTGAGCCTCAGGTAAATTCCACCGATGCCTGACACTAAATCATAGTGCGCTTCCGTACAACAGACAGTTGGTCCATACAGGGCACAGCTCCCACTGGTTGTCGCTTGAAAATATTTAGTCAGTTTTACTTTAAAATTCTGCTCTGAAACTGCAGACATTGTACGGAAATTTAAAGTTAAGATGTTATAATCTGATGTTTCCTTTGCCGTGGACAGCATTTTACAAGGATTCCTACAATCAATTCAGATGTCGTCTTGTGAAAGACTTAAACAAATTGACTACCACCACTGAAAGTGTGTGGAAGTCCGTTTGGCTTATCCCTGATGTGAACAGTGTGTGTGTGCATATGTGTATGTGCGTGTTCACCTCCGTTGACACCAGCAGATGACCTTGTCTGAGATGCACTATTGATTGTTGTTGTTTTGTTCACATGATGCCCACCGCGTCAACATTTGTCACTTGTTCATACACGCAGTTTCCGTCCCGGTCGGTTTTGGTTTTCTCTGGTTCATGGTAGGTTGGGCGGGCAATCAGCGGCACACCAGTCAAGCTGTCCAGGATTACAGCACAGCAGAATAACTAAAGGATTCAGAATTGTTTACTGTGTTTAAGCGGTTTAAGTTTGTCCCGTCGAAGTATCCGCTAGGTAAACAGACAGTCTTCTTCCATTCTCTTATATCGGAACCGAGAATGACCCGTTTTTCTCAGCTGGGCGATCTATTCTGTGTTCCCAAGGCACATATGCCCCTTGAACTTGTCTCAACCACTTGTTCTCCTGTTTAGCGATTCACAATGAAGTTGTTCGCATTTTGGGAGTGGCTGGTTAATTGAAGTGGGATATTCACAGTTTGATCGACCAAAAGATCTTCGAATCACCCATAGAAGTCCGGAGGCAGCAGCGGCTTTTCTCTTGGAATCCTCTGACGACTTAATCAGAACTTCGAACTCAAGTTCAAAACCCACTTCCGAAGTAGAAATCGACGGACGTGACACGAGACTTAAGGTTGTGGAGACCCCAGTGACAGGTCGAAGTTGATCAATAGATTGCAGTGCTCAGGCAAACGTTGTGAGGTATCGAGAGAGTTCTATAATTAATCCTTATCTTCATAGTTCATTGTTCGGTGGAAGTAATCCATGTACTTAAGACGGCAAATTGCGAGATACAGCAGGAGATGACCAACGTTCATCTTCGGACCCAACTTTATGATGTGTGCTGCGTGTCAAAATTCGCGGACAGTTTGAATTGCAGCCTCGTGTGGAAAGAACATTTGCTAGTAATTAGTGAAAATTAAAACCGGATCCGAAAGGAGGTTGAGATAGAACAGCAGACGGGTTAGGATAACTAGAGTGGTTCAGCCTAGTGACCCTCCAACAGAGTTTACTCTCACCCCTAACTGAGACCTATTCACTGTCATTCGTTTGTGTTTCCGCTTTGTACTATAGTCTCTGAAAGAACATCTGAGCCCAGATCATCCTGGGCCCCTCCAAAATGTAAGTGAAAAATTTTGCTTAGCTGATCTTTTTCATATTCCGGTGCCATTTCAGCAGAACCGCGTTGTACCTAAAGCTTCTGAATGAGAAAGAAAGCTAGTTTTGATGTAAATGTGAACGAACATAAACCAGCATCACTAGTTACCAAGACAGTGACTCCACTTAGCTGTAGCAACCCTCAAGCTCTTTTTTGGTGTAGGATGACGTTCGGGGACCCTTGTTTTTGGCGCCACAATTTTTCGTTTTATGCGCCAATATATTTGATGTCCCGCGTTGCAAATCACCCTTTTCTTCGTTTTCTTCGTGCTCGGTGTTTTTGTTGGTAACATCAGGCTTTATTCTCTTTTGTACAGAGCTTCCTACTTTCCAAATCGTGTGGTCCATTCGTGAAACGGTGATTAATAAAAGCACTTTTTTTCGCCGTCGACTTTCTCATTTTGTCAAAAACAATGAAATGAAATGAAATAGATTTGGTCATACCACAGTGATAGTCATATATCACAGGAAAGAGCAAACCATATCGTGCATTAACGAGCATAGCTGTGCGATCGTTCTGCAAAATTGTTAGGGCAATGACGATTGCCAAATGACGCCGGGACCGTATTCTGAAGAACGTCATTTTGATATGCGAAAAACCGGCCCATCAAACCGAACCATAAACAATGAAGAACAGTGATTTTCCATTACAAGTTGCTTGCAGGATTGCCCAGGGTCATTCAGTCGTGTGGTCACTCTCCTCCAACATATTCGGTCGTTTGTAACCTGAAAGAATTTGAAGTACACTCAGCGTTGCCTTCTCCCCTTGCTCGACTTTATCTACTTCGCCCAAATTCCTGAAACATCCAGCATCCAAAGTAATTAAATAGGAATCTACACTTATGCAACAGCACTGACTGTCCTCCTTGGGGCTTTCGATTTCCCTCTGTTCAGCAATTTCTTGAGTATCCCCACAGATTCAGCAGCAAAAAATGGAGAGCATTGTTGCCTTCGGGATCTCGTCGTCGGGTCAGTACATATCTAATGGTTAAAACAGGGATGAATGATTAAATAAACGGTTAAAATTGGTTACAAGATTAGAAAATGCGAAAATACGGATGAAAGATTATCACAGAAACCCAAGTCCCATTTAATTGGATGTGTGAGATAGTATAGGGTGCCGCTGAGTGACTGGGTGAACCGATTCATATCAAACAACCGGAACAAACTTAGAGTTCCTGTTCCTAACTGTGACTTTGGAGGTGTCCACAATTCTCCAACTGTTCTTCGGTGTACATTGACCTCTAAATCCCTTTTTCATCTTATAGCATTAGTTCTTAACGGAATGCCTAAAATACTTATCACGCAAAGACAATAATTGCTCGACGAAAATCCGCACGTTTGGCCTGTTTTCAAACGGTACCCGTGTTGGCAATCGGCGTAATCAGCCGTTTGGCGCCTTCTTGGGTTTGTACGCATGCATTCCACCCATTGCAGGTTGCTGTGCTCTATCGTATGTGTTTATAGGTACGTCCGGCGCTTAGGCAACATCATCTAATTCAAGCTTTCTATCGTATACCAGTTGATTTACTGGCCTGAACAGGTCACAGCAGGTTTGGCGACGGTCCCATCCTAGGAAAACACTGATGGAAATGTTAGTGGATCTGACACGGCAACAACAGTATCACATTACCAAGCAGTCTCAAATTGTCGGCGCCCTAACGGAACGACTGTCAAAGAGACGCTCACCAGTGTGATTGTTAGACAAACTGGTGCACTAGATCAGCTAGTCGCCCAATCAAGTCACCTTCGAGGCTTAGTGTAGAAGCTACAATGGACAATGTGTCCCTAGTCCACTTTCTATGGCGAGTGAAAGGAAAATTCATTTAAACAGAAGAAGGGCTGGTAAAGGTTTTTGGACGTCACTTATATCAGTTCAACACAAGTTACCAGCGTTTCATCCTAAAACATCCTAATGATGTATAGTCGTAGTATACTACTCATAAGGTTGCTGAAAACTCTTCAACAGTTGACGACCGGTTTCGTCCTTCTTGGAGGTCATCAGAAAGGTGCAGTCACGGGTTTCCATCAACTTTATGTTCTATTTAAACCCAAATGGCACGCAATTAGCGAAATACACTCATTTGCATATCAATTTAGTTTTGACAGGAGACAAATGAATCTCTCGTTTAGGATACTCTCCAGCAAACTTGTGAGTGGTTTCCTTTGAAAAAATATACTGCGATATCCCAAATACCGTGGCAACTCAAATATGAGGCAGTCTGTGTTCAGCAAATTCAGCTGAAGAATATCATAAACGAGAGATTCATTTGAGTCCCCTGTGAAAACCAAACTGCTATGCAAATAAGTGTATTTGTTGAAATAGCACATCCTCTCTGAATAATGAAGTTTTCCGATTTTGGTTTTAACGAGGAATCCTCAGGTGGTGTGGTACACTACATTCAGTTGCTTGAGAACATGATAAACGAGAGATTCAGCTGGGTTTCGACCCGACCAGTTCGAACGTTTGATCTTTGTTCGTGGTCTCTGTTGTGCTGAAGACACTTAGATAGGATCCAAACCTATCTTTGGGATCGAATCACAACCTTATATCATGCTCCAACCTCCGGAAGAGGATTTTCAGACAATACGGAATCTGGTGAATGATATGCAAATGTTACGGAAACGAACAGCTTCAGTACTGCACAGCGTGATCGTAATATCTCAGAATAAGCGTCAGTCCTTTCTTCACAACACACAAGGTCGGCACGACCAACTTCACACTGTTGGAATAGCGTTGCAAATCTAGGTCCGTTTAGGAGCCATTTATTTTGGATTTGTAGTATAATCGGTCACAAGGACTCATAGTGCCGTTCGAAAATTTGCTATTCAAGAAGCACATTTTGGCAGACAGTCGCCTTGGATCTGTACTTGCAGCCATTTCACCCACACGTTTTGGTTTACAGAATTACACAACGAACGAAATCAACGACAATGTAGTTAATTTGAAACAACATCCGATACAACTGTCGATTGTCTTTCAGCTTGAATAAAAACGATCAACCCCGTCCCACCAACGATTCACGTTGCTCGGGGTGCCAGTGGACATCAGTTACCATTAGAGGGAGAAAATCTCTGTGAATTCTCTTCCCCATCTGCGCAGAGTATTTGCTATATTGTAAATTTTCCTCTTCATTTAGCGGAGATGGACTTGACTGAAAACGGAATTTATGGTGTGCTCCTACTTGTCTCTTTGTGACAAGTGATGACAGTCCCCCGACGTTTGCTACTGGCTTTGACGTGGGTAACACATCAGCGCAGGTTGTTATTCATCCCTGTTGACGCACACCATGCACCCCTTCTACTGACCTTCCGAGGCTACGAATTCAGTATCCAGACCTATCGCAGGAAGAGCTGGTTCAGTGTACTGACACTCAGACCTACTTGCACCATAAACCTAAGATCAAACCAGTTTTTATTCCAAAAAGATTCACACCTCACTGTAGCGGCCACACAAGTGGGGGACAAGCTTGATAGATTTGGACACGCAGACATTGTACCCCCTCTGAATTACCTCCTGCTTGGGTAACCCTGTAGTTGCTGTGAAGAAGGAAAGCGGCATGTGGAAGTAAGTCAACAGATTTAACCGATGCTGTAGAAAATTACCCGTACCTGAGTCTCGCACCCGATGGGCTTTTTTCTAGGCTCATTGGTGGGAAATTAAATAGTCGATACGTCGGATGTCTCCTTTCAGTTAGAGGTGCAAACTGTTGCCAATAAACACCACCATGGTTTACCCTAACATAATCGCCTTCCTGTCGACGATAAACGCGCGCCGACCGTCTGTAACTAAGCGATGGATATAACGATTTCTGGTTTGTTTTTTGATGTGGCATATTTGGACGATATAATTTTAGTTGGCATTGCATTTGGAACTCACTTGAAGCATCTGATGAAAATCTTCGTCAAATCAAAAGATTTGAATTCAGGCTGCGTCCAGAAAAATGTCCTTCAATCAAGCATACTGTCTGTCATTTGGGATCAGTCACTGATGTCCATGGACGGTGACTGGATCCCGGGAGACCAGAAGCACTAACGAACATGCGAAACGCCACTACTCTGGCCCATTTCCAGTCTCTTCGGCCTGGTGAATTACTGCAATAATTTTATTCCCAATTCACAGAGTATGCGCTTCCCTTAATAACTCGCAATAGAAGGATGCTGAGTGGAACTGCTCCCATACTTGCCAAACGGCCTTTTCTCATACTGAACATGTATGCAAGTGTGAATTAATTGTTAACTCATCACAACATTAAACTGCTGATGTTTGTACCAGTCGATAGTTAAGAGTATGGAATCGGTGCGGTCTTACTACACCGGTTTGCAAGCGGTTCACATAAAACTGTCTGTCACGTATCTCATCCACTGTTGTTAAAAGACAATACTTAAAGCAGAATGGTAAAAGAGGTCATGGAGAAATTTCACAGGATGCTGCGCGGCAGATAGTCTATCCTTCACACTGACCACAAACTGTTGTTGGCTACCTTTGTATCTCCAACAGGCATCCCGGTTCCCTGTGTCCATTGCCTCCACCACAGAGCTACTGTTTCTCTGGATGGCAATTTTAGAAAGGCTTACGAACCAACGTCATCTTTTTGCCATCGCGATGCACTGTCACCTCTGATATCTCAGCAAAATGTCAACAAGTAAGAGGAAGACACAGTAACCACATCGCGTTGAACCAAGGGCGAAGTCGAAAAATCTTTTCCGAGTCCGTTTAGCACATTCTTGCCCCTGCCTAGGCAGCGGCTGAAGAAACTACGCATGATATTCTGCGGAAGGTCATCGCTTGACCCAGCGAGCACCTGCTGTCTTGCAAACAAAATTCGAGAGACGCGTTTCGTACTGATGTTTGCGACGCTCAATTTGGGCGTAGGATAAATCTGTTGTCGTAAGTTCTCAGCTGCCTCTGGAAATATCGCCCCATTAAAAATTTAAGGAGTGACAATCAACGGCGCCATGTATGTTGACAGATACTGGCACGAAACTTCAGATCAAAACAGCTCACCGAGACTTAGGTCCGTCTACCCTCTATTTTGAACTGTCTTTCCTCTGTCTGAATTTAGCTGGCCAAACGCATGTCAGTCAACCTTTTGCAATACTAAACACTTACTCAAGTCTGATTTGTTGTTACCCTATTACATAATTAAACCTCTGATTACTGTGGCAGCCATTGCTTCAGCATAGGAAATTGGCTTGCTCCTACTGCACCGGTCTTCAAGCTGTTCAAAAATGTTTGTTGTGTATCTCACTCTCGTTACAGGAGAAAAATCCTAGCCAAATGAAAAAGGAAGTTTTATTTGTTATTTTTGCCGTGAGAAAATTCCACAGAATGCCGCACGGCCATTATTTTCCCCTTAACACTGACCACAATCCATTGTTGGCTATTTTCAGATCTTCAAAAAAAACAGCTTGATCCATACTACCAACCCTCTCCAGCCCTGGGCTGTTGTGATTCTGGGTTACGGTTTTGGCCAGGTGTACAAACCAACCTATTCTTTTTGCCATGCCTATGCCCTACCGCCTGTAATATCTCAACAAAATGTCAAATAGTTGGAAGTACTTGCATCAGTTTCAGCCGATAGCGAAATCTAGAAAACTTTTCCGAATTTGTTCGGCATCTTTCCAAATCTACTCAAGCTATTGCTACAGCAGTTAAGCATGACCTTCAGCTGCAGATGGCCATTGGATACCTCCAAAATCGATGTCCAGTGGAATCAAAGGGTGAATTCCAACAACCATTTGTTAGCAAAGTTGCATTCATAACTGTGGGTGAGCGCCTACAAGTTGAAGACCATGTGGCCATTTCACAAAATTTGACGTCATTTATCGAAGAAGACTTTATCAAGAGCAGCTTGGAAGTAGCGAAATGAAATCCATCGCTCGGAATCATGCCCATTGGCCCTCTATTAATACTAGCGTCGAAGAATTTGTCCATAGCTGCTGGCAGTGTACAGGGTAGCCAGATCCACGGTGGAATATCAACTGCTTTATTGTCCGCAGCCTTAAAGATCACGGGAGCGAGTTCATTTGGATCTTTCCGAATGGCTTAGTAAACAATCGGTAGCTTTATAACTGGGCAACGTTTCGCTTTTGATAACAGCTTCGTCAAGCCAAGTGAACCGGTTACCAAGTCGCTGGAGTTTTCAATCCAAACTTTTTCCAAATGAATAAGTTCATTTGGATTTCACTGGTCGAGTTCGGGAGAAATGTTTGTAATCGGTGTCATGGTTTTCTCAAAGTGACCAAGGAGTACTCATGGTTGGCCAAGCTCTGACTGTAGAAATAACATACATCCTTTGCACACTGTTTGAAGCTCCTGAGCTTCCGATGACAGATGATGGAGCTCAGTGTATGGCTCAATAGTTTGCACAACTTTGGTTTCTCAGGGAAGTCAACACCTCTTTAGCTCACCCTGCCACCAACAACCCAACGATCAAGAGGGACGCTTTGGTCGTAGCTCTAAACGAATGTTTGTATTTAGAGGAAACGTCATGTAAAACGTCTACAACTTCTTTGCAGTCACAGCAAGCGTCAAACTGCAATTTCGTACCAAATTAAAAGTCCCCACATAATGTGATGTTAATGTAATCGTAGCGGAACTCACCACAGAGAGAGACGATGGAATTTAAGACAAGGGGAAATGTCATTAACCTTCACTACCGGTGCCCCAAAGTTATAAAGAATTCTCTGGTAGGTAGTAAGGCCTGGGTACCTCAAGTAATTTTACAGCGCGTCGGAAATGTATTACATGAAGCTAATTTTGGAGAATTCATCCAGGCTTGTCATGTCACTCAAGTGTGTGCTCGATACACAAGCTTGTCTAAGGTACGACAGCACATTTTTTATTCCTACGTGTGTTTTGAGCGAATACACTGATGGACAACCCACGGATACCGAGGAAATACTCCTCTCTTTCCCACCAAGCCCGTCGTCCGAGATGCAACACTGCATAGGCTCAAGACTTAGTGCCAACCCTCGTTTTGGAGCATGCCATGAATAAATATAGGCTTTTTTTCTAGAAAAAAATAATTTTAGGAAGAAAACTTACATGGCACCTGTGTGGTCAATCTACCTACTCTAGTGTTTGCCGCTTTTTATCGGTCGTTTGTGCTATGTTTACATTCCGCCCCCATAAATATTTCCTCTGCTGCTTTGTATCGCAGTTTTTCAGACATATATACAGCACTGAGCCAGCTTTACCGCATCCGGACCTTCATTCTCAGACTGGTCGGGTAATCCCTTTACAAGTTACAACACACTGCAAGATTGTGTCAGTGAATGCCATCATCTAGTTTAACAAACGCTCTGCTTTCCGTCAGTCAGATGTTTATTGTTTATCAAAGAGTGTTTCGTAACCAGGCTTTTTTGGTCAGTATACCACGTTTTTAGTTGGTAATTGATCAGGTGGCTGTTACCAACTAATGCACCCGAGCTACCAATATTCCAACAAATTACCACGTTTTCGCATGAACATAACTCAGCACATCGAAACATGTGTGAAATTGCCACCGTGTTCAACTCAGGTAAGGATAAAACCAAGTGTACGGCTTAGTTCCAAGTGCGGATCTTTTTTAGATAAGCCCCGCCACTAATGCAAAAAGTGCATGCGCGAAAAGTTAAGCCCCGCCACTTTTTGCCAGCTCCAATTTAATGTACGCACACAACCTTGACCTATTTTTGATGAAAACAATTCCTCATCCGCATCTAGGCGCATTTTGTGCAAAAATGTTCTCCGTCCGGACGTAAAACCTTAAGTGAACTTTCGAACGCTTTCAGCTCTCGTTCATGACAAGGAGACGGCAATACGTTTTTTCCAAAGCCACGGAGTGATCCACCAGCAACGTTTATGAAACAATGGCCACCAAATGACACTTTCAACTTTTTCTAACAGGTGGAAGTGTAATGCCCGACAGTGTCAGCAAGAAATCGGTCTTCGAAAGGGAACTTGGCTGGAGCGGTCTAGGATGGAGTTTAGGACAGTAATTCTACTCATTTATTGCTGGTCCAAAAAGTTGGCAAAAATCAAATTCTGCTCAGAGGAATTAGCTATAAGCCACACGACCGCTGTTGACTGGAAGAACTTTCTTCGCGAAGTTTGCGCCTGGTGGCTTTTGCAGACTCCAACAGTTATCGGCGGCCCAGGTCTACACGTCGAGATCGATGAAACGCTAATATCTCGCCGTAAAAGCCACGCAGGGCGAGTCCTTCCCCAGCAGTAGATTTTCGGAGGGACCTGCCGGGAAACTAAAAAGGTGCTCATGTATGCAGTGCTGCCACTTTGATGCACACAATCCAGGCCTGCATCGCTCCCGGCTCAATCATCATCTTTGATATGTGGGCATCATACCAAGGAATTGATTGACATGAATTATACTCATGAAACGGTTAATCATACCGAAAGCTTTGTGGATCCAACGAGTGGAGCTCACACACAAGTCATCGAATCTCTTTGACACTTCTACAAGGTGCAGAATAAACGCCAATGCGACACACACGGATCTTCAGTGGACAGCTACTTGTGTGAGTTCGTTTGGAGGCAAAGGTACGAAAAACGGACCTTTTCATGCAAATTATTGATGACATGTCCCAATTTCACCCTCTTCAATAAAAACTAAAAGTACAAATTTCATATCCTCTTTTTTCTAATCTTTTTTGGGTGGCGGGGTTTAATTTTTTGGCGGGGCTTATCTGGAAAAGATCCCCCAGTGCAACTCACTGGTGTTTTTCCACTCTGTGGTATTTGGTTTGTGAAACCCGTGGCTTGAGGATGTTATCCTGGTGTTTCTAGACTAACTGAGTGGGTCGCGTCTGGAAGAAAACCCCATCCATCGATTTTCACCCGAATGTTCGTTCTTGTGAGGAGACCTTCACTTGGCCAGTCACCGTACTACTTCGACAATCCTCATATTTGGTATGTACTGAATACAACACGCCAAGAAGCTTCTTTATTTTTTTATTCAATTCTAAAACCATTCTGCATTAGGTGCGAATGTAAGGAAGAACTCGTTTTATCGGCGTATTCTAGTACCTTAAACATGAGAAACCGAGTAGGACATCACGAAGCGATAACAGAACAGGCTGTCTTCATTTACATATTGGGTCAGACGTTCCTGTGTGACAGATAACATTTATCAACCGATGTGGTTAGTGTTAACTGATTCACACAAGTGAGAATTGGAGTTCTGTTAGTCTTTCTTGATTGAGAGGATATAAGGTAGCCAAAAATTACCCGCAAAACCAGGTTCGTCCAAGACAATATCTGTGCTCTTCTCGGGTAATTCAGTATTTCGTTATTTTTTCTTCAAAAATTCGTTTTCGCCATTTCCTCCATGGATTTTCATTGTCCTGTGCGATAAGCGAAATCCACTGTCTGGTAGTTATCTTGTGATAATCAGTTACCATCAATACGCCTTAAAGTGATATGGGTATATTACAGATTCCCCAAACTGGTAAACTTAAGGGTCTGATATGTTTGGGAATTTGTTCTTCAAGCTTGGTAGCTGGTGTGTGGATGAAACAAAACTATAAACGCGTACAAGCGACCAGTATTTCGGCACACTGTAAAGTAAACATAAGTTTCCTCTTGTTAACACAAGCATGCATGGTCCAATCCATTGTATTTCACTTTCCCACCGAAAATAACTTGACTACATTATACTCTCTTATATGTGTCCAACTTTTGCATTGCATTGTACTGGCATATAGTTTGCTCTCCTCGGGAACCTAGCAGTAGTCCAGGCCTCGTGCATCCTACCGTGTGACTATTATAAGAAAGTCGGACAGAATCTTATTACAAACAGCTCTGCAAGTGAACGGTTCAGACACCAGAGGTGAAAAGTTTGTTGTGAGCGAACTTGGTCAGCTTGAAGCCAGTGGAGTAGAGTGGGGTAAATGCGTCCAGCAATTAATCCACCGGGTGTTTATCAAACCTTTCTGAAACGATGACTTCTCAATCGTATTGATTGATAACTTTGTGTCTCTTTGGAACCAGTCGAAAGTAGCTGCTTGAAAAGTCGGCTACTTACCAGAAAGTAGGTCTGTGAGAATCTGAACTCTTAGCTCGTTCACTGCCCGGTTTGTTGAGTATAAAGTTTCTTTGCTCATGTGTGATGGCCGGTTCTTTTCCGGCTCCATACTCTTCTGGTTATTTGGATTACTTCTTCCAAGACACAGTTTATTTGCCACAGAGGACCCGTTTATACGAAAACAGTGTAGTTAGCAGTTGAAACCTTGAAGTATCTCAATCAGTCCTCAGTATGGTCATGAACGTGTAAAGTCTATTGGACGTTCTCTGTAGGGAAGGCTTTGTAACGAGAATCTTTTCCATGATACTATGTCCTACCAGAGCTCGCTAATCTTGGAAGCGTACACGTTCAGCTTTACTCTAGCAGCACTGTTCTCAACAAACCAGAGAACTGTAAATGAGTCAAGAAGTTTTTATGAAGAAACATCACTCACAAGGTTGTTGCAAACTGTTTGACAGCCCACGACTGGTTTCTCCCTTACTAGCCCTCATCAAGTAGACGCAGGCCCCGAGTTTCCGTCAACCTTATGTTCTACTTGTTCTACCCCAATTGTGCGAAATTCGCAAAATACACGTTTTTGTCCATCAATTCGGTTTTCACGGGACACCCAACTACATCCCAGCTTGGCCTCTCGTTTATGATATTCTTCAAGTGAATTTCTAGAACAAAGGCGGCTCCGTGTTCCAGTTGGTACGATATTCTAGATATCGTAATACATTGTATAGACTGAACACTGCTCACCACACACTATCCACTAAACACTACTCATGTCGAGAGAAGAATACGCCTATCCCACACATGATTCGTTCATTCATATTTCTGACGTGTCAGACTAGCGGCCGAAGTGTGTTAGTGACACCTGAAATGATTAGACAAATTGGAAAACAACTTATTTCAAACTTTAACGTTCACCAGAGGCTTGATCGTTAGCTGAGAAGAGAGCCAAAAATGCCTCTTTGAGTGAAATTTAGAAGAATTAGGTAGACTGTAGTATGATTAGTGACATTTCTTGGCCCATATATCTCATTTCAGCTTCAAAATGCAACATATTCTAACCAAACACCGTGATAGTTAAACTCAGTTTTTTGAGGTGAGTACTGCGGTGATGTTCGTGACCACCGGACCCAATGACAAATGAATCTTCCGAGAACTTACACTGTTCACCAAAAAGGCACACACTCCGTTCACCAGTGAAACGCATATGAAAGTAGGAAATTGGACATATATGCGATCATTTACTTTAGTTGGTTGCTTCAGTTAGGACCTTCTGCCAACCATCGATCCGTCCAACCCAGGATGCAATGCACTTTCTCATCATGTCCACCACCTAAGATTTAGCGCTTAAGGTCATATGACGGATGTACCATTTCAACATGAACTGAAGGAATTATAACCTAAAATGTGGGAATAATTGCTCCGAAAGTGGGAGAGCCAATCGCTCTCCTTCCCACTCCTCCCGAGCGTAGTGTGCACAGGATATTCGCATCAGAGCAGGGGAGCCAGTGGGAGGAAAACCGAGATTAAAAACCAAACAGATTGGTCAACCTGCATTACCCCAATACGGTTGGATAAAACTGAGGCACCGATGATGAATTAGGGGTACTTACCAGGGGGTTATCCATGGAAAAAAAGGGGATACGTGCTCGCTGAATCAAGTGACTACGTGTACATTTTAAAGCCAAAAATAGAATCTTTGACTACTGGATAGATGTCTTGTTCATCTATACTCACGAAATAGTAACATCAACAACGACCAGTGTACGTCCGTGAAGGTAGGAGACGTGTGCCGGTCACAGTGGAGGCACTGAGTATTCCCGAATAGCGTGGATATGAATGTGTTTTCGCTGGTGTCATCCTGGTGGGCGATAACACCTTGGATCAGATGCGTACCCTGTTTCGTCGTCGTTAAAGCAGTCCAGTTAACTCTGGATCTAATAATAAAATACCCGCAGTACCGAATCAGCCTCCAGAATGATGATTGGGAGAGCTGAATGGATCGTTTAATTATGTCTCTCCACAGAATCCTGGGAAAGATAAGTATATTATCAAGGAATATTGGACAACATATAAGAGGACTGTCCGTAGGTGAGGTGATACCTCGGATACATCCCTCTACCAACGCCCCCAGTGTATGCGTTCAAAGGAAGTGTATGTCGAAGTCACACCACTGGTTGATTGCGTGTGTTGTGTCGTCTGTGATCACAGGACATTTTTCGCTTGCTGGAGTATATCCCTAGTTCGTTGCATGTCATGCGGGTACTGGACTTGGAGTTCGCTCAGCTGTCATGGCCTAGGTAAACTGGATGTGCCACCAGGCTCAGTTGCCTTCGCTAGTTTGCTTGAGTGATACTCAGACAGTCATTGATGCTGGATAAATCAGTCATGTTCATACGGAAGATTCGGAACGAATTGCTCCTCTTCCGTTATCGTCAATCAACTATGGATTGCAAAGACTGCTTCCGGAGTAAGTGCCCAAAAATAATATGAAACTGTTCGGCTGGTAAAGAGTAGGGTCACCTGTCCAAATGGCGAGTGTTCGCTGGTAAACAGTCTTAAACCGATTATTCGGTACAGGGTATATTAGGTCGAATGACTCGGCTGGACGGATCCGGTAGTCCTTTTTGATCAGGTGACTGGCGATAGGTCTGCCTCGAGATTTTCGGCAAGCCCATAATTACTTCTTGACTCTCTGATATACGTGCCATGCCGCTCGACCCACATGATTTGTTGAGCAATCCCAAACAAATTGACTATTTAATGATAGGGGAATTGTGGACCGAAACTTTATCCCTGGGATTCGTATTGAGCAATCGGCCACTGTTGACGTTCATCCTTATCTGGACTTCACTAAACGTTCGCCTCAGGAAGAAAGTCACATGCTAGGTCACACTTTATGATGATGTTCAGCTTAGAGTAAATCCGTTATCGCAAATCCTCAGCGGCCGTTGAATGTGGCGTGCATGGAAATAGCACCACATAGAAACTAACACTTTCCATGTAGATACTGTCAATCCGTTGACAGTTACCACAGTTCGATTTAACAGAAACCTACCTCGACGATGCAATACCAGAACTTTCAAATTTTTGTGCAAGATAATACAAGTGCTCACTTATTCATACTTTGTATCACACATAATTGACGATGAACTGCATGCCCTCACGGAAACGGTGAGGAAGAACAATTATCCAGAAGGGTTTATTTCTCAGCACACTCACAAAACTCGCCCTCTAGCCGAAGAAATGTTTGGTTCTTCATCTAGGAAACAAGAGCAGGTTATTACCATTGGCGTGAGGAATCATATGAGCGCGGCAACTGAAGGAACGTACAGCAGTGCACCGCTCCGCTACGTTTGTTGCGGGAAACCAGGAGTATGTCATTATCTCTAACCAAAACATCTCCACATGTACCCCCTGAGAGGGGATCTAGATACACGCCCCTATGTACTTTCTCAACATATTGAATCGATCCGATAACAGGTCACTCAGCGTTTGGCCGGAATAACGCTGATTCCATCACCAAAATACGCCGCAAATATGGCCACCATGTTTATATTCCTTCAGCTTCACTATCGTTACATGTTCTTGACCCCATTTATTCACCTACCTTGAATTTACGATTTAGGTCGAACCTTTGTAAACAAAAGGGCCTGAGCCAGCCGTTGAGACTATATTGTGGGCTCGAATACGAATTTCCCGAACGCGAATTTGATCAAACAATAGTCCCTCCCCATCTTTCTCAAACCGGTTGACTGTTTCTCAGGACTAGATAGAGGGACTCAAACAACCCGCCCAGCTGTCCCGATTGTCATTCTGGAGTCTAGTTTGGTCCTACGGCTATTTGATTATTAGAGTGAGAGTGCGCATCTGATCCATGATACCGTCATCAACTAGAATGACACCATTCACATCGACGCTACTCGGGGATGCTCAGTGTACAGTACGGCATAAGCTTTCCGCCGAAATGGACATATGGCCGTTGTTGTGAGCACATAGCAACAAGACATCGATCTAGCGGTTAAAGATTCCATCTTTTGGCTGAAGGTACACGCGTCATCGTTTGACCCAGCGAGCACTTGTCCGATCTCTGTTCTGCCTACGATGGCCGCCTAGTAAAAACTACTGATGCATGACCCTCTCTTGAGTTTTGTTCAGCCGCACTGTGCTAATGCAGGTCGACCGATGCGACCGGTTTATGGTCTTCGTTTTCTGTCCCATTCCCATGTTCCCATGCTGTCATGCGAGTGTCCTGTGTGTGTCGCTCTTCGGTGAACATTTGTACCCCATCCCGATTATTAAGTTTACATGATGAGAACCAGTCAGTTGACCAAGCGCGGCAACAGCGCGACTAGCACCCTCGCTCTTGAAGTAATCAGTCATGCCTTTGAAGGTTAGTGTAGTTGCTACCGCAGCAGTTATTATTCCCACTATTGAAGGTCTGTATCATCGGCGATATAGGACAATACATTCTGTTTTACACCGTATTTCTTAGGGGATCCAGGTACGATAAAACACTGTGATGGAAATTTTTAGCTGAACAACACGACGCGAAATAATTAAGCGACCTGCGTCAAACTGAAAACATATGCTTTACTTCGTTTCAAGTCCTGGAATATGAAGTACAGGCTGTATCGCCTGAAAACGTTGCAAATGCCCTTCAGTGAACTTGTAAACCGACTCAAATGGCCAGATACATGTTCGATTCCCTTCGGAATATGCAACTTCCTATCGTGTTCATTTCACTAGTAACAGGATTTTGGGTGGATTGTGCAAGCTATACATTACACCTGAGTAGTGCCCATGGTGCTCTACTGCTGCACAAACCTCGAGCCCGATCAACGCGACAAAAGCACCAGGAGAGGCTAGGCCTTTGAAAATACAATTTTAGGG
The DNA here is from genome assembly GCA_004794785.1 of Opisthorchis felineus. NCBI lineage: Eukaryota > Metazoa > Platyhelminthes > Trematoda > Opisthorchiida > Opisthorchiidae > Opisthorchis > Opisthorchis felineus. The sequence goes on along the minus strand of SJOL01006451.1, from coordinate 231,097 downwards.
GTTTACAATTATATATGTTTTTGCTACATATCTCATCAACAAGCCAAGCTAGAGCTAAAATTAATATAACGAAGCAATTCAAAACTACGTGGCTCATTGTCAAACTCAAGTTTCCCTTAATGTCATACTCTGAACTAGACTCGGCTTTCAGCATCCCACGAAAACGATATGATACTGCCCCTAGGTATTAGATGAAACCCAGGATTTGGAATCGGATCTCGAATCCAACTGCTACAAAACGAACTTTAATACGCGCAGCCACAATTAAGCTACTGTAATTCCATAAGTTGACCTGGAGAAGGCTTAGTGGTTAAGGTGCCAAACCACTGTTTTTTCCCTGGCCTGCGCAACTTGGAAGCACATCAGCCGTTCTCCGGGTGTCATGGCAGCTATGCACAGAACGGGTGTTACGGCTGAGTAGCTACTATTACTGTAATTATTGCCATTTACATTATTCCCATAAGTGGTTCAAAAATTTATAGAAGTGTTTTCTCGAATCGGTATCCGACAATGCATTGCTCCGACCCTAATAGGACACCTATCAGTCCGTCAGTTCCAAGCGGGACGCTGAGTGAACAAGACGACCTTGTTCATGCGGTTATGCGGACAGCACTTACAAGGCAGAAAGCTGGATACTCATAGATGATGAGGAAGAGTCCACTCAACCGACGCACCGTCAACCCAACTATATTTGATTGACTGTCAGAGTCCCCTTTCCCGGCTGAAGTGCAGCGCGGCTTAAGAAATATAAGTTTTGTCGCACTCACTTACGAAAAAAACAAGGAGTTAGGCTTATGGTAGGTTGTGATGTCGAAAGTATCTGGTATTAGTCTGGTCTAGCTTTTTTTACTTTGCCGATCAAGATGAAAGTAAGGATGCCCAGTCTACGACCCTGATCATCACTTGAATGATATATGTATTATCTTCGAAAGTTCATATGATATCGGATTGAAACAAGCTCCGTCAAGAATGACGCAAAGTAGCCTATGGGATAAATTACCCATGGCGGACGTTTTCCGATGAGCAAATGATGGCGTTCGAACCCGAAAATCACGAACCAGACCTGATGATTACGTCTGGGATGAGCGTTTTCCCCGACATTTCTTACACATTACACATGCACCAGAGCAAAATGGCAGTTATTACATGAATATTATTATTACATTATTATTATTACATGAATAAAATAAAATTGGTGGGCATAAACTTCAGTTTAGGTATTCATGGAACATCCGTCAAGAACAAAGCAACTAAAGCTTTATAAAAGTGCTTTTAAGTGAACTCATCTATTTCTTGACTCATACATAAAGCACAACAGACTGCGCTTTTCAAGGAATAGGTATGTCTCTGGTGTTTTACAGTCAGTGGCCTGTTAATTTGGTAGGAAGAGCAAAAAACCCGAAGTTTTTGAAGTTTTTACCATATGGAGCAATTTTTTGGAAGACCTCACGTGTTTGAGTCAAAAACTGCTCCCACTACCATCCAGAGAAGCTGCACAAAGGTCAACGAGCTTTCTTACCCATAAACTGGGATTACTTATCGAACGTTGGAGGAGGCCATGGCCCAGTGGATTGTGAACATTCGTGACTCATAGATCGTCCTGGTAATATTTTGAATTTCACACGTTAAATCCGATTGGTCAACACACCTCCAGCAGGTATGGCTGGGTTGTTAGTCACCAGTATAAATGTGATCAGTTTGTCGTCAGATAATAAATGCTTCGGATCTACCACTAGTCATCGTATTTCAGAAACGATCAGAAGCAAAGCCTCTTCTTATTCATAATCCACAGGCTAACTTCTTTCAAGGATGCCCCTGAAGAACTAGATCCTAATGAGAGTAATTCTGTCGTACGCAGTCTGCCAATTGGACCGATACTACTTTCAGTTGTTGTCCGAAAATAGCCACAAGTAACTCAGATTAAACGGACTCAGACCGTATCGCATACCAGATTTCCTTCGTATCTGATAGTTCCTCCTACAATTACTGTTCGCAATATTCACAATCCCTTAAGTTTAAAAAACTCATGGTTTTGGTCGATCTATGCAAGACCAAGTGCATCTCATCTGTTCCAGCCAGGTAACCGTTAAATCAACCGTCGCATGGTCCGTGCTTCCCACTGTCCACGGACTTGCACACAGACTAATGAGGACATCACAAAGTTAGGAAGAACCACCGCAATTGCATATTAAGATTCAATAGAGGTTTGCTGATGATTTCCAGTTGAACGATAACCTGGTCAATCAAAAAGCACCCTTCGAGATGAAAGTGAAAGTGTTTTGGGGCCGAAATTTCCTTTTCAAGCTGTAAATTTTTAGGTCCGATAACCTTCAGCTCTCTCAATACATACGGATTCAGGCGAGTCATTGAATGGTGTGTCGACCACCTTTGGGCCATAGACCCGAAAAGAGAGGAAGGAAATTCGACAAGGGTCCCAGACTAATAAAAAAAAGTTCGGAGAAGCTAGGGAAAGCTTTTGGACTGCAACAAAATTAAACCGCATTTTTCACTCGTTTGGATAATGACTTCGTGGATTTAGTTCCATTCGGATCAGCCGCTTGTTTGCAGATGTTTCGGTCGGTTAAGACTCAACTGCTTGACCGTTGCCTTCGTATCACATGACGCCACGCCAGTTAGTCTGGTGGTTGATGGCAGTGACGTAGGTAGTCAAGATAGACGTTAGTGGGTAGGAGAAAATATAGGCAGCGTTTGCCGTCACAGTAGCACTACCGTCAATGTGGAAATACAGCGGCTTTCTCGCTCGACCAGTTGTTCGAAGCAGTCAATACGTTGGTGATTAAGGGACTGGCAAAACTGGAAAGAAATAAGATGAACATCAAACAGTGAACTTGATGTGTTCCTAGGTATGAAAAAATTTCCACGGCTGTAATGGGGCTCACATCTCCAAAGTGTTAGAGACACTGCTGACACTGTGTAGCCTTAACAAAACCAGTGAGGAGAGAGTAACTAACAGGCTGGATATGGGGACATAGGGGAACCATGGCAAGGCGTTTCACAGTCAGGTGAATTATGGCCTCCAGTTAGCTGATGCAAGTTTTCATGAATAATGTACGGTGGAGTGTACTGGGATGTACTATGGTGTTAGGCAGCATGGATAACCAGTGCAATCTATTGCGCAATGCAAACACATGTTTCGTATAAGGATATCTGGCCTGGTAACCAATGCATTGTATACATGTATACATATATATTAAGTTGAGAGAGCATACTGCAGCTTAAGTCAACCTACGTTAAAAAGTTGAGAAGATTCGTACAACTGTTTTATTCTTGTTAGGACTAATCAGAGGTGCGCATCTTGTTAACTCTGTAGGAAATTCGAATATGCCTTCTGGCATTTACAAATCGCACAACGCTGCCCATTTATTAATGGCGACTCTGCGGCAAAAGAAATAAAAACTAAGATCAGAGCTGGCCAGACTGTTGATTGAGATCAAGAAATGACCTAACACAGGGTTGTGTACAGCGACCAAAACATCGGACTGAAAAGATGTGCACATCAAGCGCATAAACGTGCAAAAAGCAAAAAAAATATCCTGAGAACAACCTGGAAGAGGAGAACCATCCATAAATAATCTGGGCAGTATTAAGTAAGACGAGCAAAAGATGACAACAGCGTGGCGACACAAGGAAAGTCGGATTAGATCAGGAGTGTTGTAGAATGAGGATAGTAAGCAAGCAGGCAAAAATACTGGATCTTTGGTAGGCATCAAAAAGTGTGTTCCCGCCGAGGACTTCTGTGAGGGAAGGAGGTTGAAAAGTGACGGTGAAATCGCAACTAACTTAAGATGAGTCCGTTCTAGGATTATACGCAACGTACTGTCCTTAGGAGACCACCTAGTGAAGGATAAAAAGAACGGGGCAAAGTAAACACAGGAAAATCGAGTTCCGTCCAAACGATTATTCAAAAGCTAAAATGACGCAGAGCTGTTCGATATGAATAAGTCATCCAAATGATCAGTGTCCGAGGGCCTCGCTGGTCATATAGGTTTAGATTCTGTGCAGAATGTGCTCGCCACCGATGTCATACCTCCTTCTCCAGGCCAAAGTTTGCATTATTCAGTCCCAAATGCTTTTAATTTGTCTAACTTCCCGGCAGTTTTTAAACCAGTCTGTGGATAAGTGCTAGAAAGTATAACACATAATAATTTTAAACGGACAGGATATCGAAAGTTCAAGTCGTTACTCAGTTTGACTGGCGGACACAACTGAAGTCCTCACTCATTACCCGTTTCTATCTCTGCTGTCCCTATTACAACTTTTCAGACTTTCACTTGAAAATGAGTGTATTTCGCAAATTCCGTAACTGACGGAAACTCAGTGACTTCGTTGACCTGATAAGCCCGAAGAAGAGTGAAACGTGTGGTGGTAAACCGCTTTCACCAACCTCGAGTGGCTTGATTCGCCAAAAAATCATTTACAGATTAATAAGCCAGACACCACTATTACCACCGCTACTTTATACCGACTAATAGCTTTAATCCTTAGCTTCCAGACCCAATGGCCTCCTTCCCTTTTCAAGGGCTGTTTTCATAGTCATTTCCGCGATTGAACTTAATTCGTCCGCCTTCAAACTCATTTAGGAACGATACGGTATGTTGAAATAGTTTTTCTGACGCAGATATCCTGTAATCTTGAGTGGCACTGCACAAAACAGTCTTCAGAAACCCCAGAGTATTTGCATTATATTACCCATTATCTCATTCCACATCTTCCTGAAAATTGAAGAACTCGTCATTTCTGTCGATGGGCCCGCCAATAAGCGATTGTTTTGCGCAGCACATGAGCAGACACACTTGAGTCCCTGAATGATACAGTGAAACATTTGTTACCGGTTTGTCATGCGTCCGTTTATATCGATTCTCAACCCCGAGATTGCACCTACTCTTCAGGAGTCTTCAACAGTAACCATTTATACTCAGCCGTCCTACTAGGTTAAACATTTATCAGTACACTTTTTACATTAAGCTCTGGTCTTTGATTCCAATGGCTACGGTACTTCTGTGCCATGTGGGCTATTACAGTCAGTTTATCACAGGGCAAGAATTCTGGTGCTTCGTGATTTCCCGGCGCATTCCCGGAGATTTTCAAAAATTCGTGCTAGTAGCCTCCAGACCGTCTTGGTTTAGGTGGAGAGCCTCAACCGGCATTCATATGCTATACAACATGCTTCTAGAAGAGCAAAGCAATTCGGGGTTTTCCTTTTTACAGACAGAAGACGGTAATTAAGACAACCAGTTACTCGAAACATGTTTCATTAGAAAATAACAGACCTACAACCAGATGTTATTTTTCTGATTGCCCGCGGCTAATTCATATCTTTCATACCGTCCAATCATCTGTTCCTAAAATTCAAGGAATATTAAGCAAACTTATCGCGGTCAAGTAGTATCCAAAAGTTACAGCAAGATTCCAAATACTTTCCAATTATTGTGTTATCTAATGTTTCGTATGGATTCATATTCTTCTTGAGAGTTTTGCGTCTAGATTGCATTTCTTAGCACCAATTACAAGATAATTGGAGGAAGTCCTGATAAGAGGGATTTTCATCTACTTCGAAACAGTGGACTGGTATAACGTGTGCTAACCCAACCTCTCTCTACTCTATAAACACATCACAGGGAGGCCATAGTAGAAAAACTGGGTCCATGATGAGGATGAAAGTCATAGCACTCCAATAGTCAAGCTCTCCAACGAATGAACACCACTGGACCAGATTGCTTTTCTTGAATAGTGATTTTCCAGTTTATGAGTAGTTTTGCGAGCACCGTTGACTATTTCAAAGCTTCCCTCACTAACTAAGATTTTACCCTAAGCTCAGCGGCAAAAGTCACTGTGAAACAGTAATAATAATTTCCGAAATTTGGTTCAGTTGCTGCATACAAACCTTATATCACACATGTGCTGCCCTGGCCGGGCGATCAAGATATTTTCTAGTGAGATGGCAATAACGCGCTCGCTTCGCGGACCAGCAAACCCCCGATGGCTGTAATACTTAACCGTCACTCGTCTAGCCAGTTGAGGTTGCTGCTGTGCATACGTACATGTTCGTGCATACTTAGTGCAGCTAGATCAGGTGCACTTGCTCCTCATTCATCTGGAAGGCTAGAGAGGTCCATTAAGCGTCGTGGCTGGGAGTAGACTATTAATTTAGGAGAAAGTACAGTGGTAAAATTAGGCGTTCCTTGACGGGCACGGCTAAGCTGAAACGTGTGGGACGGTAGCCTCTTACTAAAGTCAAACTAATAGATTATTGAGCAACGTGGGAGTTGTACCGGCCGACTCATTTAGTCGTGGCAATCAGCAGCCTTACGTTACATTCCGTCCACTACGTTTCTTGTGCAGTCTCATTGTAACGCAATTGAAACTAGACTGTGCTTGCTTACACGTGTTTATCATATGACCTAATACATGTGCATCTCTCCTCTCTATTACAGGTATACCCGACGAAACCCATTGACTGTTTCCATACCATGTTGTTTGACTTTTGTACACATCCGGTTTCGGTTTCGTTTACAATACACGTGTGTTGTTGTTACGCTCCGGTCTTCTCCCCTGTGTCACCCAACCTGTGCGAATGTGTGCCGTGTGGATTCGATAATATCAGTTTCCATATCTACACATTTCAGAACCGACGTGTGCCGTCACTACATCCTCGCGAGTATCGAATACCACTGACTTCCTGACATCCCACGCTACATTGGTGACAGAGGTGGGATAAAGTCAATCTCGAGATTTACGCACGATCTTCCTGGCAAATTTTACGGCACACGGACGACAAAACTGCAAAGAATCTGTTGAAATTTCATATCTGATTATGTTCAATATCCAGACACCTCTACAAGAACCAGAGGCGTTCCACTTGGGCGACGAATTCACGCTCTGGTCGGTTCGAATGAAGGCATTCCCTTCATTGGTACACCTGTGGTGTTTTGTACCTTTCTTTTGCTTTCATTATAACGTCACGTATTTCACCAATTTCATAAACGATTTTTGTTTGAATACGCAAAACCACAAAAAAACGCGCATTTGTACAAAATTACATACAATACAGGCGTGGTCGCATTCTCCGATTTTATCTTTTCATTTCACTCGCGCTTACAGCGGTTATTCGCGAGCTTCATGTGCTAACTCTGGTATCAAAACATTTCAGACTGTCTTCGGAGTTTATTGTATATGAGAGCTTCCCG
>SJOL01006451.1:193089-206881 GCA_004794785.1 Opisthorchis felineus | reverse complement strand
TTTGTTGGTCCATATTCTGATATTGCATGCAGCGGGTGCGTAAACTCATGTGATTCTTAAGAAACCCATCCAAGAGCGCACCGTACTGAGCCTGGCTGCTGGCTTGCAAGCCTGCGTGAGTCGACAGCTTCCTCGATCCTTATAATCTATTCTAACCATATTCCCATGACTGTACTCTATTGTATTCCTATGCAGGTAGTTATATCAGTAATGATGTTTATTCCCAGTTGGTTGATGGGGTGATGCCATACATGGTCAGAATGTTACGGCCCAAATAAAGGCATTACTGATGTCTGGGGTAATCGCAAAAATAATGCGCATTATCCGAAGCAGGTACGGTTCCGCCTAACCTGGCGCAATCTACATGTGACGTGTATCAAGGGCAGAGGAACATAGTTGTTAGGGTTCTCTTGGCTCTTAGCGAACATATCAAACTGAAGCAGGATCAGATCGTTACAATTTGAAGGTAGCGGGCAACAACACAACAGGGGAAGGCAAAGCAAGAAATACCGTTTGGCATTAAACAAGATAATATAAATTACGGAAAATGAGGAAAGAGAAACACGAATCTGGAGAACCAACGGTATTTCAGTGGTCCAGCAGGCCAGCTTGAACTAAAACTGGAAACCATTGCTGAGGCTGTGTGGCTTTAAACAGTGGGTTTTATGGTCACAGTAACGAAAAGAGTAATCGAGGACGGTGAAATAGAGGAATTTGCAATAGGGAAAATGACAGCTCGAATCTGAGAATCGCGGTCTATATTCAAACTGCGTAAACTCACTGGAGGCGCCGTTGGAAAGGGGTTGGATGCCAAAGTTCTCTGGGAGAATAAGTCAGGGCCAATGCTTGGGACTTAACGCAAACTGTAAGGAAAAGGGGAAGGTAAGTAGCTCGCTCGTATCCGCCGCTATGGTTCCGCGAGGGCAACAGGGAACAGTTAAGATAATGAAGAAAATATCTGCGGATTTGCCATCAGACTGAGTATGGTGGTATCTGGTCATCAACGCGCTGACATACCTCGGTTTCTGGACAGTCCCGTAACGGACATCATGGTTGAGGTGATCGGACCGGGATGTGAGATTCCGTGGGTAGCGGGATTTCGGGTGAGCCAATGGCGGGTGTAACAAATCAGATGTAGAGTCAGTGTAAATTCAGACCCAGCTATAAGTCCGGGTGGATGTAAATCGGAGTACAAGTGGACTCGAGAGCAATAGAACATTCAGAGCAGCCACTGCCGAAGATAGAAGCTTTGTATGAGGAGGAAATGGGACCATATGGGTAAATTCTGATAAGTGTGAGGAGGTACAAGATAGCGCGGAGTTCATTATTAGAAAACAACTTTCAGGGTGGTGATAGAAAGTGGTTAAACGAGCCAGGATAGGGGTTGACTGAGCTGACTAACCTAGCAATGAAAAACCGGCTATGTTTGCTAGCATAATGCTAACGGTACAAGGGGAATGGAACAGACCAGTATAAGTAAACTCAGCTTATTGACTATGGAGTTCACTCGAACAGCGATTTAAGAGGCCATCACCGGTGGTAAAAGTGTGCCTCGTGTTTTTGTCACTAAGTGTCAGTCGCCCAGCAGGTGTGGGGCCGGGGTGAGGGAGCATTTGCGCAAAAAATGTTTTGGTAGGATGAAGAGTTGGCCGATGTGGTAACCAGATGCCAATAAGATTTCAGTGGTATTTGCTTCATGTCAGTGGATAGATTACGGCTGTCAGAATGCTTGCGCATCTCCGTTTGCGTATCGTTGTTATGTCAAACTGTGGCAACTGTAGCTGTTTGGCGTTCAAATTGGCCTCCATATCTTGTTACTGTCTTCACAAAGCAAAACGGATCTCCCGATAAAAGTAAGGAAAACACAAGGTCCCAGAATTAATCCTGGCGTCGTCCAAGATGACATCATAACTGGCTTAGAGAGTCTTACACACCCAAAGATTCACCGGCCGTTCACCAGGTTAACTCTAGCCCTCTGAGGGGAGAGGGTTCCCTGGCCAACTCTCGAATGTTTTAGTAATCGTCTTGGAAACTGTTCTACACCTGTCTCTATTACGTTTCGTTGTGCAACTTCCGCAGTTTTAACAGGAATGATGGGCTGGGATGCTTCATTGCAAACCAATTAGGAAATCAGGTATCGAGCTGCGCTGCTCAGTTTTTGCCATGGGAATGTTGAAGATTACAGTTTGAACGATAAAATACTATACTGTTGGGAGTAACAAGGATCAGGGAAGGTTCGCTTCGAAAAGCTGTCCCGAGGACAGCGCAAATCATTTAAGATGTTGGCGCCCTTCCGCTATCATCTAGGTTGTTAAAAATCCAAAAAGAGGTTCGCGGTGATCATGCGCTGAAAACGCAATTAACTTGGAAGGTGAATACTAAGAATTCTTTGAGAGCTACCTCATCATCTTTATCTATGCTTTTTGTGACTATAGTTATAGTTACTCAGCTTTCTGGGGTCACCCATCCTCGGCAGCAGTTTTCAGTTTCGTTTCAGATTAGCCCAATTTATCATTAAAATGTTTGTGGCTCTCCAGCCTTGTTGTTCTAGTTTTTGTTGTACACAACTGACAATTATTTGTTACGCAGTACGCAAGCAACATGGATTTCGCCTTCACCTCTGTTGTGTTATCTTCCATTAATTTTAAATTACAGCCCCATGATCATGCTGTATTTGGCCTGTCCCCACAAGCTGCGACATAAGCCTACTATTGTTTGATTGCCAAAACCTATTTCGTCACTTAGCCGATTGTAATGTACATTTGATGGAGAAAATGTGTAAACAAATTAGGAAAGCCTGTATTTGATAGATACGCAATTCTCAGCCACCAAGCGGGTACTCTAATCCGCGCCTACCCCATTCGCCACCCTTTTTGTGGCAGCATTAATTCTAATCTTCTCCGACAAGTGTCATCAAATGTCCTTTGTGGCCCTAAGGTACCGATAATTCACTGGGAGCAGACGACTTTCACCTTCGTATCGTCAAAGGACGCGCCTTTGTTCTTTCTCCGTCTTACTCCAATTTTCCTTGATTTTTCTTCCGTACGCTACCCAGAATCCTGGAAACAGCCAATCAACCCCTCCACCCGACTGTAAAGGCAGAAACCGATACGACCCCGATAACATCGGTCCCTCACCATCACTCTCATCCCTTGCAAAGTTGTGAAGGAGACCGTGATCAAAACACTACAAGATTCCATAGTACTCCATAAAAGGCCTCATTTGCCCAGCATGGCAGCACTTCAACCAATTTGCACGTGAACAACTTCACCCCATTTTTTAATTTCACCAACACCGCCGGAATTGAATGCAGAAATAACTGCATTTTTTATTGTTACGCTGCTTTTACCATCATGTTCACGTCCTTTTTGTGGGGCGTTGTGAAGGTCCCATTATTACCAGACTTCTCTCCCGCCGTTTGAATGCTTTTATTTCTGGCGCCTCTTTAGAGTAGCAGTAGGTGGATCTTTCTCTTCAAAATCCTGGACTATTGGCTTCACCTCCGGAACTTTCATTTTTCTCCACTACATCCGTTAAGTTTAGTGGCACAGTTTAACTTATTATTCTGCTAGGTACTAAAGCATCCGTAATCGTTGATGACCATTAATTGCGGTTTATTAGCCAACCAAACCTACGGGAGGTGTTAAACGTCTGTTTTTGGTGGTCACAAGCTGGGCGTCTCCTCTTACTCCCCGTAAAACTGTCCACATGATCCTCCATGAAAAAAAAAACATTATATCGCGGTGTCCGCGTTGTCCACACTCCACACAATTTCAGCTGCGAACAGCATAAAGATCTCAGCTCTCGGGCAATCTGAAAACTGTTCTTGCTCGATGTGTTTTTAATATTCCAAATGCGAAGCCAAATGCTACCTCTTCCCTGATTTGGCCAGCACAACGTTGTTGCCGTCGGTTCATCTGCCCACTTCCATCAATAACAATATATCAGCCGCTGGTCCCTCCAGATCATAACTGAATAATTTATTGAAGAGCCTTCATCGGAAATACAATCACACAATTCCGTCGCTTTTTAGCCTTGTTCACCCTGAGAGCGTGTCTTAACTGAAATCCTTGCTAGCTGATCATCGAATGCTTGTGGACGCCTTGTACACACCGACCAACCATTCTAGGCCTAGTCTCTCCTTGAGTTTTGTATACCATATTATGACGGCCATCGGCATGGAGACTCCTATAAACTCTTCCTGTTGCGTTCAACAACCCGTTTGAGACAAAACTTCTTTCCTTTGTGAGTTAAACTCTCATGGTCCACCATCTTAGCCTCTATACCATAAGCTTTTAAGCGCCCACTTCATTAGGACCTTTGTGTCCCTTTCACTAAGACTAGTTTTCATGCGAGAAGGCACTCTATCTTCAGACTTCCCCCCATTTCGTGCGTGAATATACATGCCCGTTCACCCACGTAGAATTACGGTTGGTGTTAGCTTGTGAATAGTTACATTTGGCGCTTTACGTCCGAGGCCCGGTAACTTACTGGTGAAGATGTGCCGTTTTACTCCGATTTCTTTACAAGATTCTGAGCAGGAACGGATTAGAGTCTGCGAGTTTTGCTTCAACATCGGCTGAAGTATCCGTTATAGTTGGAGCTACAACAGGTTGAGTGAGCAAGTTCACGAGTGGATTGCAGGCTCAGGTTGTCACGCAGCGCGTATAAACTTCGACTAATACGCTGGTTGAGAGGGCAGAAGACTGTAGGCCCCAATATCTATGGCGCTGGGCTAAACGATATTAGGGTGATGGCAAATATTTTTTCCCTACGTGAATGTGCGAAATCAGTCTCTACTCTCTCTATTTGTGCTAAATGGCGTAATTTATGCGCTTTATTGCGACATACCAACTCCCACCTCATAAGCGTGGAAGATGTCGAATGGAATATGTTCATCTCAGCAGCTAGGGTGAGGTCTCAGGGCAAATGGCGGGAACGGGAAGGGTGAAGACCGCACCAAGCCAAAGGAGCCTATCTCGGAGGCAACCTAGGTTCCAGCCAGGAATACGCGGAATGAGGCGGAGGAATCGAAGTCACTTAGTTGACGCAGTCGTTCGACGTACTGGCCGAGATAGATCCTGGAGCCACTTCAGTGTTACGTCCCGTGTGGGTCGAGGGCAGTTCATTTGGTCAGTGGGGGGCCTGATCGGGCATCCAACATGTGGTGTAGGATATTTAGTAGTAGTGGGAAAACATAAAATTCAAGGGGACACCGAAGATAAGTCCCCACAGGTTTGGAAATAAACCTACTATTATAACTGTGTAGGTAAATGGGCTTGGATAAGTCAGCATGGGGCTGGTACAGTGGTGGAAGCAAATATTTGGATGAAGGAAATGCAATTGTAGGTGTCTGGAGCCCTAATTATGTTACGCTGAGGTTAGTTGGATTGGTTCGCGGCTGAGGAGTGATTTGGAAAATTTCATTCACAGCCATGGAGGAGAACGGCGCCTGACGATACCCATCCCATTGTCGCAAGTTTCTAATTTCGATGGTACCAGTTGGTTATTTTGGGGGACGTTGACGATAACTACGGGGGACGGTTCTGGGGAAAGGGTAAAAAGCAGAAAATGTGCGGTGCGGGATCCTCTCTAGTAGAGTAATTTACTCGTTCACGAGTGTTTTGACTCGGTTGCACTGGTATATTGAAGAGCAGATACGTAAATCAGCATGGAAATTGCTTCCTTCCAGTTAGGGGGAAGGCCGTCCCCTTGGAGCGACTGACAAAACATCAGGTAGAAAAGTTTAACCCAGCTGAATGACGCTTTCCTCAGAATACTTGGGTGGATCTAATCTGGCCTCAAGGCGTTGAGGGAGTTTGACGCAGTGGTTCATGCGAAGCCTTCACCAAAATCCTCAAGTTGTTTGGAGGCTCTTCGCAGCCGCACCTTGCCAAGACTGGGTGTGGTAAAGTCACTGGGGCAGAGCACAAGCTTGCTCAATTTAGGTTTAACATGCCAGTGTTGGGTCATGCTTAGGTTCCCCGTTTCTGCCCCTCAGGTGGAAGGCCGTTGGCCCGTTTCTTCGAAAGTATGTACTTGTAAAGTACCTTTTTTCCTGGGAGAAGCGAGTATCACGGACAGGTTTCGTACGTTCAAGTGACGGATCTCGTAGTTACAGCGACTTCACACCATGCGAAATGTCAGCTCACCTTCTGAGTCTTTTGAAGTTCATTTTGGAGAATAGTTTGTGCCCCATTTCCGGTAAACGCCGCGTCCTCTCGGGCAGTATCTGGTTCGTTCAACTTAGCTAGCTCAAACTTAACTTAACTTAAACTAGCTTTCTTTAAACCAACACTGCATCGGCTCCTTGAATTTTCTGGACACTTACTGAATGACTTCCACTGAAGCTTGTCAAGGGCAACATGCATTCCTAACAATCTTGCGTTGCATAAGTTCCGAGTTCATGTTCGAGGTCCAAGGTTATGGTCCAGTAGCTTATAAATTCAAAAGTCATCCCACATTGTCCACATTATCCCAGGAAAGCATTATTCGTCACTTCGTTAACTAATTGTCTTTCGTTATTGACAGTCAGATCCGGTAGAACTACAGTTGGCCTGCACGGTATCCGGTTCGTGTGCCGACATGCTGAGTTCAAGCGCTGTGTTGCGCGACGCTAATATCGATTCAAAATATCCACCAGACCCAACACAGATCATAAAGTTGTCTGCTCCCCCGGTGGAGTCAGTTTGAGCAAAGGTGGCGGTCTCGATCATGCGCTTTTTAGGTTGAGTTGTGGCCGTGTCAGAACGGCTGATTAATGGTTACTAAGACTATCATCCATCTGAGATATTCACAGGATGAAATCATCTATTCCGCTCGACCAGCTGGCGACGGATGTCTTAGTAACCCCGAGTGGGCCCATCATTTCAAGGAAGCACCGTGTCAGTAGGCGCTGGGTTAGAGGCTGGGGCTTCGGGTATAGCTGAGGAGTTTGTTGCGGGAAGGCGTGTAGGGCGGAAAACCATGGATTGGGCGTACGGGCTTGCTAATTTCTTGGGGACTGGTCCTTGGAATGCAGACCATACGTTGACTGTCACGGGATAGTTCAGACAATAAAGTGTTCGCCAAGAAGGTCCGCGTGGTTCTTCCAAAACAACCCAAGGCAGTCATCACTGGATATGTGATATGCCACAAACACGGTGGCCGCAGCCGTCAGGTCTGTTGCCCATTTTCCGCGAGGGTCTATTTTGACTTCCAGCTAATTGGGTCATAAGCTCTAACGGCCCTCAGCACAAGCTATTAAAAAACTGGACTGATGTGGAGATGTTAAAAACAACTTGGTGCAAAATTCGCATCAGTCGCTCCGAAGAAACGCAAGAATAGAGACGCAAAAGGCTTAACCTGTTAGTTGAGGATGTCTCGCAAGACAAATAATCATAAAGTCGCCCTTCAGGCAAAATCTGGCGCTGAAAAGACAGTAGGAAATTACCCGTATTTATTGGATTATATACGGGGTCACGCTAGAATCCTCTAGATGGGATGGGGAGCGTCACCATAAAATGGTTACATTCCTATTGGCCCATTTTCTGACTAACGCACACGTGAGCGCTCTGGTCCGTAGCGGGTTTGCCATGTATCAGCTCTGTGGGCGCGGTGTAGTATGCGCGCTATGGGAGTTCCAGGGGACAGTGATTCTCCGAGGGTAGGCGTTCCCGACGATTTTTGCGGGCAGAAAACAGAAAGAAAGCTCATGAGCCGGAACTCAGTAAGCAAGGTTGTACATCACTAATACTTACATTTAAATCAATCAAACTGGCAAGCACCGTATACTACAATGGCCCCCTTTTTGAAGAACACCATCGCCGGTATACAATGGCCTACGTGGACCGGCCGGTGCTAGTGGAATGGTACGTGAGGCTGGTTAGCGTGTGCAGAGGTTGCTGTGTCTGAGGGTGCGTCCGCCATGTGTGATTGATCAACGTGTTGGCTCTGAGGCTCAGTGGTTAGAGCGAGCATTTACTGACCGGAAGGTCCGTGGTTCGAACCCGACCTCTGCCTCTCGACTTTGTCCGTCTAGGCTTGGTCAACCTGGCAGTATCCCAGCCCTCATGCTTCCTTCTAGTGGCATGGCAGTTAGGCACCGAAAGGGTGCTGCAGGTGAACGATTCAAGCTTTGGTGATACCGGTAGTTCTGTTAGTTATATTCCCTGGAGTTGTGAAAAGCTGTAATTTAGCACTTGACTTAAACGGTTCTCGTGTGATTATAGCTTTGATACCACTTTTCTATGGTTATCGTTCTACAGCCCTGTAATAAAAGCACTTAGTACACCCAAACGTTGAACTCTTGGGTTTGTCCGTAGCATGTTCAGATGCGCTTCTCGGTGTGGCTTTATGGGCTTACACGCAAACATCGAGTTCCCCTGTGATGGGCAACGGGATACCTTCGCTCTGTGTGTGATAACCGCCGCAAATTTGGATCTTCGGCACTATCTGCCAACCTGCTCCAGGCTGAAAACCGGTCGCGACCAAATCACCACTCCACATTCCGTATGTTTAGAAGCTGGCTGTTTATTTAAAAGCGGCATTATTGGACATTTTGGCGAGCACATGTTTATTACAGAAATTACAGAAGGTGGACAGTAGTTCGCCACTGCCATAGCCGCAACGATTTTGCTTACCTCGATATGTACTCATCGAAGTTCGATAGACCTATTAGAACAGCTCCCACATCAGTATGATGCCCGACGAAGTCTAGTAGCAATGGTTTCGCACTACTCACATTGGATCCCTTCTTCCTCTGACAAGAGAAGGACAGGATATTCCCACTCCCAGATCGTGTTCGGGTTTCTTATGACAAGCACAAGTTAGCCTGACAACGCCGTGCTCGTCCCAGTCGACCATGGATTGTTACTGATTCTTGAGATAGAGGCTTCCGATATTGCCATCATCGCACCACTGAGTCAGAACATTCAAACCATATCCTCCCCTTCGAGAACCTCAACGTATGGTGAACTACCTCATTCTGCCGTCGAGGAAGATGCTTATACTGTTGTCAGATCCTTAAAAAGTGGCGTTTCAAGTTAACCATTGGTCGGCGGTCAGTTGCTTTCACGTGCAGTGAAATACTGAAAAGAAGTCCAAAGGCGCCGTACTCCAGTGGCGGTAAATTGAACTCTATGCGTTCAGCCACACTGTTATATAGACCTGGTGAGGCAAACCGGTTAGCTGATCTAGGGTTTTTGCACAACAGTCACTGACCTATTAACGATAAGAACTGTATAATTGGTCGTCTTGGAATTCCGGAAATGTTTCGGTTTGCGCGCTGAAACAACATGCGTTGCTGTAGTCGAGTCGGTAAACTTTGGCTGTCTGCAAGACACGTACGGATCTGAAACCTTCAGGAACTAGTTATCGAAGCATTAGGCGTTTTAATGGTTAAGCTTTTCTTTTGAATACCCGCAGTCGTTATCTTTTAGACATTGTTACTGACCTTTCCAGATCCTAATTAGCGTTTCCCTGTCCTGGCCGCTCACGTTTACTGCCACCAGTCGCATGTCGACTGTTTTCTTTATGAAATACCGGTCTTCATTCACTGTGATTGGGGTTCATTTGTGTCGTCAAATTTTTCTGCGACAGTTACAAATGATTTTACGCCAAATGGGTCGTCGCGTGGTGCCATCAGCACAGCAGGGTGGGTAAACGAGAACAGGCTACTGCCGGCGCCTTTCTTCCTCGTCTTCCACATATTCATTTTCCCTCACTCTTTACCTCGTCGTTAGTGACATCTTCCTAGGCCCATTCTTAAGAACACAGATCGCTCGCCGCCCATTGCTGTTAGCTGCGCGACATACGGTTAACTCGGCCGCCACAGCCACAGAAATCATCCTTCAAACCCCGACGCTCAGTTCATGTTCGAACTCCGAAACAAGCTGGATGACAGATTGCTCTTTCATGTGCGCTGGACTCGCTTTCTATTGATGTATGTTGTCCCTCTGAAACGAGGATTCAAAATCCCAGTACGGTTGTTGAACTTACCTCCCTGTCAGTTTCCACTCTTTTTTGGGTGCGCACGTCTGGTAATTCAGAAGCCCCTGTGGTTGGCTCATCTGAGGTTGACATTGGTTTAAGCAATCGAGCTGAAGTCTCTGCTTGAATGGTTGTCCGTTGACACTCACCTGTGTGCGGTTGGTTTGACGTCTGTGAGAGTATCCCGTAAACGCGCCGATATTAGGTGCCTATTCGTCGTATCCGCTTACGCCCCAACCGGCCATAGCTCTGCTACACTCAAAGACAATTTTTACGACGTTTTTATTACTTTACTATGGCGGGCTGAGAGCTCGGATATTGGTGTTTGCCAGGGATATGAATGCGAAAGTAGGCATACTTAGCGCTTCTGAAGTTCAATTAGGTAGTCGTCTTGGAATGGAATCGAGACGCACGGATAACTGCGGATGCCTCCTGCACTTATGTTATTCACACTGTTTATGCGGAGTACTAACTTCCGAAGCCACCTGACTACATGGCGCCCTCCGCGTGCGAGCCAACCTCTAGCAGAGACAGACCACATCGTCGTAAGCTATAGGTGGCGTGGACCAAATACTGGTGGTCGTTCGTTCTAGAACACCTACGTTGATTCGGATCATGCGCTTGTTCGTCGTTGCTTCTCGTTGCGCTTTTCAAAGGTTTGCGTGATGCGCAGATCTCTCCTGCTCAGTGAGAAACTGGGACCTTAATGCGAAACAAACGTACCGAAACCACCTACTGAAGTCCCTTTAGAGATACCTCTTCTGATATTTATTTACTGGGAAGTACTATCCGAAACCCTGTATGATTTTGGGCTCTCCGCATTGGATCTCGAGCAACACTGAAATTGGTCGAAGCTCGAATGGATATCCCTCCTGCTCGAGAGTACAATACAACTACCAGTCGTCACATATTATGAAGCATCTGTGTGAGGTTAGAAGCTTGTGGGTCCAAAAATCTGGATAGGTCGTTGGCTTACGAGGACGCGTGAAGACCTGACCCAATAACAGCAAGCAAGATTTCAGCCGGGGAGGAGCTGTTTGGACCACATATTCACACTCAGTCAAATGTTAGAGCAACAGCATGCATATAAATGCCCTTTGATTTCAAGGGTGCGTTTGATTCTGTCAATTGGTTTGTTATTTTCAACAGGCTTGCGGAACAGGACATGCCTCAGAAGTTCATGCGCTGTTTGTATTCACGTACTTGTGAGCGCGTTAGAGTGTGTGAGAAGCTCTTCAAAGGCCTTCTTACAAGCATTAGTGTCCGACGAGAGAGTCCACTCCTTTTTTGTTTAACTTCATTATTGGTGACTTGATGAGGCGAACTCTGGAAGGTGTTCAAAACCCGTGTTCAGATCTCTCCGAGCAGAACCTTGGCGACCCGGAATACGCAGACGACATTGTTCACTTTTTTCTGAAAAAGGGCAGGAGGGGAAAACTACTAAAAAAAGCTGAACAAGGTCATCCAACCCTTCGGCATGTGCTTCGCACCCACAAAGTGAAAGGTCATGCTGCCGGACGTACATTCTTTGAGTATGCCTCTAAGAATTCAGGGGATGAATGTGGAATTCTATACGTATCTCAAATGCTCTATTGGCTGCAACGGTAGTGTAGCAGACGGAGCCACGCACGAATCCCAAAAGTCGGAATTGCTGTTGTCAGTTTGCGCCACCAGTGGTATCAAAAGGTATCTTACTGAATCTTAAATGACGTGTGTATCAGACTACAGTGTGGGCTTTATTGTTGTATGGCTGCGAGACTTGTCCACTTTGTGCGAAGTATCTGATACTTCTCCAGGTCTTTGGCCACCGATATCGTAACTATATCTGGAATCGGCTTGAGTAAGCGAATTCGGAATGAGGTGATCAGGAAACGGGTCTTTGGTGAAGTAGACGGTACTTCACTCAAAGAATGCATACAGCACTGCAGGTTGAGATATCTGGGCCATGTGTTACCCATACCGAGTTACCGCCTACCGAAAACGACGCTGGTTTGCAATCCACAGTGTGCTTATCCTGTACTTGTGGATGGTAAAAAAGAAACTATTACCTCGTCGTTTAACTCCCACAAACGTGGAGACATCGTCCTCTACCTTGCCCAGACCGCGATGTCGAGAAATTCAAACGCACCCTAAAAATACTATGTTCACAAGTAAGCCGGAGTCTCAACTTCCATATTTCATCACACCACCCTATTCTGGTTTATCAGGAAAACGTCGGTGAGTTCATTAATACAAGCCGAGAAGAAGGGAAGCGTAACAATTTTATTTCTTTTACCCGCACTTTAACGACTCGAAAATATATACGTGCAGTTATGGCTGGAGTGAATGTTATGCGTGTTGTTCATTGTTTTATTCGCGAGTTTTGTTACTCTTCATTATCAATTTTGGCTCCTGTACGTGTAACCGGTCAAGTAAAATGCTGACTGCTATTCTGAATCCCATTTACCTCTTGTGCCCAATGGAACTGTATATACTGTGACACCAAGTATGTCCTGTCTTGAAACTTCACCGTACCGCAGGTCTAGTTGATCTTCCCCGGCGCTGTTCTACTGCAGCTGTTAGGCAACCATGTATTCTAGAAAGTGGGCATAGTCAATCAGTGTACGGGCATTCGAAGGTGGTCCGATTTGACACCTGTGACCATAGGGTTATGATCCTTATAGTGAATATAGCGATTATAGTCATTAACTCTGTGTTACTGACGTTACGTAAGACGCAATTCCGTGAGAATCGGGTTGTATCTTCGCTGGGTTAAAGATGCACTAATCACATCTTCCCATTATTCTATGTGCTTAAGCAGTACGACGCATACCTTTTCCTCCATTTGAAAGAAACTTTAATTCTCCGTATGGATTGTTTCTCTTACACTTGCTTAAGAGGTAAAGCTAGCTCAGTGCAGCTTGTCTTTAATGGCGTGTTCCGTAATCGAATGTTAGGTAGTAAGTCGGAATCGCACGAGAGTCAGATAAGGTATGACAGGTAAGGGTGTTGGGTGCGTGGCTTACGTATACTTAACCACTGCCTATTAAAATAAACCTGTGTCCTGCTCTAAACCTTTGTTGGCGAAAAGTTTGGTGATAGCTGATGATGTGGCAACACGAAGTGATGGTGGATACTCCCAGTTTGAGTGCTATGGGATCCTCGGGTCTCCCTGAATGGGGTCCACGGTAGTCTCCTTGCTACAGAACGTAGCATGTAACGAAGCCAAGTAATGATTATATTTTTAAACATTATTCGGACCACCTAGTTAAGGTTTGCCCCGTCGTTTTGCGCTGGGCTTATCTTGCGCATGGTTCGCAACCTCACTGATTACGTCTTACTCCGACAGTACTCAAAAATTTCCATCTCAACGCTTTTGGGTGTTGTAGGTATATCACTCTGGACTTGTACTGGTGGCATAGGATTCTTATCAATAATTCTCCACTATCCATTTATTTTCACTGTTAAAGTCCGTCAATGGCACTTACACACCAGTGTCTGCTAACAGTTTACTGCGTTTATATATTTTTGATGCTTCTGTCCATGATGATAATGATAGTGGCAATGATATTGTGGTCACTTTTCGGTAGTCTAGAGTGCCCCTTGGCGGACTTTTCACAGAGTGCGTCAACAAACAGAAGCGTTCTTCATGTTACCGTCCACGTCCACCGTTCAGAGTGAGCACCTGAGGTCGGTTGCGCCAGCACCCATTGTGGAGGATTTCGTTTTGATATCTAACAGGTTCGCTTCCCGCCGTCATTCAGTGGACGAGTTTTCGGTAAAATGACATGGGGACGCCAAATAGAACTACTGAACACAAGGGAATGTAGTGCAGACATTTAAG
>SJOL01006451.1:133234-188434 GCA_004794785.1 Opisthorchis felineus | reverse complement strand
TGTGAGGCATCTTCATGTTTTTTACTACCGATGCATCAGAAGCGTTGCTGGTTTTGGATGGCCTCAACGGATTAGTAACGAGGTGATTAGAAAACGGCGGTGTTGTACGCCTTCCAAGATGGAGTCCCTGTAGCCCCTCCTGTGCTTGGCTGGAGACATTGCAAGAAATGGCGGCTGATCGATGTCAGTGGCGTTCCTGCTGTCAGTTTCTTTCCAGACTGTTTGGTTTAGAGCTTGGAGGTGTAGGTATCCCAGAATGCTTGGCATAGGCCAGCTTCAGGTCCCCTCCCTCACTCACTCCTTTTCTCTTCTTTTCACTCCAAGGCTTTAAATATATTTAGATGAAATTGATGGTTGTACGGCAGTGAAGCGTCGGTGTCAACACTGATGTTGCTGTCTCTGATGATGATGATGACGATGAGCTCCTAACTGCATCTGTTGTTGTAATAATGGTAATGCCTCGGCTTAATTCTCGGTCTGAACCTTCCAAGCTAGCGTTCTCGTCGAAAGAACTACCGAAGGTGTACATCCAAAACCTGGTCAAAACACGTACAGTGCATCGTATATAAAGCGTACGCGGCGACGACATTCTGGAAATTCCGACGCGCTCTGGATGCGCCATTGGCAACCGGTATTCGGTGCATACTGGATCATCATTAGCTGTTGGGTCCACACTTTCGGCCAATCAGAGCTCGCCCCGATGCTGGTCTGGTAAGCGGTTCGATCACGTGCGGGATAGGCTTCTTGGCTGTAGCAGCGCCTAACTGCAAGCGGTATCAGTGCGGAATTCCGCCTAACAGTTTCATTTCTAGATTTGGGTTCCTGGTTTTGAGTGCCAAGTATTAATGTTCTGGTGAGCCTCTCCAACATAACTATTTAAGTATCGTAAGCCTACAGCTGTATCTAGTTTTGAGCAAGCACACCTCAGTTCCTTTGGCGCTTGGCAAGATACCCCAAACATTCCGTTTTTGGTATTATTTGGCATTATTTCGGGTTATTATCAAACGCTCCTGTTTAAAATGTTGGACAACCGAAGAAAGAAACGGCCCTGAGTTGTCCTAGTATCTGCTGTAAAGAAGGGCGGTATAACAAGATGGTCACAACAGCGATCTGCTTACGCCTGTTCTCATGACTAGGGTCAGTCAGCAGGTCAACTCCCTGAAAAGCACGGTCTTACTTTCTCCGTCGTCTGAGTTTATCTGGTATTTCGAAGGAAGACGAGCGTTAGGTGTGTTTCTGACAGTTACATACTTCTCGCGCCAAATTCGACGGCACTCATCTGTTCAGCGCCCTGTCACGCCCTGTCCGAGGAAATGAGTATACTTGAATATTTTAAACCTTAGTTTTGATCCATTTAAGCTAACGCAAACATCACTCACCATCTTGGAGGTTCCAGAACTAATGATTCTGGGTCTCAATCTTGTTAGGTTAGTTGCCAATTGTTTTTCAGTGGCGTCATAATTATTTTCGCACCCATTCTGACCCCTTTGTTCCTACACATCAGAAAAGGATAGTTTTGAAGTTCCGGTCCCATTATACATAATTGCTGGGTGTTTCCTGAAAATCAGATGGCTATTTTCAAACTACCGTGTCATTGCGAACATTCGGTGACCGCATAACGCCTACAGCAAGGGGTACTGGAAGTAAGCGGGGCCTACTTCATCGCGATCTCGTGAGATTTGCCATCGAACAGTGGCGATCACTAAATTTCTTGGGAATTTCCCGCCTGGTGTATGCATGCCTCTCAACGTATTCAATTGCGTTCATCCCCACATTCCCTTTCAGTGTTCATCCAGCATTTCTGACTGATTTAAATAAGGCCACTTGGCAACAGTTATCCAAGATTGGTCCAGTGAATGTTTCTGGAACACCCACAGACCACCAGTTCTATCTGCTGACGTTCATGCTCATTAGGTCTCTCATTCAGGCGGCTGCCGATAAATCGGGAGCGGTTTGATGTGGTGCTGTACTTCAAGGGAGAAGTATTTCATGTTATCTCGGTGAAACACACGCAATAAAGACAAACGTCATCCCATCCCGACACCTACCTGTGTGTCTGGCAGTTTTCTCGGTGTCTTAGCCTTCTTGTTATCCTTGTTTTATTTGGTAGCTCCACACTTTGGTCTCTCATGTTTCATTCCCCTTACCTCAGGAACCCAAAAGCTTTATCTCACTGACTGTCGTCGGAGGCAAGCGGCATCTTACCCAGCCTTTGTTTTCAAATCTCCGTCGGTCCGAATGCTTATTCAAACTCCCGAGATTGGGGACTTACTAGTTTCATCCGGGCAAAGCCGTCTGCATTTGCACTTACAACAACAATACACGTCCCATACGGAAAATGTTAGTAGTTTCCCTTTCTCCCAACTTGAAGAGAGCGCGTTCCCACCGTTCCCTCTCAGTTTGACGGAGGAGGCATCCAAGTTTCGGTCTCATGGGTTGCCGTTACTTGTGTGGCCCCGAACCACGAATCCCAAAGGAATTCAACAGGTTTGTGTTTTTGTTGCGTCTTTTATGTGTGTAAACCGCCCAGAAGCACTTCGAGTTGACAGTGTAAATTCCTTGTTCTTCTGAGCGACCTACAAACAGTTCTATGGCGGCTGGATTTTTCGTACGTACGTGGTGCAATTTTGCAGCGGGAAAAGACTGACAGGTCAGCAACAGGTGTAAAACGAAGGTGCCGTGCTATCATTATTCCACATATCGTGAGGTTTATTTTATATGAAGTAAGGTCCGTTTAAAGGTAATGCTGATCGTAATGAATGGGCTGAACAACTCTGTGCTACTGTTGGTTTTCCGATTGATTTTTTTTCGCATTTCAGTGGTCCAGTTTGGTATGTTACGGAATCTTTTGTTGTTACTCTGTTTGACGTGCTTGGCCTTATAAGGTGAGTTTTGTTTGAGAGGCCGGCCAACGCTACTGCGTTGAAGTATTGGCGGTCGAGGATTAGCGGCGCAGATAAACCACACTGCCAGTCAACCCTTTTGTCAGAGAGTTGTAGAAGTGAGCTTCTATCGGTATTTGTAAAACGCGTGCTGCCGATGCCTTTCATCAAACACCGAATGGCTTTCAGGTTCTTCGCGCTATTTCTCGCCATGGGTGTTGAATGGTTAGCTTTATACAAAGGAATTCAAAAAGTGCCACAAAATATTGTCTTTACGGCCGACATTTCAGTTAGAGCTCCCGGGGCCTGCTAAACTAGCTTATTTTGTCTGTTTGAAACCGTTAACATAACCCGGAAGAGTGTTTCGCAACCGCGAAACTCTCATAATACGGGCTAGGGTCACCTACTGCAACGTCTGTCTCAAAAGCTGGATTTCGGTATGAAAATGCTGTTGATCGTCGCTCAAGTTTTCGTTGCACACTGAGTACGATTAATGTCGTAAGCTACAAAAACGGCGAAACGAACTCACAAACAGCATTGTAAAAGCTTGGGCGTGCGAACTGGTGATACCCGATTCCCCTTCTAACCTTCAGGTTCTCTCCAGGGTCGTATTCCCCGTCAGTTGAGAACCACCAGCCCATAAAACGATGTTTCTGACATTCATCATTCAACTCACTTTTTATCATATGTCCTCGCTACTTTGTAAGTATCTCATTAGTCATATGGACCTGATATTGGGCCCCATATTGATCGATTTTTGTGTTCGAGAGCTAGTCACACTCCATAAGTTACGTTGGTTGGGCCGTATACTTTGCATGACGGAGAAAATTTCGTCCCGGCGAGCTCAATCCTGCTGGCTGGAAGCGACCCATAGACAGTCAGGCCATGACCTGGTAACATCAAGCAGTTGTCTTCGTCGCTTTGAAAACGTGAGACTCCGGTTGGAGACTTCGGATTGCCACATATCGGTGGTCAGAATAACTGATAGGTGCAATTTGCCCTCACAGTCAGTGGTTCCCCTGGGTCAGAGCTAGTGCTTTCAATGTATTCCAAGCAAAAGTAAACGTTCACATTTTCAACCCGACATTCCGTTACCAGCATTGTCTGCACTGACTTCGTATAGGCTGTCGACCTATCTGTATCTTCTCAAACGTTGGTGACTAAAACACTACCAGCCAGAATCACCGTACTTCGGATGGCGGTTCTTAGCTGGATGGGTCCCTACTTTTTCATTGTTTCATAAGCGCCTGGTGAACAATCGGCAGTTTTCAAATGGGCAACGTCTCGTTTTTGACACAAAAGCTTCATCAGGCCAAGTTTTAAGGCAGACGGAGAACCAGTCAGTAAGACCTCTTCAGATTAGCACACAAGAGCAGTGTTGAATGTCAGCTAAAGGGTCTTGTCGGTTAGTGTGTTTGCCTAGATCTCACAGTTGATGAGTTGAGGGAATTTCAAATTATTTTTGAACCGGTTTGGTTCCTTAACCTTCCGGTTCAAGGCGCTTCAACCGCTAATTTACCTTGGGTGCCACTGGTAAATTTTGTTGGCCTGTGTGGGCTTGTAATTGCTACGACAATTCAGCTGGGGGGAAGGGTGGGTGAGATTAAGTGCACTTCGGATTTAAGCTGCTTCTGTTGATGGCTCCTCTTTCTGATAACCGCATACCACCCCGTGTCAGCTCGACTGATCTAAAACCGTTCTCCACACGCTTGCCAGTTCTACGCATCCTATTCCATTTACAGGGATGCTTGGCGACTTCCGCCGCCCCGGCCATCAGTCTCTGTGGCGCGGATCGTAGTCCCCGCGTCAAAATTTCAACATTTTTTAAATCTATTTTGTGCCCCGTATCCAGTTCCTGTTCCGCCATTACTGAGTCTTTCAGTAACGCTCGATATTCGTCCGCGTTTCTCGACGGCCTGTTTATTTTTATCCTGTGCTCTCCGATTCTGGTGTGAAGTTCCCTGGACGTCTTTCCCATATAGACCTTAGTGCAGTCGTTGCATTTAATTTTGTAGGCAGTCCCCAGTTCTGTTCACCGGGAGGCGATTCTCCAATTGCACTAGTGCAAAGCGCAGTGTTTCCCTTCTGGACAGCTACTCTTATGTTAGCCGTGTTTGGAATCCTTCGAATGACTTCCGATGTCCCTGGTTTATATGGAATAACAGCAGTCCCAATCCATTCCCTTTTGGGTTTTGCTGCCGGTACCAACACTCTTTGTAACTGACGCCTAACCAAACTAGCTGGACATCCACCACCCCTAAGTTTGCTCTCTACTTCAATTTGAGCCACTGTCCGATCGACTTCTTCTGTGCAAGGGTCTCCCACTCGGCTAAACATTGATGAGGCAATACTAGCGAACACCAGCTTCGGATGGACAGAACAGTAGTTCAGAATCGTTTCAGTGTCAGTTGGCTTCTCATACATTGTGGTTTTTAGTTTTCCCCCGACCTTATATGCCATGCAGTCTAAGAAGGGCACTGTACCCGAAGTTTGATGTGTGGATTCGGGTCATCCAGTTAGTTATAAAACCCACTGATTTTATCTCGTTTCATCACGACGAAAGTGTTAGCTACGTAACGCCAGAATATCTTGGGTGGGTACATGAATCCAGCTAAAGCTTTCTGTTCGAAATCTTTCGTAGAAATATTTGCCAAAACCGGGGATATTAGAGATCCCATCGCTAGATCTTGTTCTTGAGTGTAAACCAAGAAGTCAAAATCGAGGTGAGTGAGATTCAGGCATACTTTTATACCTTCCACTATTTCGTCTACCGTAAGCTGTGTCTGTTCTGAGAGGGTGGTTTCTGCTAGTAGCAGTCGCTTGGCTATTTCGAAAGAGTCCCCTTCTGGCACATTAGCGTATAACGAATTGATATCGAAACTTACAAGAATGTCATCTGGTCCCACGGTGACACCCGCTACTTTGTTGGCAAAGTCATATGAATTCCTAATGTAAGTACTAGATTTTCCGGTGAGGGGTTTAAGAATACCTGCCAAGAATCTGGCCGGCTCATGAGGTGGGGAACCTATTCCGTCTACTATCAGTCTCACCGAGACATCTGGTTCATGGATTTTTTGTTAGGCCGCAAAGCCGTGGTTGGATTGCACTTTTGGGGTACAATCGATACCAATCACCTTGCCGTAAGTGGTTTATCACGAACCGTAAATACATACCAACTTCAACTGTATTCCTATTCATTATAGACGTAATATTCCCAGTATCTATCTGCTGGTAAGGACCCTCAGCTAGGTGTTGCTTGACCTGTAGATGATCACTCTCATTCATGACAGCATTGGCCTTACTCTTACCCACCTTTGCAACCACTATGTTATCCACCTGTTTTAAAGCTCTCCGCTCTGCTGGTGTAATATTTGTAGCTTCTGGCTGCTGGGACTTAAGGACTGTGACCAGCTGTACCCGTAGCTTCTCCGCTTCTATTGGTGGAAGTTTTTTAAGCACTTATTCAACGCTAGGGATTATTTCTTTCACCTTTACCGCCAAATTCAAGCCCTTCTGTAACAGACAACGCTGTTCCTCACTTAGCGGTGGATTTGATAAATTTACCACGCTACAATAGCTAGTAGGTGGCTCGCTGTCTTGGAAAGTAACTTTTCAAACTTACGTATTTGTCCCTCTTTGCAGTGTTCTCCCTGGATGGCTTCCACTTCTGCCACTTTGGTTTTGAATAACTGGAAGTCTGCGGGATCGAGTACGGTTTGAAGATCTTTGTTGAGCCGACATGCGTGGTGACGAATGTCAGATAAACGCCGAGTAGTCAAGTAGATCCTCTGCTTGAGGAATGACTTGACCGCTGAGAATGCTATTCGGACAGAAGCGAGTGACGTGTTCGGTGGCTTAACCAGTAAAGATGTGGGGATTAAGTTGTGCTTCAAGCAACTTTTACTGAATATGTGGTGGTTCTCCCAGTTTGCCTGTAACCTTGCCAGTCAAGCGCAGTCGCTTGACAGTTTGCGAACACATGGTCCGTAGTTGTTTTCAATCATGTGGAATACGTTTGGAACCGATTGAGAAGTCACCGTTTCAGAAGCGCGTGGTGAAGAATCAGTAGTTTGCAACTGGTCAACGTTTCGCTTTTGACACAAAAGCGTTATCATGCCTTATGTCTTGTGTTGGCTTATGTTTTCTCCCGCGAATCGAAATAGTGATGGTTAGTACTATTGTTTATTATTGTTATTACCGTTATCAATAGTATCATCAACCTGCCCTCTTGCTTTCCCAGTGCAGTCGGAAATTTTTTTCGTTTCCTCTCTTAAGTAAACGACCAGAGATTTAGTGTATGCTTTTATTCGCTTCACTCTATTCTATTGGATAAGATCCAACAATCTTTTGAAACTTTCTATATTTCCCGCTGCATATCCTAAACTCCACATTCCTGCTCTTACATTGGTTTTGGTTCTTCCTCTTTGCCCTCGATAGTACTTGACAGACAACTATCCGGACTGTGCGCACTGGTTTTCGGAGTTGACAAAAGTGTCAGCATGGTTGGAACAAAAGTGGAGGCCCCTAGTTGAAATGGTTGGCTTGAACACAACAAGCGATGCTCCTGCGAGTGGTTCTGAATCTGTTTGGCTTCACGGTGTCCCAAAGGATTCAGTTGCTGCCACTTATGCTCGTCAACGGTTAGCAGACTACGAACAGTAAGTCCTTTCTTCTCTAGTTCTATTTGGTGAATGGTGTATTCCTTGTTCTGTTGTTGCATGTAGAGGCAGTGTGCTTCAGCCCACCAACTGTAATTTGGACCTTCTCGTGCGCTAACCTCTCAAACGTTGACCACCCGGGAAAATGGGGGAAAAAGGTCTCTCTGGCGAGCATTCTACACTGAATCGTGTCCGGTAGAGAGCGCCGTTGAGGCCTCTGTCCCCAGAGGGAATCTTTTTCAGTAAAGTTACTGTATTTCAATGATGTTCCGTGTTCGACTCCCAGATCTATTGATTCAGCTACTCTTCTGTCAACATTTCTGTGCCCCAGTCTGTGTCACTGGGTACGTTGGTTAAGAAGTTTGCAACTGCAATTCGTTATCGCTGCGAGCCTTAATCTCAAGCGTTGCTCCATTACAATGTCCAAAAAGCATAAACTACTTGAACTAGGTGTATTTTGTATTCACTCAATATCGTACTCCTGATTTATGTAGATTGGCTTCAGAAACACTGCCTCAGATGTCCTAGGCTTCTGCAATACATTCGGTCAAGTTGATTGGGGTTCCCATCTCACTGTTTTTTTTCAAGCGCCTGCGAATTCTCTTCCTACTGTCTTCCAGTTCACCTCTGTTCCGGCTTCAATGGCCATACCAGTATTAAACGCTTACCGAGCCCCATACACTGTTAACAGTGAAAAGCAGTCTAAATGCTGGATGACGGGTATGAGGAAACTTTGAATACAGGCTTTACCTTGTGTGAACTGCGCTAAAAAATACATCGTTTACAGCCACAGCAAAAGTGGTATGGAATTAAGAGTGAAACTCAGCCAGCTTGCCAAGTTGGACAGCGTTTTCCTCTGTTTGTCAATGGCCCACAAACCATAAACGAACATACTGTCACGGTGTAAAGTCAGCTTGGTCGATGCAGTCAAGGTTATTCCTATGCTAACCCTGGAGTGATGTTGTATACGCTTAACATGTGCTAGAAGCGTAGATTTGGGCATCAATAACTTGAGCCTTATTATTCATCGACCTGGTGCGTTTGTGTAGTTGATCTATGTTTGAGTTGAGATCACTACCCTGTTTTCCCTACTCTTCACACTCACTCACTAACTAACTAACTAATTAACTAACTCCACTCACAGCTAACCGCTTCTCGATTTCGAACACACAGGGCCTGTAAAACTTTATAATGTTCCAAGTTTTGTATTCAGTACCCACGCACCTCCAAGATTTGCGAACTGCTAACATAGATATCTCTCAGTGAATATTATCTCGGGTAGCCGAATGTAGCTTCGGACAACCAACCAGAAACTATTATTCTATGAGTAGTGCTGTTTCAACCTACCCATGATTTAGTGCCATGGGTCGGTTGTCCGATTCATGTTCTGTTTGTTGTGTTGTTTTTAGGTACCTTGTCCACTCATATCTGGTCTTTTGTCGTGTTCAGTTCAGTTATCTACTATTTTTCCATTTCCGAGTAAATTTAATCAAAAGTTGTTCCACATCGCTTCTCAGTAGATACTTTGCACACCACTCTTTATCTAGATACGCCGCGAAACTGAAAGAGTACTTAACCCACCGGCGGCAGTTTACACCTGCCTTCCAGTTTAACCCTATTCATGGTGAACTACGGGAGTTAGCTGAGGTAAGTATGATTATACGTTACCTCTTCATTACTTCCGATGTTTCCGGTTCGTCATTCACTTTCTGTTCACACTCGCAGCATTTCCCGAGGTGAGGAAAATGCCCGCAATCAATTAGTAGCTGTGGACAACTAATCCTTGGTGTAAAAATGTTGATCAACCCTAAGACTTCTCAAGGACCGGATGGTGATTCGTTTCCATTAATTTATGTGCGTGCCATCTGGGCCTATTTTACACATTTTACTGACTCGTGGTGTTGTCAAATAGCCCTGGGTACGCGAAGTCTTGGAACCTCTTTCGTTTCCTTGCATCACCCTCGGCCATTCTGATTCCAGTCTATCTACTGAGCCAATGTTTGTGATCCCTGTAGATACGTCCGTTGACTTCGGTTATCATTCCTTGGGACGCCCAACCTGCGGCTGGATTGTATCATCATGTCATCTTGCCAATTCTTTTGGAACGCTATAATTCCTGTCGGATCAGGTTGCCTTACACAAATTGGCGGGATCTCCCAACATGGGAACGATGTAATTGAGGAATTATGAGAGCAAGACATTGTCAGTCACTAGCAGAGGAATGAATTCAGTGAGCATGTGGAGTCTCATAGGGGTTGTATGCTGGTTCATGTTCTGATCGTGAAAACGGTGATAATAAGAAACTTGACTGGAGAATCGGCAAGAGAGAGACGGAGAACCTCAAATTCCTGAACAGAAGGTCCCGTATACACTTTGTTGTCCAATAGAAAATGGGACTACATATGTTTGTTCTTCGATATTGCGAATAAGAAGAAACTGTCCCAGTTTGTCTTTTGTTCATTTTTTTAGTTATCTGTCGCTTCGATCATTCATGCGCGAATTCAGTGGACTTTTATGTAAATTCGGCATTCTGATAGGTTGGGAACTCCGGCACATGTCGGTGAATACCTTGTTGTCTTCACCATCCGATCCTCAATGTCTTTGTGTAGTCTTATGCAGTGTTCCAAACTAAACGTATTCACTCATACTCATCATAAACTTCAACACCAGCACTGCAGTTGGTCCATCACCTCTGAGCAAAAGTGCACGGAAACGAACCCTGTCACAAATACTGATATTGTTGCACCTCAGAAATTTGAAAGAATACGATCCGATATGAAATACGCAGAATGCACTCGTGTTTCGTTTGATTGGACGCATGCGTCGAAATCGCTTAGGATTCTGACCATTTCTGAATAGTTGGATGATTTTTCCTAAGTTTTCACGATCTTCTTAGGGTACTTGATGCTTGGAATATTACAATCGATGGTTGCAACACTGGCGTGGTCGGTCCCGGAGGATCAGTCAACTTCGCTCAAGGTTCGTTGGGTCAGTGTAACAGGATTCGATCGTTCGATGTCCAGGTACGAAGCTCACTACGTCAACCCCAAAACCAAGTGGCTACTGGCCTCACTAGTACGCATGGGACATTGAACTCAAATGTCTTTTCATCAGCGTAAATCCTCACCAGTCACTCGGGCATAAGGATGAGAGACTTCGCGATATGGTCGGAAACCTGTTTAATTAGACATCTTGGAACTTGTTACTGAATGTTTTGTGTTTGCCAATGCATTCTTAGTTTCACTGACAACCTTTTCCCAAGTTCAGATACCAAAGTGCTTACGGTCTTTGGCCCGTACGATGTTTAAAGTGAACTCCATAATGACCGTCATCAAGGTTGATATCAATGCTTCGCTGACTTACTGTCGTCGCAGCTTCATTCCAAAAGCTCAACATTGGATAGGAGCATACCTTGTTCGAACCTATCACATACAGTGATGTGTCTACATTTCAGTCGGTGTACTCAGTTGAAAAGTCTAGGCGAACACAGTCCGATTTGAACTATCTAAAGTGCGACTGCACTTTAAGAAACATTGTCCGTAAACCAGGTCAGCTCATTCCTCTGGTGAGACTCTTTGAATTAGTAGCCAGCATGTTATAACGGGCTCCAGTCTTCTTGAACCGACGCCAAACGCGTATAGTATCGTTGTCGAGCGGGGTAAAATTCAGTCGATTTTGATTGTTCGGGGTTGCAACATCCGTCAGCAATCGACAAAAATGCATGTTGGGCTGTTTTTGCAGGCAGTGTTGCTGAGAGGCGATTAATCTTGGACTAGTACATTTATATTGCCTAATCTTTTTTCAAATTCCACTGTTGTGCGATTTTCTAATGGAAAAATCCAGCTCACTAGAAATGGATGTGAGCTTGGCAGTTGCATATATTTTTGTTGCTAATACCTACACATGTGAATATTATGCAAGGTCCTAACAAGCTAGTCGTACCGTATCTCCATCTTCGACTGCTCAGCTTTTTCGGAATTTGCTCTCTCTCGAGCTCGTATGCTTTGACCAGTCAGAGGGAAACACACTTTAGGAGCAATCCTCTTTATTTCAGCTACGCGCGGAAGCCTTGTCCGACGATTCAGGGTTTTTCAATGTCGTTGGTAATCGCTTACTTCAGTTGGCTAGGAACGCCAAACTCAGCGGGACAGCCGTCCGCCTCAATATCAAATCGATTGGTCGGTCAATCGAAGATACTGCTGTACGCACACAGCTGTGAGTGATTCCCCCTTGCTCCGGTCGTTAAAGCTTCTTGCATCCAGTAACCGAACTCGATCCATCTATGTTTGGTCGTCATTTTTGCATCCGTTGTTCGCTCATCATAATAATACACAGTGAAAGTGATCCGAACATTTGCCTAGAGGCCTCATAAAAAACTTTCTGTGGCACCCAATAAGACTATGTGCATTGCACTCAGATACAAACGTCAGGAGATGCTACTGGTGTCTGACATGTGGATTGGTAAACCCACAGAGATGTTCAACCCATACATTTCACAGCGCATTATATGCTAACCTATGGAGGGACTTTAAATTCCTCGGTAAGTTTTAGAGGACACACCCACGTGCGAGTTAGTGCGCTCTACCAATTCCCTTTTACTTCAGGGCTAAATAGCAGGTTCGCGTGACCACAAAGAAACGGTGCAGCTGCAGACCACATAGTTCTTAGTTGAGGCCTATATAGATAGATGGCGCCTTGTTGACAGTAACATAAAGCGTCCGAAACGTGCGTCCAATAAGTCTGTATTATTCGTCACTATTGGCAGAAGTATCACTTATTGATCTTAACTGTGCAATGTGCCATCACCCGGCAAGATTTGTCTTACGACTTCTTAATCAACCGCCATCTCTATCAATGGCATTCTCACACGAGTGATAAACTCCCTCACCTGTGCATGTGTGTGGAGGAGTGTTTATCTGTTCAAACTTTGCGCAATATAGCCTAACCGGATTCTGGATCATAATACGGTTAGCCTGGTTTCAACCTAGCATGCTCAGCTCTCCACATTCAGGTCAAATCCGTCTTTTTCTTTACCACGCCTGTATCATATTTAGTGACAAATTCGACCAAGTGTTCACTTTGAACAGCCACTGATTCACATATCAGTACTCTTCAAATGTGTACGGAGTTACTTAATGGAAAATAATTTGCTGCCGTATGGGGAGAACAGATAACTTCTTTCGACAGGTTCTCCGATTTTCGACTCCTGGAGATCACCGTTGGCATTAGATTGATATCCTTAGCGAATCCACGTTAAGCATAATAGCCAAGGAGCGTTACTATGTTGTTACTATGTTACTGTTGTTCATACAACCATAAACATGGATCCAGTAAGCAATTTTGGTTGGCTTACAGCGATCCACCAATGTTCTGTGTGAGATTATATTTGAGCATGCAGGCATTGAACCCTTTTCAATAACTCCGTAACTTCGCCAACATTAGACTCTTATCCTTCAAGACAATCCTCAATTTGCTACAGTTCATTTTTATTATTCGGTCCCAACTGATGGATGTAATCTTGTCCGGTACCTGTTCTGCTATTTACCGCAACTTACATTCCCTCTTTTTATAGCCTTCACTCACTGCTACCCGCAACCTCCTTGAAGAAAGCTTTGAAGAAGCAACCGACATGTGTAAGCTTTCCTTACCTTAAAACCTATTCACCTTTGGGTACCTGCAAGTTTTACTGAAATTGTACCTGCCAACTTTGTTCAAAGCGTTCCTTTACACTTACAACCCAATTTTGGCAGTGGCTTAGGTGCAATCTAGTGTATATCTCGATCACGTGGCGGAAGCAATTTCGCGCATTCGGATATGCCACTGTGCCACATTGTCTGAACTTGCGTCAGACCGTCATAATTTGCTCATTTGCTAATCACTCGTGTCCGATATTTTCGGAACTAACGTTTTCCCTTTCCGGGTAGTCCCAGACTGCTTGGCGTTGCACAGCAATCTGTGATGGAAAATGGCCCACTTGCACAGTAATATCGGTCACTACTTTTCCACACGTGGAATTTTCTGGGTCGCTGTATCTTGATGTGTTATTGTGGTCAGACCACTGATATTCCGGCATCCAGTCTAGTTGGTCGGTTATTCTGTTCAACTAAGCGTTTGACAGTAGCTGTCATGGCTTCTACTCAGCAATGCTGTCGACTAGAGTGGACCTTGTTTGGTCGGATTGTATTCATTGCAACTTGTCCCACATCCAAGGAGATAGTATTTACTAATGTCGTTGAGTTCATCGACCATGTCTCACTGCCAAGGCTTCGGCTCGACAGCTTTTGGGTCGGTTTCTTCCAGTGAACAACAGGAAAAGAGGGACCCTTGATGAGGTCGGCCCTTTCGAGAGCGAATTACATAACCCAGCTGGATCAACCTTTGGAGTGTGTTTATCCTTTTTTCAATGTTCCGGACAATGTCACCGAACCACGCGTTGATCTTTGTACGGTAGTCTCTATGCACATTGTCGATCGCGGCAGTTCGCTACGTTTTGCCATTTTAATGGCCAGGCTAGTAGGGATTTGTTACATAGCACGTTAGTGCTATGGCCTGTTTCGAGAAAACGCCTGATTATCCACAATGCGGACGTTCTCACTCTATTGGTAAGTCACTGGACCGATTCTGAGTTCCTCAGTCTCTACTTCGGGATCGTTGACGGACGTCACCGGTGTTCTTGCTGTCAATTGTTATCTAGTTTCGATGACTACACTCAATTCGGCGTACTCAGGGCAAGCTGTCCCTAGAACCCAACCGATACCTACTGTATTCTATGTACAACATTGTTTGCTTTAGCTTTAGCTGAGTTGCAAACGATTAATTTCTACCTCAACTGTATGGTCCCGAAAGACGTTAGTGTTCTAAATTGGTTTCATTGCACACTCCACTGATCACCAATATACCTGCCGTTCATGGCATTCAAATTCTCCGGTTAGTTAGTAAGCCTTGTTTCCCCCTCTCATTTTAGCCAACTACGACCACCGTGGATGAGTAAGTACACTGTATAGAGTAGTCTCGTTGTCAAACCTCACTGAGCAGTCTTACGTATTGAAAGGCATCTGTGAGGTCCGTATCCGTTCTCCCACCGACAATTCACCGAGTCCCTCAGAAATTCAAGCAGAATTAGGTGTGACAAGGAGCGAGGTATGAATATGTGTGGTTGTAATATCAGTCCTGATAGATTTGCACTGGGGGTATAACATTCTCCATTCTGTGTTTTGGATTCAACAGTCTTTCGCATCTTTTCCTGCGCACAGTGTTAGGATCTCTACATCAGTCTCAGAACGCCGAATTTGTAACAACCGAATTCTACCTTAGCTTAGGTAGCTGAAAATATCAGTTTCTGTTACAGGCGAAATACATTTATGTGCAAACTAGGTTGGTGTCAAGAAGAGATTCAAGCGAATCCCAGCTGTTAGCCCTATTCGGTCCAACTATTGACAGTTTCACCCCAGATTTTTTTCTACGGTACTGCGGAGGCAGTTTTTGTTAACAATTAAACTGAATGTAAATTAAATGACAGAACAAGTCTGTGAAGACTTCAGCTTACTGCTAATCTGGTAAAGCAATATTATCTTCTTGAGCGTTTTATGCTCGTGGGTGCATCGACAGGACTAGTCTCACACCACGTAAGAGGCTACGTTTTCAGACTCGAAGATTGCATGGTCTACGGAAGACCGATTTTCACTTGTACTAATTCACTCCACACACATGATAATGTTAGTAGCATTAATAATAATAATAATAATAATAATAATAATAATGTATTTAGTGGCGATGTTTGATCCTGGGACGTTCTAACCCGCCCACGTTCATATTGTCGAACGGTGTTTGCAGATACCGGCGGCAGAATTGGTTTTTAAACTGAAGGTGCACAAATGTGCGTGGCACTGACATGAGTACTTTTGGGGCAGCCGCGTCGCTGATCATTGCACTATATTTATATCGTCGCAGATTTTCATATTGTGTACCACGCTAGTTTGTATTTTTTGCAAGTTGTTGGTGTGTTCGCCAAGCCCAGCAATTGTTTTGCGAACATCTCGACAACATCCGAGACGTACGTAGGGCGTATCTGGCCATTCTACCCTTTCCACTAGACGGCTACCCAGCCATTGCAATTTGATTATATATATATATATATATATATATATATATATATATATATATATGCAGTCGGACTGACAAGTTTTGAGAACCAGTCTAACTGTGTTCTTATTTGAGCTTGCCTCAACCTGTATAAATGAGGGAGAGGAGATCAGAGGTCTTTTCGTAAAATACGCATGTCGTTTCGCTCACGATTATGTTGCAGTTATCGAATATTTTCTGCTGAATATACATCCAATTCGGATTGTATACCATTTATATCCATCATTCGTGTAGGGAACTACTGTCTGGGTCGCAATCGGATGAAGTTTCTCAGGTAGATGAATCCGACGAAGAGAAGAACCCCCCTATGGAGAGCGACTTTGGCACCGGTGGAACTCTGCACTATCCCAATCGTCCGATCACCAGAGATGTGGGTTTCTGAACATACATGTCCGTTGCTTAACGTCCTACTTCTAAGAAAGCGGTCCCCCCAAGCATTTCCTTGTATGCAGTGGAAAGGATATCTCGGGCTCAGTGGGTATCTAAACGATTGTGATGCATAGAGCGATCATGTCACTTGGAATGACGTGCACTCCCATACGACCGCGGTATCACATACACTCCTCAACCTAACCATGAGCACTGTCTCAGCGTAACAACTTTATTCTCTCACCCAAAGGAGCTTGAAGTATCTAGTGCGCTCGCAAAATTTTAGCCACTGAATATTTTTCTAAACTACTGTCTAATGCCGTGCATAAGTGGGTACAGTCAAAGAGTTTAAAAGCCGTGACGATATGATACGAATTGTGAGTGCGGTAACTTTTATCCCACTGGATATGATAACCGTTCGGCCGTGTTACCTGATTGGAAGGTCTTTGTTTCGGATCCACTCCTGGCTGACTCCCTTGGCTTGAGCAATTCGACGGCCTCTTGCTTTTACTATTAGCCGTGTCGGAGAACCGTAAGGTATATTTTTTCCAGATCAGAGGACCCTAGAACCTATTCGTCAGTTCGAAAGTATCATGCATGGCAGGACACCATTCCTACCCTAAACTCCCGTTACAGTACATGCGATGTTTATGGTACATTCATTGGGTCAGAGAAAATATCAGAATATGCTTGTTTGTCACTAACTATCGGAGGTAACTTTTTGTTTGTGATCCCTAAATGTGCATGTTACCACCGTGATTCAATCGGCTATTGCGTTTCTCCTTCAGTGACGTCATCATATTCCCTCTCTATTCCTCCATAAAAACGTCAGTTTACGGTGACGATCTGTTGTGAACATCAACATCTCTTCTTAACCTAGGAGTTTTCGGGCTGCATTTCCATAAAAAACATGTATATGTAGATCTGTGCGCAAGTACGACTTGTATTTAGCCGTTCCATGCGTTTGTAAATGTCACACCGAAAAATCGGATAGTTCTTACAGATTGATTCGCGCATGAATACATTTTCAGTGGTCGCTCACGACATGCAAGCAGTTTGTATTAGGTGGCCAGTCTGTTTTCACCAATCATATAGAACATTAACACGCCAGTTGCGCAAAGGCCGGGGGAACGCGACAGCCTTCAACTTTCGGTTACACTTCATAAGAACCTGATTGACAAGAGATTCGCCACATCGCTGAACTGAGAATAAATAGCTGACACTCAATAATTGCATCGTCATTTCAATTTTTAAGTCGACATCAGTTTTTCCCTCCAACCAACGCTGGCTTTTTGATCAAGGCTTCAGAATCTGCATGGAAAGGGGAACACTCGAGTTAAGATACAAAATCCCATCGCAACTTCGAAGAGCTTCGTATCTGAAATTTTTTTCTAGTGTACACCTAATGCTACCAAACTGCACGGCTATTCATTTGCTCATCTTTCGTTTGCCCTTGTAGATAATGGAGAACAGAGGTTTGGTCAAGTATCGGCACAAACGTGAAAGAAACCCACGGGTGCACCTTCGACACAAATACAAGAAAGCAACCGTCCGGTATCGGTCTCGTGTTCCTCCAGTGCGCCATGAAGAGACCCCTTATGCCGGTGAAGCAAAGGGTATTCGTGTACACTTGGTTAAATCGCATAAATTCAAACGTCCATGAATTTTACACTCTTTTGGGATTATGGTCGCTTAGACAGCTCGGCTTGGTGATTACCACTAACTGCTGTAGACCTCTGTTTGGTTGTGAGCGAGTTGCGTTTTCTGAGCATGTCGCACGTGGGTTGCATATTGTTTTCGACTGAAGTATGTGCACGGTAAATATCAAGGAACATCTTCGTGTTCGGATTGTCCAACACAAGATCTCATCCTGAAGGGGAATATACCACCTGACACTAGTCCATAAGTACGATTCTATTGGGAGCGATTGTTTTCTGCAGTGCTAGGGGAGATACGTCAGTTGAATACACGGTACAACGGACGCATGGGTTTGTTCCTGACTTTAATGCTGAAAACTGATCGTAGAAGCTATTGGACCACCTCTGTGGTCCTCCATCACACGGTTGATTCGTGGCTGCTGGACCTGGACTGTTTGAAATCAAGTTGACGAAGTATGTGTCGAAATGTTAGTAGCTCGGGTGCGTCAATTGGCCTTTGGTCAGATCACAGTGGACCTGTCCACCGAGCTTGGCAACTGGCTTGCAAACCTTTCATCACACGGGGAGACAGCGTCAGTGCACGACTGTTGAAAACAACTGCCCGAATTCCGGCACTAAACAACCTAACGCCTTCACAAAATCGATTGACTAACCACAAAACCAAGGGATGAACAATGTTACAAGATTGTACGCATGTCATACATGCATTTGACTATTGGTTTGTGAGCTGGACATCCCTGTTAGGAAGTCACGCATTCCAGGCACTAGGTAATGAATTCACTTACCAGCCGAAGCGACAGCTACACCCGTAAACCCAACCAAATGGTGTCCTGGCCGTTAAACAGGCCTTCCGACGTACACTTTACAGAAGTCACGCACTGAATTATTCCCCGGTTTCCACCCCGAAGTAGAGCGGCGGTCCACCCGCCATTCTGAGGGTCAAATGAGCCTCTTGCTTTTCCCTCGTCAAGCAGTAGGCCTTTGTCGTGCACGCGGTACTGACCAATAGGCAGCAAAACGACCCTAATTGACTTACCTACCTGCTCCTGTACCTTTGATTCATATGCATTAACCAATTAACTATCAGTCCAGCAACAGCATGCTTCTGTTTAGCCTGCAGTTTTCCCCGGAGGGTTTTATACGATAATGGGGGGGCGAAATGGCCGAAGTGGTCAGAGCGCGAATTTACTGACCGCAAGGTTCGTGGTTCGAACCTGACCTCTGCCTCTCGACTTCCCCTGTCTAGGCTTGGGCAACCTGGCAGTATCCCAGCCCTCGTGCTTCCTTCTGTTAGCATGGCAGTTAGGCACCGAAAGGGTGCTACAGCTGAACGATTTTTTTTAAAATTTTTTATACGATAAGTGGAAACTTCCGTATGCAACCAAAAGATGCGACTATTTTGAATAATAATAAAGAAGCACTTTATATCAGAAGTGGGTTCTCCCTAGGGGGAGTTTCTCGTTGCGTTCTGGGAGTTTTCGCCCACTATGGTGGCGTACTGTAACATGAATTGCTTGGTTTGCTAAAATCACTTCCCTCAAGACTGCTTTTCCGTTACGTTTATTAAGCTCTAATATATCCCAAAACTAGCGTTGTCAAAAAAAGATACGATGGACTTAGGTGTCCTGAGTTCGGTGGGAAAAGCCTGATCTGCCGACTTCCGGCTGAAGATTGAGTTGGTTGTACGGCAGTGAAGCATCAGCGTCAACACTGATGTTGTTGTCTTTGATGATGATGAGAGGTTATCTTTCCATTGGCCGAGTGGGCGGCTAGCTGATGGATCTCTAACTGAATTTTGCAGCATCTCATTTGGTACGAATTAGTCTCATAGTTGAGTCGGCAGATGAGCCTGAGTATTTTAGAAATCAGTAATTTCTGAACCTACATTAGACGACCGTCTTTTTCAAGGGGTCAGGTTTGCAGACGGACACGCTTGAGTTCTAATCTAGCACAAAATTCCGCCACCCTCCCCTCACGTAGAGCTGTTCCGTTGTCATGGTAATTTGCCTAGACTATTGCCACCATGGCCGGGATGTCCTGCAGCACCGTAACTATATAGTCAAAGCTATAGACACCTAATCTGAAGTTTAGGCTCTTGCTGTAACCAGCTGCTAGCATGGTCAAGACAGTGTGACTAGTGATGAATACCTGGACTGTTTAGTCATGGATACTTACGGGTGGCTTGGTACTTAACCAACTCGGCCTTGAATTTGACCGATCGTTAATAACGGAGATGTCATCCCAGTCCCAAAAGACTCAGTAACACGAAACTTTTTCACAGTTGTTGGGCCGTTGAGGTGGGTTTAGAGGGATTCCGTATAGGGATGCTTACCCAGGGTACCCGTACGTTGACGGGTCGGTGTTCTTGAAGCAAGTGAAAGTATCGGTCTACTCAGACGTTGAGTTGATGGTTAATTAAGCTATTTAGGACTGTGCGGCCTCGTGCTTTTATATCCATTATACGGTGTACCTGAACGCATTTGTTCACGTTCATCTTTAGGATGCGACCAGCATTCTTTGCTCATGGTTTACCTACGGGTAACCGCATGATCAGCGCTTCTGTAAAATGCATGAAATGCGGGTAGACAAAACGACAGTTAAGGCGGCTTCCACAGAGCCGTGATAACTCCTCCTGAGAAGCTGGAGCTTGTGTGATGACGGGAATATAGTGAGTGTTGGGGGTCAAAGACTGCAGTTATTCGGGAGAAGCAGGAAAACGTGAAAAGACCTGTCCGGTGGCCGGGTACGATAACTTGGTAACAGTGGCCGAAGTATCACATGCAATCGAGACAACTGAAAATTTAGAGACGTACAGCTGAGGAACGTCTGCCATGGTAGTGGCGAGTAAATAAGGAGAAATATACCTAAACCCGGTGATGCGAAAGTTTCTGCACATTGAGGTTAACATAAGGTGACCTATCTCTTTTCTAATACGGTCCAAGGTTGACAGCTAAGCGTAAAGACCCTACTCCAAAAGCGACACCAGTATCCTAGGCTAGGACAAATCCGAGATCTGCAGGGCAGTAAAATGCTTCCGGGCGCCCATCGTCGTGGGTGCATTTGAGACGTGGGTGGACCGAGGGAAGTTGCCAGCGAAGTTCAAATCCAAGACACTGATGAGGTCGAGGAATACATTCTGGATCGATCAAAAGCTAGTTGTGACGTTTGGTAGATTGACGGATTTAGAAGCGCTGAACATGGCGACTTTGCAAAACCCCAATAACGAATTCCTGCAAGCTCACCATTTGTGCACGATTGTTTAGAATCGGAAGGGAAACAGAAAGGTTAGACAAGTCATATATGGAGCGTCGTGAGCGAAATTGTGAATGCTGGATCATTTGACTGACAAAGTTGGAGCCGGACACGCTCTAGGATAGAAAGATGATTTCGTTACCAGCAAGGTGGAAAATACCTAGAGAATGGCTGAAACGGT
Source organism: Opisthorchis felineus (assembly GCA_004794785.1). Taxonomy (NCBI): domain Eukaryota; kingdom Metazoa; phylum Platyhelminthes; class Trematoda; order Opisthorchiida; family Opisthorchiidae; genus Opisthorchis; species Opisthorchis felineus. The sequence goes on along the minus strand of SJOL01006451.1, from coordinate 167,292 downwards.
AAGCCATAGTGGGAGCTGACTTGCGTGCAGATTTCCGGAACATAATGGGAGGATATCATGTGGAGGTCTGGAAACATCAAGTGAAAGATATCGATGTATGCTTCGAAGTGCTGGGCATTTTTGGAATGTGGTAATGAGGGTTGGACAGACACAAGGGAAAGTGGAGAAGCATTGAAGTTCTGAGTAAAACGCTCCGTAAAGATACTGCTCTCGCTTCGTGGAGGGATTTGAGGATACCACATGCATCACGATTACGTCTGCTGCTTGGGCTGGGCTCCAGGATGAACGACTTCAAACAGACGTAATCAGCAGCTGATCGGTCTTTTGACTGATGAATTTGTTTTTATCATAACAACTTATTCCACTACACTGTGCTTTGACCTTAAACTGTCCATGGTCTATTTTCCCCTTTATCGTTAGCGGCCTTGCGAGAGTTGCAGGCAGACGTAATTGGAGCAGGTGGATGGGAGGGATCACTTAACAAGCATTCACGTATGCGATTTTTCCGGGCGACGGTACGGAGACAGACGTGGTTAAACCACTCGAGAAAATGTTTACCGGGCTAAGAGCAGGTGTATGTCCGCTGGTGAGTACTTCCGTGAATTTCGGATCATCCGAGGAGCAAAATTCCAGGGGATAAGACGTGTGCTATCCCACTAGAAAACGAATTTGGCGGACAATAGGTTGGTAGCGCGTGCCCGCTTTGTGGCGTGGAGATCCTAGAGGGGAACAGAAGTAGTATGGTGCTGAGGAAGTGATCCAAGGTTTGTGGGGTGTCGTTGCTGCAGTTCAAGACGCACTTTCACGCCGTATTGCCATATGAACGCAGAAAACAGTAGGAATCGCTCCCACCCCTGGTAAATATATGTGTAGGACGGCCAGCACTCGTATTTTGTTAAGCACTACATGAATATCAACAACTCCCAGACAACCGAAGATATACAGTTGCAACAGTACTTTAGATTTACTGATATATGAGAAATGCCGGGTAAACAGTGATTTCATTGTTTGCCGAAATCGTTTTGGCCCGCTCCCACAAATTGGCTACTTGTGATTCTTGGTCTTAACAATAGGGTCGTGTCCGCCTGCTCCGAAGCCACCTGAAGCGCCAACAAGGATGCAAGTGCTTGTATAATTTCTACGTCTACTTTTCCCAATTGGCTGGTATCAAATCCTACGTTTGGATCTCTCGTCTCGGTTACTTCATCGCTCGAACAAACCTGACGTGAAGGGATGCACCATGTCATCAGCTACAAACAACGCAGGTTACACACTGGTCGTAGGTGTTACAGATTCATACACTAATGGAGTTTGAAGCGTTCAGCTAATATCGCTGAGCGCCTTATTACTAACGCGCACATAATCACGTGATATTATTACTGGACAGGCTTATTCACTTGACCGTGACTGGATCCTGGACTCAATGATGAACAACTTACAGCAAAGTAATCTCGTATTGATAAGATACAACAAGTAGCTGAAAACTCAGAAATTAGATCTGATCAAGGCAACAGATAGATAAATTACGAGGATTAGGACATTGAGTTCGAGATACTCGGGCCATGCAGGCAACCACGCAAAGCCCATCAGCGGCAGCAAAACAGCCAGCGGCTGTTACAACAGTAACGAAGGAGGGAGATCTGCATTTTCAAACCCAACAGGCAGCGCTAACGAATGACTTTCGCTTGTCGATCCGAACCGTTCTCTCTCCATTCGCCTCTTTAAAACGACACTTTCTAGTTTTTGTAGCAGAACCTCAATATTTTGCTCGGATGACAAATAAGATAGCTGCAGTACGTCACTGGCTTGTGCTTCTTAGAAAATTAATTGGAATAAATGCTACCTTACTTGCTTGCTGTTCCAACTGATGAAACATTTCTGGCGTCATATGAGAGTATTTGCAAAGAACCCCGTAACTGCATTCACCTGCAAATTGAATAACGGAACAAGCTGAAAACGCACCCGTCCGTACAAATCCGATGCATGGCTTCTTGGCTCTTTCAAGGATTAATTTCTCTGGTGGAGCTGTACCAAATGTGGTCTCAAACACGTCTGGACACCTACCTAAATAACAATCAAAGTGCAGCCTACGCGCCTGCTGGTGTTGCACTCCATTAAGGTGAGCTCTCCGGTTCGTGGCGTTATCCGGGAACGATTTATCGCAGTAGTCACAATAGAACCGCTTACCCATCTAGCTGAAAAAGGAACAAATGTCAGCACAACCGAATCTCTACTATGGAAAATGATAGGTGTGGATAATTCAGTTAGGTGGGACTGACAAAAAGGAGCTCGGTAACCGGGATGCACGCTTGCAGTAGCGAGAAAACGATAGGTCACTTATACATGGGATTTTTATTATCATGTGTACAGCAGAGAGATAACTCCATCGCAACTTTCACGTTCAGCTACGTATGAGAAAAGGATATGGTGGGAGGCAGATGCGACAGAACGTCTCAAGTTGTATTTGGGTAGTTAGGGGGGTGGCGGGGGAATTCACCTGGCAATCTGTACAGAAATCAAAGTGGGGGTTATAGAAGCAGCTGTGGGAATGAAAGGGGACGGCATGTATGGACAGACGACTGAGTTCCCGAGAAATGCGCAAAGGTTGACGGTGGTGGTAAGAGAAACGCGACAACGATCGGATCAGTTCATCAATCACGGATAAACGGAGACGAACAAAGCTGCAAATAGCAGATTGCCAGGCTGTGCGATCGACGATCAGTTGCTTCATCACTTCTTGTTTTAATGATCGGAATGTGGACTACAAAGAAAAGGAGGAAAAACGATGGTAGCAGCTAGCCACAAGTCGCTAACCACATATTTGTTGGGGACACCGCGACACAAAAAGAACTGAAGTTACCAAAGGAACGAAACTTGTAACATCTCACTGTCTGGAGCATGTCAATACTGGAGTAAGTTCTCCCGCCTACATTTTTAAACCAACCTGACGTGAACGGATGAAGAAAACATCGAGTCAGGAAGGGACACAGTCAGAATGTTAACGCTCGCCTGACGCCCCAACACAAGAAAAACAAGAGAATACAGAGTAACTTCATACATCACTCGCATGTGCCTAAACGCGCGTGCTAGGAAGTTGTAACAGAACCACATGCTAATCCAAAGAGATAGTTTAGATCCATAGATCTTCTTTAGGAGGCGATACATATCATGAAGAAAATGTACCTTGACGTGGTTGGTGCTTCTTCACGTAGTGGGCTGGGTTCCCGTGGGCGTCCGGTACCAAAAATCGCTTTGCTGCGTTCTGAGAGGTGTCGGTCGTCAGTTTGATTGAGAGGCACTGTTCGAGGCTTTAACTTCAAACGAGGTCTCTCCTCGCCCGAACTGTTGCTGTTCAACTCACCGGTATCGGGACGGTCATTCACAACAGGATCACGAGCGAGACCAGGTGGATGATAACTTTGTCTTTGGGGGCCGCCTCGTCCACCTATACCTCCGCCACCACCGCGAGGGCCGCGTTCAGCTGAGTGGAATATTATTAGATCAATTTATTAAACCTGGACGCACGAAAACAGAACCAACAGATTCTACAAGTGCCCTCTGGAGTTCAAAGCCAACCGTGATTCAGTGCTCTTTCAAAAGCCCTCTACTAAGTTTATAATAGAAGTATTCAGCCAATCAAGAGTGTTAATTTTTGATAATCCAAAAGCAGTATGGTTGAGCCTGTGCGTTCAACCAAGTATAAATCGGTGTCACTAGACAATTGAGCGCCTTCATAAATCACTAGTGTGCTATTGTCAGTGATGATGATGGTGTTATTCAAAACGAGCACCACTATCATAACCCTTGTAACCCTGTGAGAAAGTGCATCCACTCATTCCACTTTGCTAGTTTACAATTGGCGGCAGTGATTAGCCTATCGCACGGGCGTACCAGGGACATTTCCTTAGCCGGCCTATAGAATCATATAACCGGCAGCGAATGCGGCTAAAAGGAGTGACATGTAGGTTACGACGATCCGACAGCAATCTGTGTATGAAGGTAGTGTTTGGTGTTAATGATGCCATGCCAGATCAAAGCTGGTGAGGATGCTAGCGTCCGTGTTTTGTCTGGAGCAGTGTTCACTATGGCGAGACTGGCAGCAGCGACCAAACCTCGAATAACTGAAGCCATAAGTGGCACCGTATTGCAAACGCACGGGTGATCTTAGCTGAGTCAATCAGGGGTTCCCAGTGTTGTCACCAAAAAGCTCCCGACCCACCAGAACTATTATATGTGACAACGGATGCGACGTTTCAGTTTTTCAAGAGGTCTCGTGAAAAGAGCGAACAGGTGGAGTAGGCACGTTGGAAGTTATTGTAAGTGCAGTAGTATTCCCTAGATGCAACAAAGACTAGAATATAAACAGAATCCCGCGCGAATAACACAGCTTGTTTGAGTCTAACTCAGATCGCAGCACAAGTCACGAGGTGCGAGACGTCAGCTGCAGCTGGTTTGTCGCACTATTTTATCAACGTGGTACTGTGGTAGTCTATCCGAAAAACGCGTCATAAATAAGCGAACGACTGTGTCGGATCCTGATGGTGTGTTCTGGAAAGGAGCCACCACAGTGTGTAAAGTCAGATATATAAACAAAGCACTGTCAACTATCGACCAAACATTGTTATGCAAAGTTAGCAGCTGAACTGCCCTAGTGTACCCGGAGGCTAATAACTGAAGAGCACTGGGAAATCCAAAATAGTCGACAATTTTTGCTAGCATATGAGCTACAACGATAAGCAATTTCCTGTGAGAGGAAATCGTAACCAGAAAAGACACCGCTCACAGACAATTGAGTTCAATGACCATATCAGACACAACGGCAGCTTGCGAGCAAAATATATCCAGCCATGGGGGACCGTGTGAATAGAACAATGTGTTCAGTAGCTTCCCTTGAATCATTAGGCGACAAATAATGCCGAATAGTGTATCAAAAACAAGAATGCAAGTTTGCACCTCTAACCAGACATCCACGTGAACCCGGACTTGTGGTATCCCAATGAAACAAAACTCACTGAACCGTCCTCCACCAGGCCCCACATTGGGACGACCACGAGACGCCCAATTATCCTGGTTTCCTCGACCTTGATATGCTCCACCACCACCACCACCACCGCGACCATAACCGTTCCCCATTGCTCGCGGAGGACCACCCCTCGGGCCACCTGCGTGAAAAGACGGTGAAGTTTGTGTCAACAAGAGGATACCAAAGAGAACAACATCCTGAATAAATCTGTGACTCATGTTCGGATGATGCAATTGCCTACAGAACCGTGTTCCATTGTAATTCAAGTGGTCAATCGATACATACACATAGTTCACCACCATAAGTTCAGGACAACAAAGTTATTTTTAGTTTCTTGCTACTCAACGTCAAGTTACGAGCTTTTTTCTCCAACTAATGAGAGCCCTGTCGATCGTCTATATTTCCGATGAATCGAGAATGTAGCTCAGGTGGGACAGAGCATCTACAGAAAAGCAGCATGCGAAAAGGTGCACTGATAATATCGAGCCTTTTTACTGTCTAGACCAGCCAACTTGTCACCTGACGTAATCTCGGCTTCACTTAGGAGTCCAGCATAAACACCAGATAGATTTAAACAATTTTGGCTTTTGGAATGAATAATTCTGGCTAGCCTAACAGCCGATCAGCACGTGTGTTTTACTATTCGGCTGCAGATAGCAGACCGTTCAACTATCAGCCCCTACCATTATTACAGTTATTCGTGAAATAACGCAGGAGACAAACGTCCACAAGGTAATAGAATTACTGGATATGATATGAGCAGTATCATATCGCTAGAGACTAGCGCTATGGGAACGGTCATCCAGCAATAAGAGCTGTCCAGACAGTGGTAGTAACTTTGTTACCCTCAATTGGCTAGTTACTGGTAATAAACTAGCTCAATTTCCAACAACGAGTTGCTAGCGTGATGCTCGAACGAAAGTCTCAGTCTCAAAGGCTATTAGGCGGAATTCTGTATCGATACCGCTTTACCGCTCGCACTTATGCGCTGCTACGGCTAGGAAGCCTGTCCCACGCGCGATTGGCCAGCATCAAGGCGAGCTTTGATTGGCTGAAGGTGTGGACCCAACAACCATTCATGATCCCGTGTCCGTTAATTGGCGGTTGCCAATGGCGCATCTAGAAGCGTCGGAATTTTCAGAATGCTGTCGCCCCATACACTTCATATACGACGCGCTGTACATGTGTTTTCGATCTGGTTTTGGGCATAATACACGCTATGCACTTTCGGTGGTTGTTTTGACGAGAACGCTAGCTTGGAAGGTTCAGAGCGAGAACTAAGCTGAGAAAATACCGTTATTACAACTGACGAATAGGACCGCACGATGACTGGTCAATTTAATCAGCTCTGAGGATTACTGTCACGGCAACAAGAAGCGCATCTGAAGCTCATTGAATCACTGACTCAGAAACAGCTGATGCAGCCGCAGCCTCCATCACGGAGTTCACATTCAACCCTGTTTCTGGTCACACTTTTGACTCCTGCTTCAAGCGGTACGAAGACATGTTCAAAACTTATTTTTCTAAGTTCGATGACGGATGGAAAGTCGGATCATTTGTGCAAAAACTCGGCACACCGGAACAACAACGGTATACAAACTTCATTCTCCCCAAACTGCCCCGCGATCCCAGCTTTGATGAAACGGTCAAAACACTGTCCCTGATATTCGGCTATCAAACATCACTGTTCAATATCTGTTACCAATGTCTCAAGCTGGTCAAGAAAGCTGACAACGATTTCATCATGTTTGCCAGTGTTGTCAATCGGGCATGCGAGCGTTTCAAGCTCAGATCAATGAACCAGATCAAGTGCCTCACTTTTGTATCCGGTCTCCAGTGGTCCCAAGATGCAGAAATCAGAACCTGGCTGCTTCACACAATTGAACATGATTCTGAAATAACACTGCAGAGCCTCACCACCGAATGCCAACGCCTCAAAACCTGAAGCAAGACACGGCTATGATCGGTCAATCACCTGCTACTTCAAACAGTTGTGTCCACGGAGTTAACTTCAGCGTCCCAAAGAAGTCCGAGAACAAGCCCGGTCGAAGGGAGCAAGCTTTCCACAAGTTGCTGGCATTGTGGTGAGTGGCATTTCGCTCGTTACTGCCGGTTTAGGCGTCATGAAAGTTCCAGGTGCAATCGTTGTGGGTCTCAGATGCCGCAGCCACCAGCGCACCACCACAAATTGCAGTCCAACTCGGTGACAGTGACATCCAAAGTTGATTTTGCTTGCCGAAGCAAGTTTGTGACGGTTCGATGCTGAAGGATGCACCCGGTGTTGCCACCTACTTGGACGATCTCATCGTCATGGGTTCCAACTCCGACGAACTGTGACAGCGCCTTGATTATGTGCTTGGTTGTATTCAAGAGTATGGCTTCAGAGTACGCCGAGAAAAATGCACCCTCTCCATGCGGTCAATGAAGCACCTTGGTTTCATCTTTGACGAACACGATCGCCGACCAGATCCGGAGAACATCGACATCATCAAACGCATTCCAGCACCCACAGAAGTGACATCCCTCAGGTCCTTCCTCGGTCACTATAGTTCGTTTCTGCCTGCCATGCATCACATCCACGGTCCACTGAACCAGCTACACACCAAGGGCCACAAGTGGACATGGTCAAAAGAATGCCAACGAGCCTTTGACTCTGTCAGATTCATTCTGAGTTCCGATTTGCTTCTCACGCACTACGATCCGTCACTTGAAATCGTTGTGGCGTCGGATGCTTCGAACTATGGAATCGGCGCAGTGATTTCGCATGTATTTCCCGACAGTAGCCAGAAAACCATTGCACATGAGGCCAGATGCCTGACACCAACCAAGCGCAACTACAGCCAGATAGAAAACGAAGTTTTTGGAGATCGTGTTTGCCGTCAAAAGTTTCATAAAATGCTATACGGCCATTAGTTTACCTAACTGACCGACAGTAAGCCGCTCTTTACTGTGTTTGGCTCGAAGAAAGGAATTCCGGTATATACCGGCCAAACGCCTCCAGCGACGGGCCACTCTGCTGCACGACCAAGCATCAGCCTCGGACAAGTTGACGCACTGTCGCATCTCATTAATTCAACCAGGTCAGAACCAGAGGATACTGTAGTCACAAGCGCATTAGAACCGGAGGTGAAGCGCATAATACCGGAAGCAGTTCACATTCTGGCAGTGACTGCTGACATGGTCCGCTAGGCTACAGACCAAGACCCTGTGCCGCAGCAGGCCATCAAGTACCACCGCAATCAATGGCCGCGTACCTGCCCAAAAGAGTAATTGGGACCTTATTCCAACCGGCATGATGCACCAACACTAGCCGACGGATACATTTTATTTTCAGAATGCGTTGTCATTCCAAAGGAGTTACAACCAGCCATACTGAATCAATTTCATAAGGGGCACCAGGGAACAAACAGGATGAAGGCCCTTGTTCAGAGTTACGTCTGCTGGCTTTCGATGGACTCCCAGATTGAGCAGGTCTCCAAATCTTGTCTGCGGTGTGGTGAAGCATCCAATTAACCCGTGAAAATCTACCTACGGTCGTGGCCACAACCGACTGAACCTTGGTCTCGTCTTCACATCGACTATGCAGGTCCAGTGGGCGGCCAACACTTTTTGGTCATGGTCGACGCTTAAAGTAAGTTTCTGCTGGCATATCAAGCGACGCCAAATCCACTTTCGCCTGATAGTGTCACCAAGAGAAGCACTGCTCCGACATAAGATTCGAACTCCGCATGACACTATTCGGCCACAGAAAAGACAGCTGAGTCACCCCAACACGATAATCGAAAACCAGTTTAACCGGCATCATGGCGCTCTTTGAGCGGTGGTTCGCGGGTACAGTGTCAGACACCCCTAATCCGTACACCACTTTGTGTACGGAAGCTTTGAGAGCCTTTCACACATCCAGAAGTCTGAGAATACAAAGAACTTACTATGTTAACAAACTTCCCCGGACATTCCTTGATGGGCAAGCGTGTCGAGAACATACCAGTCAACCGAGTCGAACGCACCTTGAAAATACAGGAATACTACAATTGTAGGTCATTTGTACGTACGGCGTTGTTCTAGAACCTGTGTGAAGTTCTGGTCAATCCAAGCCCTACCACGCCGGAATCTCGCTTGGTGCTGTCGAATAAATAATCAAACATAATCACTCAACTGTAACACCCTTTCGGTGCCTAGCCGCCATGCCACCCGAAGGAAGCACGAGGGCTTGGATACCGCCAGGTTGCCCAGGCCTAGACAGGCGAATTCGAGATGCAGAGGTCGGGTTCGAACCACGAACCTTTCGGTCAGTAAATTCGCGCTCTAAACACTGAGCTATCTCGCCTCCTGCTGTCGATTCGGTGTTTCACGAGCCACCATAAGGCGACGAAGCAAAAGTGACACCAAGTCTCGTTACAACCGGGGTCAAGCTGATTTCCCTGTGGTTACCACACTCGCTACGAGCCTTTTTTAAATGGGCACTACCACCGACTCTCCAGTTGTCTGGGACAGTCTCCTTTACCCAAATTCACGCCAGAAGATCAGACAAGCGCTGACTGAGGACTTCACTCCACCTTTGCACAATGCGGGTGGAAGGTCATCCGGTCTAGAAGCTCGCTGGCGCTTGAGAGAACATAAGTAGTCATGAACCTCCGACGCCGTAGGGGGTCGCAGGTTCATTGTCCATGGTTCTGCTCCAGCTGTAGGCTTCAAATGGGTGGCAGCTGGTGGCCACAAGAATTGCTGTCCGAAGTATTCGGCCCACCGACACAGGCGTCCCTCTTTATTCAAGATGGTCAATCCATTCTGATCCTTGGTGGCTTCGCCCACAGGTGGATTCCGGGGACCAGTCGCACGGATCAACTGAAATAATCTCTGGGCATTCCCAGCTTCATCGGGCCAAAGTATGTTCGGGACCGGCGTGAATAGGTCTCCGAGATTTAAGCAGTGCCACTATTCGGTCTGATATCACTTGCTTGAGTGAGCATGGTAGCGCCGTGCCACATGCAAAAATCCCAGCACTGTACAAAGAAACGGCGATCTTGTCCCAGTATGAATTCACATCTAATGGTGCAGCAGTTGGAAGAGACTCTAGAAGACGACTCCGGTAAATTCGTCTAACCGATTTGTCCACACCTCACGCGACCCTGGAAAATGAAGAGAGAAGCGACACTGGACGAGCGTGGTCAGAATACACGAATGCGTTCCAAAACGAACGGAAGTCAGTTATTAATCCGTGCCGTCGGTAACTCATGGCGATGTGATCAATTTGAGTTCGTAGCTGGCACGCTGTTCGAGGACACCATGTGGCCAGACGACTTCCGTTATTTCAGAAGTTGACAGTGCGCATAAACAGCCTGCGGTCGGCACATAGCTGAAGCAATCTTTCGCCACTGTCCGTACGTACCGACTTCAATCCATGTCAACCAGCTAATGGAGTCTCAGATGCGCTAAGCCTGCCCACTTGTGCATTCATATCTCCGGTAACCACAACGATATCTGAACTTTTAGCTTGCTGTAACAGGGCATTCAGGGCGTCATAAAACTTGTCTTTGATAGTGACAGAGCTAGAGTCAGTTGGAGCGTACGCATACACGAGAAACAGACATCGGTCAACTTGCCCCTGGTGAGACTCCTCACAGACGTTGCCAGATGAACGGCGCAGAGGCGACTATCAACGGGCATCCAGTCAAGCAAGGATCCTTCCGTCCGGTGACTTAGGAAGATACCAACCCCTGCACATCCTGCCGCAGCAACCTCTGGATCACCAGAGGTGCGTAGTCGGAAGCAAGTTGGTGAGTGATGGGGCGGTTAGCTCAACCACTGAGCTTGCATCTTGAATTCTGGTTTCTGGTACACAACACACATCAATGCCAAGCGAGTCCAGTGTGAAAGCAAGAGCAGCTTGTTGTCCTGCTTGCTTCAGAGTGCGGACATTGAAGACGGCCAGATAGACTGGGAGTCGAGGCTTGAATATTTATTTCGAGGTGCTTGAGGATGTCGGCGCCGAATGACGCGTAGAGAAGGAGAAAAATAATCGTTCAGCTGTGAAACCCTTTCGGTGCCTAGCTGGCATACCACCCGAAAAAGCACGAGGGCTGGGATACTGCCAGGTTTCCCAAGCCTGGGCAGGAGCAGTCGATATGCTGAGGTCGGGTTTGAACCACGGACCTTCCGGTCAGTAAATTAGCGCTCTAACCACTAAGCTATCTCGCCATCTCGCGCAGATGTTGCTTGCGAAACCGATGCAGGACGAAGGAAGTCATCAGTCCCAAGTGCTGAGTTTACAAGGAGAGAGTTATGAATGGGGTGGGGACATGGGGAAGAGAATGTATCTGAAAAATAAAGAAAGGAGGCGTTAGCAGTAGCCTGTTTTCGTTTACCCGCCCTGTTGTGTGCAGCAATTAAGGTGACCCAGCTAATGGGGCCACGCGACAGCCGATGTGGCATGAGTTTATTTGTATATGTGCAATTCATGGCTGTACGTGGGCTGGGATACCGCCAGGGTGCCCACACCTAGACAGAAGGACGATTAGGGTCCTCAACCAAAGCTTTTGGCCCAAAGGTCTGACCGCAAGGCAGCGGTGTTTGGCGGGAAATGCAAGTACATTACCATTTTTTACGGAACAAGTCACCACACATGTTCCAACCCCCAACCTGGAGGACCAGGATACCGTGTTCGTCAGCCCCCTAACCATTGACCAACCTGGTATGAGAGACGCAGCGAGTGTCGCGCGAACACCCCTCAGTATAGCTCAATGGGCCGCCGAGATACACAAACCGTCACACCACGGTAGGGTCAAGTCTCTTCGTAACGAGTTAATCGACGCCGAATACCTCAAGCACCTCAAAACCAACCCTCAAGTGCCGAACCCGTTTATTCGGTGTTTAACATGCACCCTCTGAAGCAATCGGGATAACAGGCTATTCTTGCTTAAAGTGGACTTGCGTGAACTGGATGCATGTCGATTGCCGGAAACGAGAATTCGAGATGCATGCACAATCATTGAGCTAACCATCCCGTCCCCGTTCTTTCGCTTCTGGTCGCGCACCTCCGGCCGCTGTGCCAGGCAAATCAGCGGTCGGTATCGTTTCACGTTAGTGAGTAGGCCTGACTGGATACTCGCTGGTTGTCACCTGCGCAACCCGTTCGGCAACGTGCGACAAACACTAATGCTTTAACACACTGTAACTCTGAAACCACCAGACAGTTGTCAGGAGGATCTGGTATGGCGAGCTAAAGGTTTCGATACCATTTTGGTTGCCGGAAATTTGAATGCCCAATTGGGCAGACTTAGCGCATTGTATTGGGTGGTGGCCAACAAATCAAAGCAACCAGCACAAATACAACCACAAGCGCCGCAGATCCAACATGTTCGGTCTCCATGTTCAACAGCCCTAATGATACCCATACACCCTACACACTTCAGCTCTCTGGCTCAAATTTAGCAACCGTAGAATTGACGAACTCCAGCTCGCATTGTTTCCATCCATGTCTTTCCGTTTTACACTTCTTACTTCATGAGATTCACGTCAGCAGCTTTTGGACTTTCGACCCGAGTATCTACATATCGAAGCATTTGTCTTTCGGGGTTTCGTTTCTTCGTGCGCAGACCTTGTAGAACTTGCTTCGGAATTCTGTTACCGTCCATCAGGCAAACATGCCCACCACTCTAACCTAAAAGTGGTTCCTCACGAAGAGGCTTTGGATTCGTGCCGGGCTGAACATCGTTTTTTACTGCTACGCCATAGCTGTTTTATATACGTCACATCATATTGTACTATACTGTTCTAATGTATCAACTTATTAACCTATTGTACCTTACTAATATGTACTTTATGTATCAGCAAAGGGCCCACATTAAACGCCGGACATTCCAGAGTAATAGACCCACAACGGTGCTGGAGGTGGTTCTTTGTGATAGCTGTCATACAGACATAGCTGACTGCCAGCCACCACCAGCTAGGTATTCCTAGGATGTGGGCCACCAGATGGCCCTATGGGACTCAACCGTTAGGCTGTATGCATTTGAATTGACAATTATGGACCACCAACTGAACATACTATGGGCCTTTGAACTGCACCATTGTGTTCACCCTTTAGTCTTATTCCCTCGAGTTTACGCCACTACAGGGTAGTCAGGTGGATGCACATGCGGCTCAGCGGGAGCAGCATGTGGTAGTACCCAGTGTGTACGGGTGTGCATCGGCATTTTTTGATGTGACCAGTAAATTCGGGAGTGGATATCAGTCTACCAGCGTTATATCTAATCTCAAACGGGACGTATATTAGGCTGCGGTATGGACCACTTTGTAATAAGGTTACTAGAAGCGGTCACTGCAAGCAGTGGAACTGAGACGGCTTGAGGTATTCGATAGTCGTTGTCCCAGAAGTACGGCTCGTTTAGGTCGGTGCCAACGAATTCCTAACGAGACAGTTGAGCAGTTCAGTTGGTAACAGGGAATTTAATCAAGTGTCTGGCACCAAAAACTATGGTGTGTTCACGCATGGCACATGTGCCATCGTCACGGGCACCGTTTCCGGTAAATAATTTAGAGTAGCAAGAAAGGGTCAAGCTTTAACCTAGCAGAAAAGTATCAAAGCGATTACGAAAAGTTTGGGTGATTCCCGTGTGAACCGGCTACAGGATTTCATGAAGCATGAATTGCATGGGCGGCCGCCTGGAAAAAACGAGCTGCCATAAGCTCGACCGTCATATCTGGATACTTGCTCACCCTACTTCAGCTATCCCTTGAGTGGGGATGTCTCGAACCGCAGCAGTCCAAGCGCGGTGGTCGGTAGTGAGGCTCTGCTAGATACCGATCCAATGTTTGTTCCAATGGCGCGCACCGTAGAGTCTATAGACCCAGAAGATTCAGGTTTTCAAATAACCAGCTCGACGACAACGCCAATCTTGGACCGATCGAGGATCTTGTACCCTAGTTTCGGAAAGGACAAAATGCCTAATGACGAAGCTGTGCGCTAGAAGTTTGTTGGTCAGTTTGCTTTAAAGCTGAGACGAAAACAGGACAGTGTTTGAGTAGTGGCTGCGAAGTAGCAGACATGGACCAAGGTTATCCATTGGTCGCTTATTTGTGGTGCAAGACGGACATCCATACGGCTGGGATCTTCAGGAGAGTTGAGAGAAGTAGATGACACGGGCGTCAGTTTCCAATCACACTCCTTGCTTCATGCAACAGGTAAAACGGCCTGAACGATAGCATCACGCGACAGTCTACCTGGCATGAAACAAGAGGCGCTTGTGCACTTCATGCTCATATGCGGGTCAAATGCTGGTTATTTGGGGCCTCGACCGAAACCCCTGGCTTGAAAGCCTGAACGAAAGGCTGTAGTGGTCGGCTTCGGACCAAAAGAGTAGCAGAAATTTCAAGAGTAAAATTATCACACAACTCCAAACTTGGGGAGGCATAACCTATATCAACTGATCAACCCATTGAGACGTCAGCGGTGTCGCACTAATCCTCTAAAGCATAGCTTAGCGAACTGCAAGAGAACGCAAACTATCACACCACGGCACGGTTCAGCTTTTTATAGAGTGGGATATCATCATCAACAGCGCGACATCAGTGTTCAACACTGATGTTTCGATGCAGTAAGAGGCGGGATATGATCAGCTTTGACTAGTCACCTTGTCAAGAATCCACGTATACGTGGACTCGGATGTTGCAAATCTGTGGGGGCCCGTGCTTCTAGAGGCGCGACTTTCGTGCCTTGAAACGCTAAATGGCTGCCTGGCCTTTCAGCAACCTTCACATTTTGGGTCCTTTAAAGCACTCACACTGCCAAATTTTATCCCAAAAAGCCTAATAGTCAATTTGAAATCGAGATCCGTTACTTAGTCACTTACTACCCTTCATCAATATGAAAATCAAGGCTTAGATTCAATCCAGGTCTAATAGACCCCGTGGGACGTGACAGTTTCAGGCCTGATATCCTCTCGCAAACTAAGGAAAACAATCGGATTGCGCTTGGCTGTCGAGATAGAAATACTCGGATACTTCAAGTTTCAATAAACTGATGAAACCCACCGCGACTGCCACGTTTTTCTTGTGCGGGATTGACTCGCAAACGGAACCCCTCGACGATCTGGACAAAGTAAATAATGGGATGAAAAATAACACACCGAGCCATCCGTTTTCAGGGCAGTTTGGAAGGAGGCCTCGTCCTCAAAATCTACATAGGCATATCCCTTGAAGGCATCAGTATCACGGTCTCTAACCAACCTAACACTGATCATCTGCACGGAGATAGTCGTGCAATTCGCAACTAACCTTGCAATCAGGAAATATATGGTCGAAATGGGCTTGGATGGTATTCGGTGGCAAATTGCCCACAAATACAGAATACTGACTATCTCTATAAAAATACAAGTACGGCAGTTCATTTTAGATCACATAAACGTCCATTCAAAATCGGCAAAAGACCCAGCGAGCACGTACCGCGACGCCATCGGTGCCAGTTCTAATAACGCGCTCGAAAATTCGTGGGCCCGTGTCAGACCAGTACATCGGTCAGTTCAGTGCAGAAGAGATTAAAAAGGTTTGAGTACTAGTAGGAAACCGAGGGATCCTAGACTCGGCTAGCCTATTTTCGCCTCTGAGTGCAGTGTGGCATATGGTACTTGTCATTTTTCTTGGCTTCTGAGTAAATTATGGTGACGTACAACCTTGCTTACTATGCTTCTGATCGGGAAGCATGTTCCTATATTCCGTCCGCACAGAATGTCATCGCCCCTGTCCTCGTCCAAGGTTGGCAGAATTATTTGGATGAGCAATCTCGCACAGAAAAAGATCACTAGCATTATTCTGCGAGTAAACGTTCAGGGAGGAGGCGATCGGTATTTGGTTCGCAGGAGTGGATAGATTTGGCCAGCTGCTGACTCAGGAAGACGGCACAATAACAGTAGGACTACTGAGGAGATGTTATGTCTGAGGCGGCTAACAGACCTACAGCAGGAAACTGAGCTTATGGCCACATCGTCTTCTAATGTGAGACAGAGTAAAAATGAGTGGCGTTATCGGTTTAGGCTCCATAAATCAGGGTTTCAGGGTACATGGTGGGACGAGGCTGTCCAGATAATTCATCTTCATAGAAGATGCGGTGAGGAGCCTAAAAATTCTTGTGGGTGTACGCCGGACACCTTTAAGTGTTGTTTTATGACACCTGAGCTGGATATTTCACGTCTGGCTTCAGCATCCCAAAGGAGTTCGAATAAAGTGTGTTAAACCAGCCGAAAGTTATGTGGATTGGTGGGTCGGAAAAAGCGCTACCGATTTTGATGCCTTCCACGGATAAGTGGGAACACACATGCAAGAGGTTGGCGTGGATCAAAATTTTTGAAACTTTGCGACATACTTAATGATTAAGCGCGAGGCCTGCTTTGATATGGAGTGATAAGGAATGTGGAGGCGGGCCAATGAAACCCATGCGCATCGTATTCTCACTGTTGGCGAGGGCTGTCTACATTTAAAAGATATTGGTGGCGGCTCTCAGGACGACTGGGTTACTGAACCACACTTTTAATTGTTAGGTATATGGCAGAATCTAGCAATCAGGAGTTCGGAAGATTTCGTTTAAGCCGACTGAGAAAGAAAGCTCTGAAACGGAACCTTATGTAACCACTGCAAACATTGGACGGAAATTTGAGGCAGTTGCAGACACAGACCTAAGAGTTTCGGTTCTTGGGTGAGGTTGCTGGCCTTCATAACTGTAATGATTAGGAGTTCCCAAGTCTGAAACAGTTCGTTTTGTGTGATTTTATCTAAAGCTTTGAGAATGCTTTGAGAATGCCTTATTAAAAAAGTTCAGATCAGTCGGCAAGTAACGGGATGGGATGGGTCCATTTTGGAAGAGATGTAGTTTGTTCGAGGTTAACTGAGAAGAGACCGCCTAGTTGACATTTTTATCCATCAGGTTGCAAGGCAAGCCTGTGAGGCTGATTGAGCCACAGCTGGCAGAGTTGTGACAGCGCTCTCCAAGACGAATGATATGAATACCCGCTTGTTCATAGGTTGAAAAGTCCTGGCTGGAAAGATGTAACGAACGGGTTGATGCAGTATTACAATAGCGGAAGATTGTTTTTTGAGAATTTTGGGGGGGCACCGCGGAGGCCTAGCGGGCCACCTGGATTGCGCAGATAATTGTTAACATCAGTCAGGAAATCAAGTATCTACGCAGTGTGTTGGTGTTTCTGTGACTTCACGGATTCAAGGATTGATACACAGGATCGAGGCTTTTACCCAAGTTTCCCGGGTCGGTTTTGTTCTTGTCGCTCAGCGGCTGTCGTACACTTCCGGGTGAGCCATCACGGCTGCAAACATTCGCTAAGGTTTGAGCAAGTATTTGACTACTTTTTCTCTGGGAAATAGATGCTCACCTGATTGCACGATAAAGAAAAGCGGCAGCTGTTTGGATTGCTACTGGGATTGCACATAGTGGAAGCAATGATTGGGTGAGTTGTAAGCCTGTGAGAGGAGTTGGGGCTCACACTTCCGCTTGCAGAAACCGACTGAAAAAGCGGTCTTCCCGCGTAGAGTCAGAAAGTTACCCTAGCCAACTTGGCAACGGTTTCGCCAGTACCTAATAATACCGATGTTTGTTTCCGGTGGTGGGTGGCAGGTCGCGGGGCATCATAAAGCAGACAGAGTAAGAAGAATTAGCATAACAAATACCAGTTTCGGCCTCTTAGAAAAGAGTTTTTCGGTATCCGATGAGATAAGTAAAGTAAGTTAATTTGTCTATGTGCCCAAGAAGCTCGATTTCTGTGGCGTCTCCTACGCCAAGGGCCTCACCCTTGAAGACCTGGCCCATGGGATTAAGTCGGTGTCCAATGAAAAAACGGGGTGGATTATCCATATATTGATGACTTCCCCTTGATATTCATCGTCTGGAGAAGAGTGACGTCAGTTTTTGTTCGGGGAAAGTTATTGTCCTCCCGTCGTTCGCCGGTGCGTTGGAATCCATTGGGAATCTAAAGATTAATCACGTCCTGGAAGCTAAGGAAACGTTGTATGGAAAAATATCGACATCGACGCCAGTGGCGTAAACTGTGGAGAATTACGAAAGTCCTGCGTGTGGGGCTTTATCCCTTTGTGACTTTAAACTGAGGCACAAGAGCTGGGCTAATGAAAACAGAAGGAGGGATAGGGGTTCGAGGTAAAATGCCCAGGCCGGGGAAGCCTGCACCTCTAGATCAGTCACTAGAACACGGTAGACGTCCTGGTGGCAATTGTCGGAATAGTTTACCTGTGGCGTGGGTCAAAGCCCACCGGGAGGCCAGTGAGAAGGGGCAAGAGTGACGAGATGTCCTGTGCTCCGGTTGGTTTATTGTGTGGACACGCGCCGCGGTGTGCACACATCTCGGTATATACTTGCGTAACGAACTGGTATATCGTTTTGAATTGTCGGGCAGCGGGTTTCTAGTCAGGGGTCAGGTGACGGCATTGGTGTCGGCAGAAATGTGACGGTAGGTTGAAGTTTCTGTAGTCAGCCTGGAACGGTGAGGTGAGAAGATTTTCGCCAAGTCCACTGCTGTTGGTTGGCCGAAAGCGTCCGTGCTAAGCATGCGTTGGGCTGTCACACCGTTTGCATGGATGAAAGGTGGTTTAAGTTGGATGTCAGTGTTAGAGCGGCAGTTCGGCTCTGCCCGTGATCTTCCACATTCTGTTGGAAGTTGCCTACTTGGATTTTGTTTGCACTTTACCGGGGAGATCGTGGTGACGCCTAAGTTACGAACCCTGGTGGATTAGCTGGAAAGAGGTGGAAAGACAGTGAACTCATATCTTCCACTAGGCACACGAAATAGTATCGAGCTGATGGACCCCAGGCAAAGAGCAACAGTGGTCGCTTCCGAAACCCTTTCCTAAACGGATAACTGAAAATAAGGGGAACGGTTGTTTTTATCATTTTTGGCGGCGGAAGCGATAAGGTCGGTAAGGCAAAGTATATAATACAAAAAATTAAACCATATAAAAAGATTAATTGCTGCCTGCATCGAGATGGATGTAAGTGTGCCAGTGTCTCCCGATATTGTTCCTGGCCTCGTTTGAAACCCTAAATGTACATCTCTGGGCCAAAAATATTTCATGTACCATTCGTCGCGACAAAAGTGGTGGCGTCGTTGAAGTAGTTGTTCTTTAGGTGTGTTAATGCAAGCATCAGATTTATTAGAGCCTGTCATATACGTAAATAGCCCGGAAACAGTGAAGTGCCGAGGGCGATGACGTCATCTAGAGGTTGCAGGAGAAAAGAATTGGCTACGCAGTTCGCCAACTTAGCGAATAGACCGAAGACCATCCATACTAGCTGGGCTGTCAGCACTCTCTCCAACAGCAGGAATAAATACCCTTTTGGTAAACCATGCATAAGGCACGATCCAACATGTGCAACTACCGGAAAAACTGCTCTCTGTTCAAGTCATGGAGCTCAGGATGATGGTTTCGAGTATAGCGGGGGAGTACGAAGGCGCCAAATCCGATCTATCCACGGAGTGGTGAGCGCGTTCCCCTGCGAGCAAGAGTTCACTGACAAATCGTTGTCTGTCCTCCTCAGTGACCTGGGGTGCATTTGAAATAACCGTCTACTTGCAGCTGTCTACGATGGTTCATACTCGGACGTACTGGCTTCAAATCAGTGGCTATCATTGCGGGGACCGCTCGATTTATCAGCTGTAGCCAGTATACGCGACAGGTGTGCCCAATTTCAGAGTCAAAGGCGAGTGCTGGCTAATACCCCTTGGCTTTGATGGCTGATAGAGTAAACTCCAGTTTCACAGTTGCGACGCAAGAAGCGAAACTGTAGGGGCCTTAAACCGGAGGCATTGTACTAAGTGGCGGAAGTCCAATCCGCAAAAATGGGGAAGAGGGCATCATAGTGGAGGCCAGGCGCCGAAGCAATGACCATATTCAGGAGGCAGGAGGCATGTGATAACGCCAGACGTGATATACACCGCATCTGATTGCTGAATTGCGTAAAAGATAACCATTTGCTCACCCAACTCAAGTGCATGCTCCGGATTGGGGATGTGGTTGTGGCTAGAGCAATTGTACCAATCTCAGTGATCCTATTACTTGTACGCGGTGGATGGAGTTGTTAGATTGAAAAGAGACTTGCTGGCTTCGGGGGAAGTCGTTGATTATCTTCTTCCATTCCCATCTTATTCAACGGACTTCCTCTTTCTGCTCTCTCCGTTATGCGTTCACACCCTCTATATTCGTTTAGCTTGAAAGTAAACCGCTTTTTCCATGTCATCGCGCGGCTATTTTATTACAACCAAGTGGGTTTGGCCATCTCTTGGCCACCTTGTTTAGAGTCGGTATGAAATTTGGGTCAGCGCACTGTTTTCTGCTCAACTCGCCCCCCTTTGCCGATGACTTAATTTTACCAGCCCGTTTTTGTTGGCCATGTGCCAAGTTGTTATCTCAGCCGTTCTAGGTCACTTTTAGTTCACGGCGGTTAGCTCCTTGTTTTTTGTGTTGCATCAGGCCGGTTTTATTGTTTTAAGATTCAATTTTCGAGGATACGCAATTTCTCAGGACCCGGTGGCCGGCTTGTCATTTTCGCCTTTTCTAGGTTTGTTGTATTCCCACCATATACTGACCGTAGCAGCCCGATTGTGATGACGTTGATACGTCTCTCATGGGCTGGTATATAAATATATTATTATTTTAACACAACTACCGCAATCCAACATTATCTGCCGCTTCATACTCTGGTTCCCAACTCCAAATTATGGTCAAACCGCAGATAATGTGCGTTCTTTCTTTGGGTCCGCTAAGCCATTCTCCTTATTTGAACTGTACGGCATTTTGTTGCGTTCTTGACGTGCATAACAATTCGGTTGGTGCCTCCCTTTATAGCGTGTACCCAATAGCAAGCAACCACTGCATTTAATTTTTGAAATTTTGCTGGTTATCTGGGATTTACATGCATGAGCAATGGTGAGCTCACTAGCTTTCATTGTGCAGGATATATCTGGTGTAGAAGCTCTTATTTTTATCCAGTATCTGGCCCTAGTAGGTCAAAACTTTGCCACTCACCGATCCAAACACTAACTCAGCCGTTCAGAATCACTCTTCCAGAAACTGTGATCAGTCTTAGATGCATGAGCTAGACGGGCTTCGTTATTCAGCTTATATGACCGGACACTTCTACTATACCCGTGTCTGGTTTTTAGGGCTGGCCGGGGCCCAGCCGGTTCTAACACCGAACAGCACGTCGATTGGGTAGATGCGTCACGTGTGAGGCACGGACCAATTAAAAGCGCGTCCTGATTAATCCTTGAGTAATCAAGAGTAAGTGGCATAGCTCGTGGCTTCTGACCTTTCCACTAAGTGTGGTGCGAACTTAATGGACATTCTGTGAAGGCTCTATAAATGCAGTTGTAAAAGTCTTCCTTCCTCTTCATAGAGGACTGTCTCAAACTACCGTGTCTTTTGATATATCATGGTGGGCAGAGCACGAAGCTAAGGACCGACATAGGGATTGAACCACCGTCCGTAAGCCACAGCAGTGCTCCTGTCACATGCCACACTGTTCTCGTCAGCATGTATTGGTTGAAAACAACGGGGTATGCCACATATTTTAGGAGATAAACTAGTTATTTCAAAGAATCCCGCCTGATAAACACCACTGAATAACCAATACCTACGACTATCAAAAAGCTAGGAAATTTTTCGCCACCGGTCTGTTGATCGGCGAATACTGGACTATCGCCTTACAACGTTGGATTCAGTTATAAATTGCCAGCTCTCTCTGACGCTTTTGAAAGATGTGTCACGCTGGTGTGAATATAGTGTCTGTTTAAAAATATACCGTCGGCTGTACACACCTACCAGATTCCTGAAAGTAACCACTGAATGCCCAAAACCTACTGAGACCCACAACTCCGCTAGATGCTGACTAAACAGACACCCCCTCAATATGCAGCGCGTGGCAGCCTTGTATCAAAGCCAGACAGAGTGAGACAGCGTTGGACCAAGATCAGATAGTGTCCATTCAATAAAATAGCCTGCGGCCGTTGTGTTTCCGACTCACGCTCTCACGCTCGCTTGTTCGCAATAAAGCTGTTGTGTTCCTTAACGGCGGGTCTTTTTTCCGGTACTAAGAACTGGAGCGGGGACAGCGATCAGATATAATAAAACTGAATCCTGAACTATAGATGCGGGTGTTTTCAACTTAACTGAGCGTCTTTTTGAATCAGTTTTTGCAGATTATACCCCGGTGTATCTGTTGCTGGTTTTAAATTCATAGCTTTAAATGAGCCGCTCACTAGAAGCACACCCAGTTTATTTTCGCCGAAACTATAGAGTTTTCGAAGTTGTGACTTTAACGGGGAGTTAGTCTAACCCATTTGCACCTTTCGGGGAATAGCATTTCGCTCATAGCATTTCTTTGAAGTGAGCGAAATTTCAAGGTCACGGACCATCACCGATTCTCCTTTTTACCGATTTACGAGAGATAAAACACAAAATTGCACTTTAGTGTATTTTGCGTTCTTCGGTGTTCTTTAAGAACGAAATAAGATCTGCAGAATATCCAATGCAAATTCCACCCAGGAAAATCGGTCATTGACGTTTGTTTGCTTTGTACTACTCAGATTTAACAAACGAGATAATTTTTCAGCGAACTTCGTCACGACACATTTTCCCATGGAGCTTAGCTTCCATTAAGTAGGACGCTGTTAGACAACCGCATGAATTTTGGAGTGGCAATGCTAAGGACATCTCTGTGGATGATCCCCTTTCCCAGATATGCATAACTAGCCTGTGGACAATGCAGCGTCACGAGATGGCTGCAGGTAAATTACCAACACGGTGATTTCATTCGTATAAGAATATTACGCTCCATAGTTGAAATACGTCACAAAGCGCAAATACATCAACGGCGACTCAGGGTATCCATGATAACGAAGGCCTTTTTCATTCACTTTGGCTACTTATCGTACCTGCTGGGTCCGTGTTTATATACGACTCTGATAATGAGGCCTCACCTATACACGGTAACCTAGTCCAATAGCCAATGACGGTCCTTCATACTCATAACTGTACGCGTCGTCACTCACCTCGACTAGGTCTGCGTATTTGTGCGACGCTTATTATGAGGCCTCACCTATGCACGGCAACCTAATCCAATGGCCAACTATGCACACAAACCTAAGCTAACGGCGAACGACGGAAGTCATACTCATAACTGTACGCGAGGCCGCTTATCTTTGCTACCTATAGTAAACACTAGGCCAGTATCTGTGAGGGCTGGTAAAAATAAGGCCTCATCTATGCGTGATAGCCTATTCTGACGGCCCTTCATACTCATAGCCATACTTGACGTCACCTAACTTAGCTACTTATCGTACCTGCTAGGTCCGTGTCCATGTGCGGCGTTGATTATGCGCGGTAACCTAATCAAACCTAATCTGTCCTACTCATGATAAACTTATGATAAACACCAGGCCAGTGTCTATGTGAACCGATAAATACGAGGCCTCAGCTATGCACACAAACCTAATCTAACAGCAAACGAGGGACGTCAGACTCATCACCGTACGCAATATCACCTACCTTGGCTACGTTTTGTAATTGCTAGGCCAGTGCCCATATGCGACGCTGATTATTAGGCGTCAACTATGCACGGTATCCTAATCTGACGGCCAATGACAGCCCGACATACTCATAACTGTACGCGCCGTCGCTTATGTCTGATACCTATAGTAAACGCTGGGCCAGTATCTATGTGAGCCAATAAAAATGAGGCCTCAACTATGCGTGATTTCCTAATCTAACGGCCAACGACGGCCCGTCATACTCATAACTGTAGTCGATATCGCCTACCTTGGCTACGTATCGCAATTACTAGGCCTGTGTTCATGTGCGACGCTGAGTATGAGGCCTCATCTATGCCCAGTAGCCGAATCCGATGGCCAACGACGGCCCATCATACTCATAACTGTACTTGATGTCGCCTACCGTGGCTACTTATAGTAACTGCCGGGCCCGTACAATGCCCGTAGCTGACTATAATGCCCCAACTATACATAATAGACTAATCCAACGACCAAAGGCGGTCCTTTATATCTATACATGTCGTCCGTCTGCCAACCCAATGCCTAAAAATAAACAACTACCTTTAACATATCATGTTTAAACTTATTGGTTGCATCGGTACAAACGTAGTGTGGCCAGTCCATTTCTCAGTTTCAGGAAGCCGCATTTACTCGACAGGGTTTCTGGAAGGAAAAATGTATACTCATTTACGACTCGTACACATCTTCCGCGATATCATTGAAAACAGAATTAAACAAAGTTGTAATTGCTAACTCATCAAGTGCTTAATAAACTCTTTGTCCACAATTCCCGATCTGTGCCCACGCTGAACCTGGAGTCTTAATGTTATAAAGATAAACTTACTACTTCCTCAATTAGTCCCATTGGCGATAATGAGGGAGCCGTGTGTTTATCGATGATTTACTAGCGGGATTCGGCAACCATATGCAATACTGGGCGCAGCGAAGTTAAAGCTAAAGAGGGTGTATACTTCTCAGTCGTAAGACCAAGTGGTATAGACTTGAGCCCTGGGATCCAAGGACGACATGCGTCCCCAAACATGCACCCATGGATGCAGCCGTAGAAAAAATATCTTACGAGTGAGCTGGTGCTTGGTACCAAATCCGTTCAATTGGGGCACTAAATTCCAACTTCACTACACTTCTGTTTCTTGATGCCGATACAACGTAACTTAATCAAATCGACAGCTCCGTATTCCTCATCAAAACTTGTGACCATCCCATACTCAACCACAGTAACAGTCTCCCCAAAAAGGGGCTCGTTTCTGGGCCTCATCCAACTCATCGCTCATGTCGAAGTATTGCAACCCACCTTCACTTTCAAAATCACGTCTACTATATCCGAATAGGTGAGCTACTAAAACGGCTGGAGACCGCAAGGGCACATTCATCAATAGAAACCCAACGGTGCACAACCGGAAAATCGCAATCTAACTGTCGCCTTACTGATTCGCTGACACCGACCGACACGAGCTATGGATCTGAGACAACGGATGTCAAACACCTGAAGACGTCTTATTCCCACCGCTCGAACAGGCCAAGTCTAACAGCCATACACCTGCAGCCTGATACACAAGTTCCTTGATATTCAGGGCATACCCCTTTGACGCCGTAGGTGTTTCAAATTAGCAAACGCGGCTCGAGCCTTGTAAATTCGCGCATTGACCTCATCTGTCGCACTACAATCAAAATTAATAGAACGTCGAATTTACGTAAAAAGCACACCGCCTCCCTGCGTGGTTTATACCGGTTTGCTCTAGATCTCTTGTAGTTCAATAGCATGTATTAGCAAACTCAACCCGTGCTTGATCGCTAGTCTACTAAGTACAAATCTACCCCTATCCGGTCTCATTTAATCGCTTGTTGTCACCACCCTAACTGTGGTAAACGTTTAGTTTCTCTCTCTATTGATGCATGGTATCCTATCTGATGTCTCCTCAAACTCACCGGGCTTTACTGGTGTAGACTAGAAAAATGCCTGCGAGCTTACGTCGGCTTTTTTCCACCTCTGCGGATTTCCTCGGTCAACCAAAAATATACCGCTGCTCACAGAATTGCACATCCCAGCCCAATCACCTCAAACATGACGTCCGCCACTGGGCTGTCCAGGAACCGAAGTATGTCAGTCAAATGATGGCATGGCACTGCCATACCCAATTTGATAGCACACCCGCAACTATTCCCTTCTTTCTCTTGACAGTACTTTATCCCCCACTTGTTCCGTTACCTGCAACTACAAAGAAACTCATGCGTTATTCTGACTGTAACCTTATGATCATGCCTGACTGTATGCCACCCACCAGTTGGAAATAAACATTATTATTATAATCCTACACCTTGTGGGTGCAAAGTGCATACCAAAGGACGGGATGACTTTGGTCAGGTCACCCGAAAACACCTGCGCCTTTTCCTCTTCTTCGAAGATAAGAACGGTGTCTACATATTCCAGATACACAATATTTTCGTCAGAAGATTTTTGAAAACCGGGGTTCCGAAGACATTTTAGCGTTGTATCATTATCTCATCTCATCTTTCCTCTCTGCCTTCTGCAATGCAGGAAGGGGAAACTAAAATGGAAGCAACTTTTGTCGAACGCCTGTGTTTCCGGCCTGAGATCGCCCTGGTTGTAGCATATATCTCGGGCAATCCCCCTATGAAACGAAAAATTCATTGATAGCAGAACAAAAATTGCTAAGAGGCTCGCTGAATACACGCGGTATGAAGCCTCAGAGGCGACCCGGTTCGCAAAGCTCCACGCTTTTCTTTAGATTTTAACTGCGCCATTCCGAGGTCACCTCATCGTACAAACACGCAACAGCACAATACACTCACGTTTTTCTCTGATCTCATGTCTCTGTAACCTCCGTGCATCCTTAGTTGTGCGCAATTAAGCCATGCATGAGGCTATCCACGAACCCAAGTACGGCGTCGCGATGAGGGTACCGCGACTGCCATACCCAGTCTGATGGCTTGCCCGTAGTTCAACATATCCTTAAAATTTCCGGGCAGATCGTTACATGCGCCCACAGGGCCATCTCAATCCGTTGAATTTGTTCAGAACCTCAAAGCACTGACCATCCTATTGTACTGTCTGCTTGTTCTGCACATAAACCCACTTATTCTTTCAACGGCACTATCAAGAGATCAGTATACCATTGAAGATAGAACCTAACCGTGCACCCGGTAAAGCGCGTGGTGACCCTCATGAAAAAAACAACTCACTGTTTGTGATGAATTCCTTGGACGCCTGCCGCAACGATGGAAAATTTTTCCCTAAACATCTAACGAATAGCTGATCCATTTTGAGTTGGCGTAAACATGGACGGCGTAGTTATTGTTCATGTACCTGTGAGATTATTTCCAAATACAATACAGGAAACATGTGAAGAAACCGGCTTTTCCACAAAATTTCCCACCGTCCTCACGAACGCACCATGCGAAGCCAGTGGCAGCCGATAAAATATGAATTCCGCGCCCATAGTGGGTAATGAGTACTTTTAAACAACTTCCAACAAAACTGCGGCCGCATGAGGAGATCTTAAGGGCTTAAATAAATACCATCAGATTATGAAACTTTACGTTAAAGTTTCAATCCTCCGAACTATGGTTTCAGAGAATTTTTGGGTGTACGTCTAAGGCTTGGCTTTAAATGGAATTTTCGATATGTGCAATTAAACTGCGCGCTTTTCCCGCGCCATCGCAAACTCAACATATTGAGGTGTTGAGCCAAATGTTTCTTATGCACACAAAAACAAAAATTTTGCTCTCAGTGTCACTTTTCTGATTGCGCACCAACTTGAACTGCGTTTTGTGCACGGGAACTTCAAAAAAGTTGTGTCAGAACGGAGTAACTGTAGGGTACACTTGTATAAATTTCTAGCTCAAATTCGGGACTTGTGTGCCTGCATGTGTTTACATCAAAAATCACACTAAGCCTAAAGATAGGCTGTATTGTTATTAATTTTTGCAGTAAAATGGCCAGTGGCAAGTGTACAAGTCGGGTAATTTTGCAATGAATTGCACATCAGCTATTCATGCACTCTGTAGAGAGGCATGGGGTGTAAAATCCACTCATAGCGACAGGATCGGTCACGCCCAGAATAACCTGACGCACGCATTCGAGGAGTGATTTCCGCGACGTTTGCACGTTTCAGAAGAAACAAAGCAGGTTTTTTAGCAGGCATATTGTGAGACTCTTAACTCCTGATTTAGATGAGATGGGAAAGGACCAGCAAACTGGAGCAGTGAAGGGAAACTAGTGGCCTTGGGCAACTCAAAATGTGAACGTCACGGGCCTGTGGCAGACAGGAGTTACTTACAAAAAGGATAATCTGATGCAACTTTCGGGCCGTTTTTGCACGATATGGTATTTGAAGAAAAGAATTACAATCTTGATCCCCAATAGCCACATATCTGCACCACGTACAGTGCACATGCTTCCCGTGAATTAGCCACGATGAGCCGGCCGAAAGTGATTTCTCCGCAGTGGTGGTCATCAGGCCAATAAGCTGGTCAAAGCCCAGGCACCACAAGGTAACCTGAGACGCCCTTGAAAAGCCAGGTCCCACTGTCAGGGGATACGTACAACTGATATCCTTCGGTGGCCTTAACCCCGTTGTCGTTTACAGATTGAGATATTAACGTGTTTCCTAAAACTTGGCAGCCTACTACCTGCATGCAATGACTAAATCGACGATTGTACACATTTTTAGCCAAGGCTTACACACACAGCACCATCCGCCCGTGGTTTTTAGAAGGGACGGCATCTGGGTCCGCGCTAACCGCAGTCCACATTACTGACAACCTTCAGAATAAACGGAATTTGCCCGTCGTTGGTAGATGACAATCCACTGCGCCTCCTCTGAAGTATTGTGCTCAATTTTGCGCCACACACTACATGTATTTAGCTGTTCCGGAGAAGATGCTGCCGATGACCGCAAACTGGGCAGTGCACTTCGAAAGTTTTAAACAGTTTGCGACAGTGACTTACGTGTAAACCCTCTGAAGGATTAAGTAAAACGCTTTTGTTCTTGGTGGCCGAGTGAATTCTTCTGGAGATCAGTTGCTGGCAGATGAGCGGGCTGGTTAACAGTCCCTAAGAATGGAAACTGTGGGCTAGGAATTCAATCGAGCTTTGTTCCACAGAGGGGTGTTTTTCTGTAGAATGCAACAGCGGCTCCAGGTAAATAGATTCACAAGGGGCTCGATAGCTGCTGAGATCAGCTTGTCAAAAGCATTAACTCAAATGCCTCGGGCACGAACAAGGAAAGATGTCCCCTGGTCTGAGATCATGCATACTCAAGGGCCCATTTATCCCAATCTAGGCTCCGTCTGGCTGAATACGGCCATGTGCAAGTTTACTCAAATGGCAATTTTGTTGCAGCTGTGGGGTTCACAACAGCATATGCCAGCCAACAACAGGATTTTCTAATGAGTTGTTGGCCAAAGCGGTCACAAATATTATTCAACAGTAATTATCCTAGGGAGGTCGCAAGAAGGAAAATCAAACATTGACTGGGATGTTCTGATAAGACTTACTACCCAAACAAGCCTACTTTATTTTCCTTTTGAGACATAAGCTGACTTAGATCATAATTTGAAAATAGTGCCTTAAGTCAGAAAACCCACCGGTCCCTGTTCAAAAATGACCCCTGTTGGTTCTTGAGATAAAACAGAACGGTGCGTTTAGGACAGGATATTTTCAGTTATAATGTAGTAGATGTCCGGCAGTGGGCATCACCATCCAACAGGTGCAAAATTTAAATCGTCCGCGAATACATAAGTAGGTTCACTAGAACCTATCATTCGGTCAGCATTATTATCCAGTGACAGGTGCACTTTTGCCGTAGTTGGTTTTGGCGAAGCAGGTTCAGGCATTCACGGATACCCGGAAAACGTCCAATCTGTGCGCAAACAATGGCCCTGGCTGTGAAGGGGCCAAAAACTCCAGGTCTAATGGTACCAACACCGTCTGTAGGTTTGTGGCAACCGGGCGAAGGTCACAGATCTTCTTTTTCTTAAGCACGCTGGTCCATTGTATCAAAACCCTGCGGAGCAGCTTATCTCCAACCGCGGCAGATTCGCCCAGTTGAAAAATGGTTTTATCTATACAAAGATTGATTGGAAAAAATGGAGGAATCTGCCCTTTTAGAAATGATGTCATTTGTTTTTCGGGAGAATGGAACTCTGCGGCGTTGAGGGTTGTACTCTCAACGGATGCTTCAAAACGAATTGTTGATACTGTGCAGGAAGTGTGGATAAATCTAGAGAAGGTTCTCCACAAGAGCTGGTCTTAACTATTGGCAGGCACCAAGAAGTCTTAAAATCACCGACAGTCCTGCCTGCGTAGAACTAGTCTCCGCCTATTATGCCTGAAAAGACAGACATTGGAGAAACAATTGCGGCCAATCGGCCTTTTGAAGTGTGGATGCACCGCCTTCTATCCGCTGCCCGTGGAAAGCGGTACGTCTAATTGTGACTACAGTCAAACTGATGCCAGAAAAAGGTAATGTAGATAGGTGAGAGAAAAAATGCTGTTGGATAATATAAAGTATATAACCAAACGGGGTAAATGCCCTCTGGAAACAGGCCGCCTTCCTCCGCAGAAAGGATCCTGTTGTACCATCATCAAAGCCACCTTGTGGTCTGACGCAAAGAAATAATTGTAAATTCTTCTGTGCAGAGGGAGCGCAGAGGAAAATCTGACCTTATGCAGGTACACAGCATTTATTCCTTTGTGAAGATTACCGCGGACCTCAATATACACTAAGCACACAGTACCTGGAAATTTGAACTCAGTGTTTATAAGGAAGCAACCAACCATCAAATGTTTAGAGTAGATCTTCTATTTTGCTTGGACACGTGTAATTGCAACCATCAAAACTCGTGATTGTCGTGAATATCAGTTTGCTCCTGGCCATTTGTCTTCTTCATGGAAAAGCTCTTTCAGTAACGAAGCTGGCTTTAGTCGTAGCCTGAAAAATATCAAGAATTTGGGGGGACCCCAGGCCAGTGATTTCATGCAACGTCCGTCAAAGTCCGCGCCGAATGCACAGAGCACTGTCATTACTAACGCACAACTGTGTTCACCTGCATGTGAGTTCGTATTTTGTGTCAGAGAAATAGCGGCAAACTCTGGAATCATGTCACACGACGCCAAACCGCTACTCTTTTGCTTGAAGTTGGCTTTTGGTTGAAGTAACTTTCTATCGTAAGTGAGGTTGCTGTCCAGCGATAGAGGAAGATTCAGTAGAAATGCCCAGTTAAATATTTATGGAAAACTCTTTAAACGGACACAAAACGGTGATTCGCCTGCTGCTAGTCCAGTAAAATTCGATAGTAAATTCTTGTGATTTTACTTGATAAATCAGGTTTGACGATCTATTCGAGTCTTCTTCAATCTCGGTAAAAATTAATCTCACTGACTTATTCATTTCTTTCTTCGTCTTGGCCGACGTTCTTTTCAGCAGCTCAATTTATGGAAGTGAGTATGTTGTTCGATGTCTGAATGGTCACTGGGCAAGTCCTTCAAAAGCATTAGTGAACAATTTGTCGTTTGTTTCACCAACTGTTTAGCTGTCTTGAAATTTACCGCCTGAGAAAAACGTTGTAACACGTTGCCAATAATTTGCAGTATGTAACAAAATACCTCTCACTCTGTACACCTTACAGTACACCTAATTAAAGACATTGTGCCCATCAAGCGTGAACGCCAATCCCTCTATGCTATCCAGTTTTGATTAGTTACTTGACACCACGTCAAAGCAAAGCCCGCTTCCGTAGCCGAGTTGGCGTCTCCAAAATGGCTACATTTAAGCTTGCCCCATAGCTTTAGTTTAAGATTATCATCAGGGCCGTTATCAAAGTTTGGATCATTTTTACTGTGTGGGTCATGGGAGAGGGTTGTCGATTTGGCTGGGAACACACTGCCTCCAATAGTTTCGTCGAGGCGATTGTTGGGATTGTCGTGTCGGATATTAGGTAATACATCGATTTTTGGGGCATATACCAGTTTTATGTTTCGTTACTTTTGATGGTGACCACTAATTATGTGTAAGCTATTGCTTTGGTGTTCAGGTATGCTGCTGTTGCTGACTCATTGGTGCTGCTTTGCTCACAGGTGAGGTCCTTGCTGTAGTCTGTACCGCTAGTACGCTGGAGTCATGCCAAGCAAATGAGGTAGAGGTAAACATGAGGTTATAAATCGTTTATGAAGCCGAGTTCAAAACTGCCGCGCTTAGGATACATAGAACGGTTCTCAATAAGTAAGACAGGAAGGGAGCTAGAGGGCAATATTTAACAGAGATGAGTTTTGCTCATAGTAGCGCATATTTGGCTGCCAGCCTTTTCGTATTTGACAAGTAAGGAGGTCACACCTGATGGCATCGTAGGATAGCCGAAACACTAAGAAATCGTTTGCATCAAAAATCCTGTCTGTAAGTGAGCTGAAGCGCTTCCAGGGCAACCAATCCTCAAACAGTTTTTAGCTCATAAGTCTGAATCCAAAAAGCGTAGGCCGATATGTGGCACTAGATTAGTACAACTTTACGGCAAAGCTTCACCGCTTATACTCCAGACACAGATGGAGCAGGGAGGCTGCTATGGTCTGAACTGCATTCTACGACCAACCTGGTGTGAACACCTCTGTGGAAGTCACAAAATCAAACTCCAGTAACAATAATAATAATAATGTTTATTCCCAACTGGTGGGTGGCATGCCCTCAGGCATAATCATAATGTTACAGTCAGAATAAAATCATGACTCACGGGGTTTGTGGCTTCAGGGGATTGCCCGGAAAAGGAACAATGTCATAAATGGCGGCCATTATTAATAATAATGATAACAATAATAATAATGGGTTCATTTCCACACTTGTAGGAAGCATGCTAACTGGGCATGCTTATTATAAGTTATGGGCTAAACTTTCTCGCTGGTCTGGTCTCTCATTTCTATAACCATGGGCAAGCGGCCACATTGGTACCAAACGCCCACACGACAGATGCATATCCTGTTCTTCTGGTCAACGAAATGCGTGTCATTGCCAGGGTTAAGCTGGCACTGCCAAACACACCGTTGTCTACATTTTTCTCACCTTATGGCCCCCACATTTTTAAATGGCAGACTCGGTGTGTGCGTTTATAGGTGTTTACCACGATATCGGCAGTGTGTGCTGTCATTTTCCTAGAAACTTGCACAACACCTGAGACACTTCCGAAATGTTTCATCCTGTCACAGCAGCAGCTATTGCTTGGCCCAGGCTTGTGCATTGACCACCCATTTCTCTGGACCAAGCTCTGAAACGTATCCGGATAGTAGTCACACAATTCAGGCAAACACCAGGATCCGCTATACAACCATTTGTGCGCGCTGCAGTATCACAAGAGTACGCCACATCCACACTGACATCTGTGATCCTGATTTGCAGTAACATCTTGCCGATAAAAATATGTCGCACAGACGGTTAATCAACCATCACTGAGCAGAAAAATGCGGAGAGCAATCGTAAGGAAGCGGAGGCTTCGCTTCCGACAAACACGTGCATTAGTTGCCGGCCGCGTCCAATTTCGTTGGTAACTACAAGGGGTTATAGCATACACAGGGGCAATGACGTCATGTGCAAAGTACCACTTACTGTTGGTCACATGCGCTCGGTTTGCGGTAGTCAAGTGGGAATACCTGTGGAGCACATCTATCTGCAGTGAATGCACAAGGCGAAAGGCAGGCGCACTCATTGTTCCAGGTCGCTCGTGGATTCGGGGCTGAGGGTCCGGACCGAAATATGGGCCGTGCGTTCCATCAGATACAGCACCACCAAGGGTTCTCTTGAAAAGCGGAACAATAGAGTCAGAGGCTTGTGTTAGCGGTAAGGTTATAGGAGAAGGGGAGGAGGTTAGGGGCAGTGAACGGGGAAGTTTTATAACAGGACCGCCACACCGCGAATGGGACTTGGTGTGCGAGAGATCAAGGAGATGACTATGATAGGATAAAACGATGATCCGTGGAGGGGTCGGCGAAATTCCCGCCGTAATAGCCAGAGATGTCATGTCACTTCAGATCACTGGATGCATGGTGGCCACAACCACGACACGACAATTCGTCAGAGATCGTACGCATAGCCGAGGACGAGAGACTCATATCAGATGCCATATTTTTTGAAAAAGCATTCGAAAAAGCATTCTTAAAAGCATTCGATCGAGTCCCACACGTCCCGCTGCTCCACAAGCTCGAGTCTTAAGGGGTTCAATGGAAGATCCTACTCTGGAGCAAGGCCTTCCTATCAGACAGAACATTCCGAGTGAAAGTAGGCTCGACCTACTCTTCTCCAGCGCCGGTCTCCATCGGAGTTCCTCAAGGCCCCGTCCTGGGACCACTGCTGTTTCTGATATACATCATCGACCTTCCAGTCGTTCTTTCAAGTCCATGTCTACGTTTTGCGGACGACTTGAAATCCTGGAGTACCAATGCCAGTGCC
>SJOL01006451.1:82266-132736 GCA_004794785.1 Opisthorchis felineus | reverse complement strand
AACAGGTTTTTCACCGTTGAGCCAGAAAACACACGGCGGGGACATGGTAAGAAGATTTTCAAGCTCAGAGCGAACACTTTTATCAGGCAAAATTTTTTCTCATTTCGTGCAGTAGCTGCGTGGAATAACCTTCCTCCGACGGTCGTCCACGCTCCTTCTAGAACCCAATTCAAAGCACTATTAGACACTTTCTTATGCGAGTCCTTGTGCTGGCAAACATACTACCCCGTGCTGAGAACTTAAAGAGCAGTGCTACACCCTTTTTCGCTTGTGCCTTTCAGGTGTACAACAGCAGCTGAACGAAAAGAGCAAAACCGACCCGGGAAACTTGGGCGAATGGCTCGATCCTGTGTATCAATCCGTGAATCCGTGAATCCTATGAAGGCACTTAAACAGCTGCGAATTATTCGAATCCCATTAGGTTTCGAAAACCGTAAGCAGAGACATCCCGGCAAAACCAAAAAGAAAAAACTTAGAGAAAATGAAACACAGATCAGGTGACAATGTCAAGTTCTGTCGCGCGCACGTTGTTGGTTGGCAGCGGAATCAACCGCGAGCGACAAAACCATAACACAGAATTTAATTGTGCATTAAAGTTAGGTACTTGGGGTCTAAACCCTAAATATACTAAACACCTCAGTGACCACCATCAGAAGGACGGGAAGTCTTAGTTGTTCCAATCTCTTTTCGGCCATAGATACTCGATCCGTGGCCAGAGTCAAAAACGCATTGAATCTAGTCCTCGAGTCTTTGGCTTCCTAAATTTGCGCAACCATATTAGACATGCAGGAACTATTGGACCTCAAACAGCCTCACCCTTTCCCACATGTGCTTTTCATCTTATCCACAGCACCCTGATCACCAAGAATACACGTGACCTGAAAAAATTGGGTATATGCCTCGATCCCGTGTTTCAGTTCGTGTTACACTGATTCTCTGAACTGAATACAGCCAGCACACCAATCTCCAAGGTGCTCAAGGTTTCACTCAACTTCAAACATATTTACAAGTAGTGGTGTAATAACTAAAATTCCCAGTGATTTTAAGGTTATTTGTTGCTTTCATCCATTCCTGATGCTATGCTCGCTATGTGTATCGTCGAAACTGGGAACCCTTGTGTGTACGCGTTTGCCATTTCAGTGCTGATGTAGATTTGGTAACAGCACGCACGTGAAAGTTATCACTGCCTGGGAAAGACTAAAATTTCTGAACTGACACATAGAATCTTCCAGATAATGACGTCATCTCGTGTCAGTACGCTTGCTTATCACTGGGACAGTTAGCACAGAAAAAGCAAGTGAAAGTAGTGAAAATAACTTTCATGGATCTTTATACTTCTGGGAGATCGCACATTTCTACTGAGTATGTCCGCTATTCCACCCTGGTTGAAATGGTAGATACTATTCTCCTTCGTGGTTTTTAAACATCATGGTAGCGTTCTGATTGTTTACGGAATCAAAGACTTTCTACCAATATCCTAGGAAGGTGCACCCTGATCACTCCCCCTATGTATATTATATCTCCTCTACGTGATTCATATCTGGACGTTGACAAGCTGAGTAAACGACCGGTTTCTGCCGACAATATAAGTGATATATCCATATCTGAGGGTCGGAGGCAAACTGACAACACGCAGATCTGGTCGTAAGCCCGCCACAGGAAAATACCGTAGTTGAACTGCAACGAGATAACCCAATGGTTAGACCTGGCGACGTCTGCTTTTCGCCAGACAAGGGAACGGGCATCATGCCAGAAGATAACAAATCCATTGAGGGACGCAGGGGGGAGTAAAGACGGACGCCTTTCCTACCGGTAACAATATATTTCAGTGGATAAGGGTTCGCAAAAAATCAACTCGGCTTCAGCGGAAAAGGGTACTGAGCCTTTGTTCCAGTATACTCTAGATTAATGAGGTTCCAGCTGGCAACTTCACGAATATCGGGCTCTTGAATACCCTGCGGTGTTCGCTTCATTATCCTGAGGCTCATCAAACCCATATAAAATGCAGAAAGCGGACAGCCTTATTGGAAAGCAGGTTTTGTGACGTAGTCCCCGTAAAAATTTCCATATAGTCTCCCACAGACTTCCTTGATATTCCTTGCTGTGTAAGTGAGTTAAATTGAGCAGACTGGTCGAAAGAGCCAAATTCTCCCCGAAATTTTAGAATTACCAAACATGTGGGTTACTGATACGTATGGTGTTGCTTATGGACCTGGCGGATTGTAAAGATGTAATCAGCATAACTTTCTTGAGACCAACTACCAGCTCTCCACTCTCCACCCAATGCTTCGCATGCCACGATAAGGCGACACATAACAGATGGTGCTGATACTGTTGTTACAACTCAATTCAAGTTGATTTCTGTGTGACTGCCACGTTTAATTAGAAAGTTTTTGAAAACAAAAACTTCTACATAATTACCGTAGTTATCTGGAACAGACTTTTCCCTCCAAACAGAGGCAACTAAATAAGTGACTGAGAACTTGATGCCTATTCTTGAGCAAAGAGAGAGGATATTATCCAGAACAGCACTTCGGTAAAGCTTGAGAGAATATATGCAGTCACCAACCTCCAAGGCCATGGGAGTTTAACAGAACCCATGAATTTAACGTCAGTCGTTTTAGTGCTAATAAAGAAGCAAACTAACTAAAAGAATGTTAAAACGCTCGGCTTAGCGACCAACGCGTTCTGCTTTATTAACATTATCCTGCTTGTTTGGTTATTAATGGCCTCTCTCACAGATGATTGTCAAGGACACATCGCACGGACCGACTGAAGGAAGTTTTGGACGTTTCCGCCATTTTCTTCCCTTTTAATTTCTTAGTCATCTGCGTGTACCAGGTTTTGTAATCTGCATATATACCAGGTTTTAGTTGTCCGACGATTTGCTGGACTGAATGGTGTCCAGGACCGGCTGGAAACATTTTTCGAGATTTCAGCAATCAACTATTCTCTCTGATATTTAGTGCTTGGGTGAAGTCAGCAGTGTCTCGCCGCAGGAAAAACTCTTAACAGTGTACAAAGATGCAAATTCTGACGATTGAGTAGTTGCAACCATGTCTAGGCAGTAAACCTGGTAAATTCGTTCAACTTTTGGATCTGCGAGCCTCTCAGTTGCTACACAAGTTAGCTGTTGCATGTACGTTCCCCAGGGCAGGAGACGACTGCGGAAGGGTGTAAGATCAGAATATGCACAAGTTTTCTAGATAAAACGGCAGTCAGCAATTGATGCACATAATCTGTAACCGATGGTTAAC
This sequence comes from Opisthorchis felineus, assembly GCA_004794785.1. NCBI lineage: Eukaryota > Metazoa > Platyhelminthes > Trematoda > Opisthorchiida > Opisthorchiidae > Opisthorchis > Opisthorchis felineus. The sequence continues at coordinate 129,479 of SJOL01006451.1, read as the reverse complement.
AGATCAGTCTGGTTACTTGGTCATTTCGTTTTTGAGAGTACCGTGTACCATCACGATTTCGGTTGTTCTGGAGTTTTGTACAGGACCAAAACAGTTTATGGCCAGCACCAAGTTAAAAATAGTGCAAACCTTTGCATAAAAAACGGTCGTCAGTTAAATTAAGGCTGCTTACCTGTCGTGAGAGGTGTCGGAAAGATAGGGGTTGTGGAATACTAAAGTCAAGTTGAACTCCAAGCTGGATTTTTGGCCATGGTTTTTATATATTTCAATCAGAGCCAAAATTTCGGCCCCGGGTCGACTTCACAAACAGCCACCTTATGTAGTGCGGCCAGTTCATGTTGGTTTTCCAACTTCCTTTACCCTGACAGTAACTGTAGGCCAAATAAGGAATGTTTTCCTCCCTGGTGTTTAAAGGTCCAAGCTCTATCCTTTAGATTCAAAAACCTCTTTGCACATATCATCACTTATTTTTAGAAGGTTTACAAAAATCTAATGTCAAATCTAGCCTCTTTTCTTGAATTCAGGACTCAGCTCAAAGGCGGAGCTTAGTTGTAGTGAATGGAGTTTTCTCCAGTTGAATGTTATGTACATCCGTACTACATCGGTTCGTAACTTTGTCACGTTTTTTCATGCTCTGCATATACTAACTGCTACCAAAGTGAGACTCACATCTTGCGACCAATGCGGTCGAAATACAACTTTTTAGGTCCATGTGGTAGCCTTAGGACAAGGCGGGTCATATGACATGCTCAAGTTTTATATTTGTTACCTGCAGGAAGTATCGGCTACTTCCAAAATAAAAAGCTATAATTGGCTGAAACACAAACACAACCACCTATTTAATCCACGAAGAAGCAACGGTGAAAGGAATCTAGATAGTTTTCTACGCAGATCTCAAGTAGATGACAAGATCGATAATATCTGAAATGTAACCAGTGGAGTTTCACTATTGGGTCTGAAAACGGGGTGGTTATGGGAGGCATCCGTCCAGAAGATAGCGTGAAAGCTGCATTAATATTTAATTTTCCCAGTTGCGCTATTGCAAAAGGATCCTTCAGGCGAAAGCATACGTCAATACAAACTGTTGAAACCTAAGTTTGTTGTAACAAAAACGCCAGATAAATTCAAATTCGAGTAAAAATGGTTATAAAATAATTATACAGCAGTAAAATTTTGCTATCTTCAAAATTTGTTCTAGAAGCTGCATTCAACTCTCAGTTCGGCTAGCAGACGAATAAACTCTTATCCCAGAGCCTTCGCGGAAGAACCCAGACAAGCAACCTACGGTCGTGACTTTATAAGTCCTCGGCTGCCGATGTCCGGGTAAAGTCAATGGAAAATTCCGTAATCGTGCACTTTGAAGTGCAACTGGAGCAAGCATTTTGGGTGACATAAAGGCTTTAATTTCTTATTGGAATTTTTTCCTGTTTTACAGTCAGCTTATGCCAAGAAGTCAGAGTTTTGTACAGATGTTTCTTCCCTATCGGAAATAATCAAAAGTGCATACCTCGTGAACATCTCTCTCAAGAGAGGACTGACCCGCAACTTTCCGGCTAGTGGTTGAGGACCAAACTACAAACTATTCTATCGATTAAAGCCGTTTACAATAAATCTTCGGTGATATTTGCCCTGGTCTTACTTGAGGAATGGCGTAGACTTCTATATGCCAGCTTGTGGCTAACTAGTATTCCTCGTGGCTCTTAATCCTTAGCTTTCATGAAGTCGTGGAGTTATTTATTCAGCTTCTTTTAGTTGCATTATGCTTAGTGGATTCAGGATAAAAACACGCGTTTATTACTTTTGCCACCCCCCATTAGGCCAAGGACATCATGCAAAATATCATATTCACTTTTTACTGTTACACTCATTTCAACAAATTCCCGATGTGTTGTAATCTCAGGACTCGAGAAAGGTGTTTTCTGTCATTTGTTTTTCACTGTGAGCGGCCAAAAGACAAGGTTATGGTTAAGGTTCTAGTCACAGTCTACGTGGTGCCTTTGCAGCTATTGACTTTTTTCCCAGAGCTGTAGTGATCCAAATATGCACCAAATTGTGGTAATGGTAAAGAAGCAATCCTGATTCAAACAACGATTGACAAACATAAAGGAATTGCCAGTACAGTGATCTATGCAATGAAATGCGCAAGCCCACGGGTCACGGAAAAAGAGGCTGTCGTTGTAAAGAATTATGGCATAGGTAGGCATACAGCATAAAAGACATTATCCGGTGGACGGACTTAGTAATGCAAGTCTCGAAAAGTTATATTTCCTACTCATAATGATGGCTACAGAGATGCATCTGCTTGTAAGACTGTTTGGAAAACCAACAGGTTTACGTAAATGGGGTGTAGGAAGACACGCCATTGCAAACGCGTTAAACTGGAGTCAACTGTACGAAGTAAAGCAGACCAAATGCTCAGTTTTTTATGAAATCAGTTTCCTCCACATGAAGATGATCCCCATTCTGGAAAACGGATGGTGACTGTAGCATGAATATTGGGGTTTGCTGTTGTCAAAGCGTTCAGTTAGACTGATATTTTGTTAGATCGTAATCAACTTCTGAGACCCCACAGACAAGCTTCTGATAACGTTTTTAACTTGATAAAAGCTCTACTCAAATGACGCGAAACTTTATGAATATCAGTCAATGTCATCGTCATCATCATCATCATCATCATCATCGACAGCATGACACCAGTGTTCAACACCGATGCTTCACTGCCGTGCAACCATTATTTATTGTGAAGAGAAGAATAAAGTTGGATGGGGAGGGGATTTAGTGCTAGCTTACTACAATCATTCCGAGGTGCCTACATCTCCAGACACTCATTCAGGCAATCTGGATAGAAACTGACAACAAGAACGCCACTGACATCGGTTGGCAGCCATATCTTGCAGTGTCTCCAACCAGGCGCAGTGTAGATCACGCGGTCTCTAGCCTGGAAGGCGAGTAGCACCGACAGCCCCCAAAGGTTTCGTAAGCTCCAGCTTGTTTCTAGTGCATGACCATGCGATACATAAGACAAAAACCTCATCAGCTATGGCAGAAAGCCTCTAGTTCGGGTAAGGTGTTCACATCTAACAAACTCCTCCTGCCTGTTAACTACGCGGAGACATCATCTCCAGGCGCAGAGACGATGTTTTCAACCAGATTCTACAAATCACAACGCGAAACTGCGTGCCTGAATCGGTTACAAATAGCAGCAGGTCTAAAAGCATAAGTCTAATTACCACTTCAGTTAGTCGGACGCAGACTGTACTCAGTTTAAACGGGGGGACAGAAATTGTCTTGAAGTTTTTTGGGCTTCTGAACACTTGTCACTGCCAAGTTTGATAGTAAACATAAAGATCCGCCGTTTTTCATTCCCACTCTTCCGTTATACAGTAACAGTCTCAAACCATGGGCCCCCGTATGACAACCAACATTTTGTTGAATACCGCTAGTTTATTACCGTGGCACTTTGACTATCAGTTAAAAACTCATACATAGGCCGCTCAACCTTGGGATGTAAGTGCAGGTTGACATGATGTGTGTATAGTGACCTGAAATGTCATCTAAATACTGCACTAAATCTTCTCACCGAAGAGCTGTTGCAATCTTGTTAAGCCAGACCATGCATATCAGAGCGTGTTCTTTGTACTTTACGAGCAATAAATCAGATCCAGGTTGCTGTGAATTTCCTGGCCGCACCAATTTGCCGCACTTTTATAAGCATACACCTCAAGTTGGCTTTGTGGAACAATCGAGTGACAATTTGAAGCCCTTCTAAACGTATATGAACCACTCAAACCTCGAACAAAAATGTATACATGACCGGATCTAGCCAAATTGCACACAACGCTGAAAGGTAGTTGGAAGCCGGTGAGGTTTGATCCATCCCTGTGACGTCATGCAGCATCAGCCTGGCGATCCTCAGAGTTCAGCGCAAACAACGTGCACAAACTTTTGTTTGTGAACAGAGCAACCACCAACCACCACCGAATGAAACATATAAGATACTCGCTGTGATATCTTATTAAGGCTACACTGAAAGAGCACACTGACTGCGGCTACAAGGCCGAAGTAGACCTTTAGTGAAAGGACAGGGTAAGAGATACGACCTCAAATCGATTCAATTTCCCAAACAAACAATTCTTCTTTATATGAATACCAAAACTTGGGCGACCTGAACGCGTTTTTTGTCCGTCAGCTCATGTTTTGAGTGCTCATTCCTCATCATCCGCCAAGGTAAAAGCGGCACCGATTTTACATGCACATGCTCTACTTTATGTTACTCAGTTAATTAGTAAAGGTAATTCTTTCCTTAGACTGAAGGGTTATAGGTGTCACATTTAACCCTGACAGGCGTTTGTAAAATATTTGCACTGCTGGAAGTAAAACCTAGTCAGTAACACATCACTTCCTGTTTCATGAAATATCACAGTTCTGGTCAACCCCCTCCTTTTGTTGCGTGTTATTTAAGTAACGATACTGAGGTGGTGGTGCAAAATCTTGCCAAATTTCTTTTGTGTTCATTTTTCATACAGGACTAAATTTGGCTAAAGGACAGAAAAGTGGCACAGTTTTTTAGCTGTTTAACAGGGAATAGTTCATCAGAAGCAGTGAATTCTAGACTATCTTGGAGCTACTGGTTTACTGTCTAAGTATCAGACCTAAACCTAACCACCATATGAATCAACATGCTAGCTTACTGACCATAAGTATGGTTCCCTGTTGCTTCCCGTTGCATACGCTAAAATAGGTAAGATGGGCTGTTTTTATGAAAAAGAGCATGATACAATGTTACCAGAGTGAAATCGAAAAACGGTCGTCACTGCTTCAACCCACCACCTAAAATATATAAGCTTATTATGAGTCTGCCTCTCCACAAAATTTAACCTAGCGATCCACACGAAACAACTTCAGAAAATCACAACCAAATTTACCTTAATCCCATCTAGCAGTAGGGTTAAGTTTTACACAACCGGCCAGGTGCTATTCACATGAAGCTGTTCGACCACTATATATCTGTGTCATTCAGTCTTTCTGTCATCTGTCATTCACTTGTGTTCATCCTGGCAGCACCGCGTGACAATACAATGAAAGATAAAAAGTTGAATTGCTTTTCAAAAACCAGTCGTCAGATGATGATGACAATGATGATAGCTAAATCTGCGTGTAAAACTCTTAGTTCACTTATTATTTTTGGCTCTTGTTTCCAGTGCACGATGCCTTTAGCACAAGCGCTGGGGAATATGAAGCTTGCTCATACTACATGTGGAGTTCAAATTATCCACCCACATCTTTGTCTGGCAACTTGCTGTTAGTTGAGCGCACCAACTATTTGGTTATATTTGTTTTAAGCAGTTACAATACTTCAAGAAGAGTTACGCATTCATGTGCAGACGTTTGTACTAGACTGAGCACCATTGGTTTGGTGAACCGATAGGTTGCTGAATGCGGAATCAATGAACTCTCCAAGAATGTAATGGGATTAGGGTTTGCCGGATTTGCTTGAGTCTTGTACGTCACATGACGTAAGAAATCACTGCTGTTCCACTAAGAACAACTCGTTTGGGCTGCTCGCTTCAGGCAAAATGTAACTTTTAGAGAATTAGACTGTTTGACTTAATTCTGTTCTACTTTTCACATTCACCGAACCTGAAAAGTGGCTAATATTTTACTTGGCACAGGTTGACCTCCTGCACGGCGCAAAACAAGACATTTCCTAAGTGCCTTGAAGAAAAAAACTATTTAAGGAACTGAATTTTCTCGTTCGTTAGGCACAGCTTTTGAATGTCTCCTGGAAGTCCGGAAATTTACATGGTTTTCTTTACATTCTAGCTAGATTCGCCTGATGTCGCGAGAACAAGATCTTAATAAAGAAGATGCATCTACCTACTCCAAAAACAACTTTGGTGCGAATAAGTTTGAAGCAGACGAAAGACATGAGACTGAACAGGAGTCTGTCAACTCGGATCTACAGAACAACAATAATGCAGATGAACAACCTGAGCCTAAGAATCTGGAAAAGGCGGAAGAAGCAATGGGAGCTTCGGAAGCCAAGGTTGTCGCAACCCCTGTAGAATCTGATACAGAAGGTAATCCGGACGATAGCAAAAATGAAGGTGAAGACGGTAGCAGATCACAGATTGTTTTCACATCGGCCGCCAAAAGTGGAATCCAAGGCAAAGAAGAAGGTGATTCAGATGAGGACCTGTATGAGGAAAGCGAAGTTGAAGTGTTTCGAGCGGAGGTGAAGCCCAAAAAAGTTATCGATCCCGAGTTCACTTATGAAGTGGAAGAACTCGTATCTAGACCCATTATTAGTAAGGACTCCGGTATCCCAGAGAATCTACTAACTGTATTTCACTCGTTTGGGTTTGATGCATTACGAAGAGAAAATCTTCAGCTTCTTGCTAACGACACAGTGTGTTACGTGAATGGCAACTACCTTGAGATACTCAATATTACCACCGAGCAAAAAACACGGCTACGAACAGTTGGTGGAGTTGGTATCGGGGCTTACTCGGTACATCCTGAAAAGATTGTGATTGCGGTCGCAGAGAGGGGTGACACTCCACCAATATGTATCTATCGATATCCACATTTGGATTTATACCGGATGCTCACGGAAGGAACACAAAAAGAGTATTCAGCATGCCAGTTCAGGTGAGTTATGGACTCACCATTTTGTTCTGACTCAGCAGAACGTTTTCTCGTTTCTTTGTTTTTTTCAAACTTTCAGACGCATAGCACGTAGAAGAAATTAGTAATCAACGGGAATTTTGGAAAGCTTTTTTGTTATTTGTCACGTTAGATTGAACTTTGTAGCACAAAATTTCACTATTTGAAAACTGCTACTAAAGCTGCGAGTCATATGCAATATTTGGGCTTTTGACCTAACCGAAATAGGAGCTCTGTTCAGATGCAACTGGATTTCAGGCCGTTATCATCATTGATAAAGCTGAATAGGAACATCAGTGATAAACTTTCGTGCAACTGCAATTTAGTTAAAGGCATTACTATAAAAAGACATAAGGAGATAGAAGAAAGAAGGGAATGACCTAGTACTAACTTAATGCGGGCTCTTAAACCTCAGGTACTCAGTCAGACAGACTAGATTGAAGCTGACAAAAGTGTTAAATCGATCCGGCGATTCGGACTTCCTGTTCTAAAAATAATGCAGCCATGACTAATCACATTGATTTCGCTCAAAGGACATCCTTTGAGAATCCGTCGCATGCACGAAATGGATCAACCTTTAAGGATCCCAAGCATACCAATTTTACGGCCCTCCAACTACTCACAAGGAAGCCAAAACGAAATCGACCGGCAAGTCTGAGTCCTTTGTAGAGTTGAATGGAAGAAAATTCCTTACCGGTTCGTCAGTTGACTGACGCAAACAGGGATTTTATTAGGCTATCGTTCGAGGTGTTAGGCGAAAACACATTGATCAAGTGTGAATATGTTCGTCTGTTCAGAGAGGTGGGCTTGTCCTGGTAGAATAGTTGCAACACGCTTGTCTCTTACGTCGGGGGTTTACAATCCGAGTTTCAGAAGGACTCAGGGTTTGCGCTAATAATCAGCTTAGATCCCCTCTCGGTGGTGTGAACTACCAGAATAATCGTGCTAGGATAGTAGAAAAACTAAAACAAGAGTGACATGGATGCGCCTTCCGCCACTAATTATAAGTAATAAAAAACGGCCTGGTTTACCTGTTCTTCACAAAGTTTAGTATAGACAGCAGTATATCCGTCAAAACTTACCACGTCACAAATAAATTAATTTGTATACTATGTTGGTACGGATGACAAAAGTACGCAACACTAAGGTTGTAGCGTAACACTACCATGGGTGCCAGACGGTGTGTGGAGGATTTACGACCACCTTGACGACTGGGAAGATGCACAAGTGACGAAGTTCGTCGAGCATTTGAAATCCGCATCAACGTTGACGAGGCTAGAAAATAAAATGAATTAGGCAGATGGATTGGAATTTCTATTTTCAGTTGTTGTCTTCATTTTAGCATTCCTTTTTCAGTATAAAATAATTGATAATTAATTAATAATAACTATTATTATGTCCACAATGTATTTGCTTCTTACATACGTTACAAATGGGGACTAAAAGTGAAACCAAAGCATTAAAGATGTGGCATATAACTGACAAACTCATTGAGCAAAGCGCTGCTGACCCAACCAGACTTATCAAAGGAACATTTTAGGATCTCTTGAAAGCGTTTCTTCGTGAAGAAATTGATGTACTTCAACACTTGGCGGATGGAGAGTTTGCGCAGATCTATGGTCACGTGGGATCTCAAAATAAAACACACAGAAGAGCCGGATGCCTCCAGAAAACTTAGCTGTGTATATTGCAAGCTACCATAATTAATTTGTAGCAAACCTCATCACTGGAGTAGGTCAATTATGCCACCATGCTAAGGTGCAATGGGGTAGTAGGCCAACCAAACTTGTGAACCCTTGCTTGTCTCGAAACAATCCTCACCAAAACATTTTCAAACTGCAGAACGCAGTGGAATTTGAGCAAATGAAACCCTAACTGCCACCAGTCAGCCAGGTTGACTGACACAAACGTATCCCTTCTGAGGTTGGTCTGTTTATCATTTGAGTGTCCTTCGCGCAAAATACACGCTTGAACCAAAGTAATTTATGGTTTGTGCAGCAAGATTCATACTAGATCGATGGAGATTGATCATGGAAGGCCCTAATTTGTCCTTTGTTCCAAAAGTAACCAATCTCTGCTCGGGATAGCGGTCGCCTACCCAAAGGCATAACTTACAAGTGAAAGCTCTCTAAACCTTGTTAGAAATGTAATCTTAGATTAAAAACATCTACTCAATAAAATAGAGCCAATGCAGGCTTCTTTTTTATTTTTGGACAGTATTTGATTTAGAATTTCAGGAAAATCGAAGACTTCGTTTGTTTCTCATCACATCGTTTATTTAAGTTGAAGTGTACCTATCAGATTCTAGGTAGTTTTCGCTTCGAGGTGCTACAACCGAGACGTGGACTGCTTTTATGCATGGCTTTTGAAAGTCAGGATTCGCTTGGGTCCTAGGTCTACTTTGCTTTCTATTTAGTGGTTGGCTGATCAGATGAACTTATGCATGCCGACAGTAGAACGATTGCTTGACGTGAACCAGTTAGCGCACTGTAGTTTGGTAAACTAAACCCAGTTCAATAACATGTTCTCCGGTCAGTGCCAAACCACACTGTCAACCCCATTGTTTGTTGCAGCCCAGATGGTGAATATTTTGCCAGTGTTGGCGGTGATCCAGATTATATGCTGACATTGTGGGATTGGCGAAACGAGCAGATTGTACTTCGCGCAAAAGCCTTTTCTCAAGACATCTACCGCGTCGCGTGGTCAGCAGACCTACCCGGTGTTCTGACCACAGCTGGGGCGGGGCATATTCGTTTCTGGAAAATGGCGAACACTTTCACCGGACTGAAGCTACAAGGAAAGCTAGGCAAGTTCGGTAAAACTGAACTGTCGGATATTGAGGGATTTGTTATTCTTCCTGATGGAAAGGTTCTCACTGGTTCCGCCTGGGGCAACATGCTTGTATGGGATGGAGATCTGATCAAGGTGCAGATTTCCAGGAAAAATAAACGCCCCTGCCACACTGGATTGATTATGCATATCGTTATGGATGAGGGCGAACTAATGACAGTCGGACAAGACGGATGGATCAGAGTGAGTCGATCTGATATTAGACATTCTTGCTTTGAAATCCGTCAGCTTATAATCCCATCTGGTGTAATGAGTGAATTTTTGTGGTTGGCAATTCTTTTTTGAGAAAACAAGGTGTCTAACAGAGGACTTGACAGAGAGGTCTAAATAAGGTTATGAGCAGCCTAGATGCTATTATTACGACCTGTCTTATATATATATATATATATATATATATATATATATATATATATATATGAATAGCTGACATCCGAATCGAATTTGCCGGTGGTCACAACATATGCGTACATATGAGGAGATGGATCCCGGATGATGGAAATGGTGCAATTGTCATCAGACTTTATTCAACTCTGTTGATTATGTCAGGTGTACAGATCCTCCTGAATTATTGCGGTAGGTGGTGCTTTGCCTCATCTGTTTTCCGTTGCATTCCTCTGTTAGTGCCAAATTACTTGGAACTGTGTGCAATGTAAGTTCTGCAAAGAAAAAGTTAAATAATAACAACAATAATTATAATATTTGGGTATTGGCAACATTCATTCATCATTAGAAAGGTTGTTTGTGCCGCCAGAGATCTGTTCCATATCTTTTGTTTCGAAGCTTTTGTATCAGTACTTTCGTACGCCTCAAACCGTAGGAAATGAGAGTTGACCAAAATATGGATTAGTGGCGGGCGCACAGGATTCACAGACAGGATGGGAAAATTGTTGAAAGGCACTCGTGGTAAGCATCATACGGTCGCGAAATACCCTATTGGCCTGTGCAACTATCGGATGCGATTAAACTGGCTTTCATGTTATGGTTAGGGTTCGTTGCGGGTGAATTCCAATTGTTTTTGCTGTGTCCAATAACCTGTAACTGCATACTGCATAAGTCGAAAGCCAGACTCAATTAGAGCCAGTGTTGTGGTTTGAAGTGAGCAAAAATTGTAAAATGGGGTCATTCAGTTTTAAAGTCTTTCTTAAAATTAACTACGTCAGCAGATCTTCTCATATCCACAACTGCGAGATGCCTGATAGTTTCCGATCCTTCACTACAGGATCACGCGGCCGCCGGCAGCCTTGAACAGTGAGTAAAATGGATTCGATATAACTGTTTGTCTAATTTGGATCCGCTTGCTGTTCACACCGGTCGGTTGGAGCAAGGTCCTCTGATTGGTCGACTCTCTACGCCTGTCTGATGGGTCCTAGAAAGAAAGGCCTTAAGCGGCTCTCGAGATCCAACTTCATCTTCGCCATCAACATTCGGTTGCGTTCCAGTCCCGTGTTTTGATAATTACCAGGTCCTCCATGAGGGTTGATAGCCATCCAAACAAGATAATCGCTAGCAGTCAGCTTGTATGAGCCACTCAACAGCCAATGGGGTGGTGAATCGCAAGTGTTTGCCCCAGTTTAGTTGCTGTATTCAACCTAACGCGCACCGGAAACGCTAAACTAGTTTCTACCACAGGAGACCCATCACTGACATACAACAGAATTGATTGGTAAGTGTACGTGAGACTGCCTATAGACGCATTTTACCTGAATGTAGTGATTTCGCATGCGCAGTGAACATCAATTTCCACAGGAACCTTCGATGATAAATGAAAGAGTAATGAATTAGTGCCTCCTAGGAGCCCTTCCACTGTGGCTTTTATCTGAGTCAAGCGTATGCAACCTTCCAACAGTTCTTCTGGATGATCATTGTTGATTAATTTGTTTTATATGAGCCTTGCGGAGTTAGCGGTGACTGGCCTACCATATTTCGTATACGTTCGTTTGTTTGTTCGTTTCTTTTGTAATAAAAAACACTAGAAAGGGCCTGTACCAAACCATGTGTTACAAACCCACTCATCAGAGACTGGCTTCCGACCCTTATCCTCGCTGTACGTCTTGTACAGTCACACACTGATGAGTGATGCGGTTTGCTGAAAAAGGGTGGCACTTAAAAATACTCTTTTCAACAAACTGATAATAAAATTAGTCACAGAAAAGGGAGAATTTCGATGGTGAGGATTTAATCGAAGCAAGGTTACTTCTTATCCAGAAAACTTGTCTTAGCTACGAAGATCTGTAGCGTTGAGTAAGCTTCTCATGGTTCCGCCTCCTCATCAGTCAAGACTCAATAAAAAGTTGCATCAGCCGTCAGATTGTCGAGGTCAGCAGGTCGAGATTACACTAAGAGAGGGATCAATGAACTTTCAGTTAAGCCGAATAGCCATAACCCACTCAAAGAAAAATATTACTTTTAGAAAATTTAGTCACTTCACACCATGTCACGCACCTAACGTAAGCCCATATTTTCCATTTGGTCTAATTCTTTTTATCCGTTGGAAGATTTAATGAGTTTTTACCTGAACAAACCGGGGATCTTTTCCAGATAAGCCCCGCCACTAATGCAAAAAGTGCATGCGCGAAAACTTAAGCCCCGCCACTTTTTGCCAGCTCCAATTTAATGTACGCACACAACCTTGACCTATTTTTGATGAAAACAATTCCTCATCCGCTTCTAGGCGCATTTTGTGCAAAAATGTTCTCCGTTCGGACGTAAAACCTTAAATGAACTTTCTGACGCTTTCAACTCTCGTTCATGACAAGGAGACGGCAATACGTTTTTTGCAAAGCCACGGAGTGATGCATCAGCAACGTTTATGCAACAATGGCCACCAAATGACACTTTCAACTGTTTCTAACACGTGGAGGTGTAATGCCCGACAGTGTCGGCAAGAAATCGGTCTTCGAAAGGGAACTTGGCTGGAGCGGTCTAGGATGAAGTTTAGGACAGTAATTCTATTCATTTATTGCTGGTCCAAAAATTTGGCAAAAATCAAATTCTGCTCAGAGGAATTATCTATAAGCCACACGACCGCTGTTGACTGGAAGAACTTTCTTCGCGAAGTTTGCGCCTTGTGGCTTTTGCAGACTCCAACAGTTATCGGCGGCCAGGTCTACACGTCGAGATCAATGAAACGCTAATATCTCGCCGTAAAAGCCACGCAGGGCGAGTCCTTCCCCAGCAGTAGATTTTTGGAGGGATCTGCCGGGAAACTAAAGAGGTGTTCGTGTATGCAGTGCGGCCACTTTGATGGACACAATCCAGGCCTGTATCGCTCCGGGCTCAATCATCATCTCCGATATGTGGGCATCATACCAAGGAATTGATTGACATGAATTATACTCATGAAACGGCTAATCTTACCGAAAACTTTGTGGATCCAACGACTGGAGCTCACACACAAGCCATCGAATCTCTTTGGCACTTCTACAAGGTGCAGAATAAACGCCAATGCGGCACACACGGATCTTCAGTGGACAGCTACTTGTGTGAGTTCGTTTGGAGGCAAAGGTACCGAAAAAACGAACCTTTTCATGCAAATTATTGATGACATGTCCCAATTTCACCCTCTTTAATAAAAACTAAATGTACAAATTTCATATCCTCTTTTTTCTAATCTCTTTTGTGTGGCGGAGGTTAATTTTTTGGTGGGGCTTATCTGGAAAAGATCCCAAACCGGTGGCTCCTAGCGCGACCAAACCCAAAGCAGTGTGTTTGCATGATAAGAAATTACCAAAGATTCAGGCTTACAGCCGTTATTCCATTTTTTGTTATTCGTTTTTACTTCCTTGAAGACCTGGGACTTCGAAACAGTTGATACTGCAGAATGTCTGGAGGAGGGCGCTATCTACGAACTGGAGCCAATGAATGAGCTGCTAGTGAAACCAAACTCAAAACTCATGCACCTCGTCAAGGTCCAAGGTGAAGACTCCACGTTATGGTACGCTCAAGTAAGCGAACATTCATCTGATATCATTATTCATTCATTATGGTATCGTTTGTCTGTTGGAACCAACAAGTACTGTGAACCTGATCAGATCATCTGTTAGTTTAATTTCGTTCAATGTCATTTAAAACCCTATAGATTAGGCCTAAGTTTCCTAGCTTTGCTGTTCTTGACTGATTGCTCCGCTGATTTGTTACCCACAGAGACAAGAACCTGGTTAAGATGAAAAGAACATACTGTGCACGATGTTATGACCCCAGTGTGATTGTCATACGCGTTTTTTTAAGATTCTGGGTCTTCTGGGTACTTCGGGTCTCCTTGAAAGCACACTGTCCTCGATTACCAATGAAGTTAAAACAACGTTTCTCGGCTGTCCAGCCTCATTTGACGCAACTTCGCAAGGCAAATAGTCTAATCTTGGGATGTCCACACTATTTACAAAACAGGAGACAACACATTTCAGCTAGCCTCGTCTCACTCTGACAAGCCGTCACTTTGGGGACAGCTGAATATCGATTCATTGACCATACGAACATGTGTTTTTTCGACCTCTAGTTGAACATAGTTCACACTAGACTTTGAATGACCCACGGTCCATCAGTTGCAGGACGCTACCTGCACTGCTTGCTGCTAGAGTTGGATAAATGAGAAAGAAAGGGCGTGTAGCCTATGTGGAGTTACAGGCCCATGTGCAGGCCCATTTGTTAACATGAGCTCATGTAAATATCCCGTTTGTTACTTTTCGACCACACATGTTGCAGAAAAGCCGCGTCATATTTCATTTGGAATGATATTCGAGATGGAAACCATTAAACGAGATTTAGACAGTCGTATAAGTAGTGTAATGATGCATTTTCACTTTATTTTATTTGGATTATTTTCTTTGACGTGCAGTTGGGTGATAATGATATATATATGAACGGTACGTATAAGACATATACGTATATAAACGGTAATAGGGAAAAAAGATGTGTCGTATTCCTCACCAGGATGATTCAACTTCTTGGAATGTAATTTTATAAGTCAGGGACAACCCTTCTCTCCTTCGGTTATTTAGCACCTGGGCGTTCGTTCAGACCACTGAAATCCAAATTTAACAACACAATATTTGGTTGCATGTATACCTGCGAATAGGGCCTTCATACAAACTACTTCTTGTCACCCTTGAATATGAATTTAGTGAGGGCGAAGTAGTGGCTTTCCGAAGTTTTGGCTAAGATGTCTACGAGACGCAAACAGACTGCCAGATCAGTATCAGCTAAACGAATGGTCGCCACTGAAAAATTCACTACTGGGTGTTGTGAACTCATGGTTTAAAATGAAGCTATTCAGTTGTGGCACTTTTTTTTGCAGAAATACCGCTCCAGCGGAAGAAAGCACTAGGGTTATGATATTGTCAACATGTCCAAGCCTACAGAGCAACAATCGAGATATCGTGACAAAAACAGAATACCGGAAGCATAGCCAAGTGTTTGTAGAAGAGAAACGCAGAATGATTAGCTTCCTCCTCGGGCGAGAGCGGTAAACCAGTTGTATGCCTTTACTTCAGGATCCCGGCAGTCAACTTTAACACCTGTAATGAATTTTATGAGCCGTTACAGCAGGAAAAGTGATCAGATTTCAGAGAGTTTCCAGAACTTCCATCTCCCCTAGGGATTTATCACAGGGAAATCCGACCACTGCTTTTAATAAGTACTCTGCTAAACCCCAAGCCCATCGTCTAGTGAGGACCAATGAGCATTTAAACAACACATTCCAGCTAATGAACGGTCACCGGCTAGTTCAATCGAGATTAACGTCTTATTCAATGTTCCCTGAAACTGCTAAGCATTAGGTTCAACAAATTCCTCCATGTTAACCTCATGGTCCCCACTAAGGCCGAAGGGCCCCCTCTGACTGCGTGTTTCAGGATCTAGCCACAGCAATGCTAAATCATCCACTCAGATTCTAAAGCCCATGGTACGTATCAGATTGTCCTCAAGGGTAGATGGCCATCTAGGTGAAGCAGTTCGTTTTTCCATGAACTGTTAGATCACCTGAGTAGGTGAACATCTACTTCGACCAAGATTCACACTTCACCAAGTATTATTCTTATATATATGATAAATAACAGTTTGACATCATTTGTTCGGAAATAAGTTCCACTCTGCTTTAGTTCTTCAAATGCCATTCACTGTTCCTTTACCAGGATGGTGGCGGAGCCCTCTGGAAACTAGACCTGTCATTCACTCACACATCGCTTGCTCCAGAATCTTTGGTTAAGTTTCACTCTGACGCAATCATGGACTGCGTAACGTCCCCATTTGCATACACTACTGCAACTATTGGACTAGACGGTGAGTCAGTCTGGAACGGTTGTTCTCGTACGAAAATAAGTAAACGGTATGCTGTACACTTGTAATCTGGATTCCTTGCAAGCCGAAAGTAACACTTGTGCATTTATTGTGTGTTTCAGGAAGAATTTCTATCTATGACATTCTTACCAAAAAGCAAATACTCCGAAGAAAATTCCCTGCTCCTGGAACCAGACTTATTTGGAGTCCTCCACAGGTAAGAATTAGACAAAGCTTTGGAAAATTCGGTCTTCCTATTCTCCAGATTACAGCGTGTAAGTGATCCGCTAGATGGTTTAACTTGAATATCCCGTGTTTGCCAAAGCACCCATTAGTCGTCGAATGGATAGCGCTGGACACAAGGCATCTCAAAAAGAGGAATTTGTTGAAATCGAAAATTGGGGAGCAATGCTCAGTTCACCAATGGTGCACACGGTTACATCTCGATTCCCCTTATTTGGACATGCAGTATTGATCTCACCGCAAGCTGTGGTGTGGCTAAATAAAATGTAATTTCTTCATCGAGTTAAGCAAAATTTCAGCTTTCGGCTCATGAATTTTAAACAAGGAAATATGTGTAGGCTTGTGTGAGAGTTAATTGTGGTATGTTTGAAGCTCATTTTGTGTTTTTTCCGTATCACGTACCACTTAGTTAAAGTCGTTTTAGCTTTCACCTGCGTAAAAATAGGCCGGTTTCTTGAACGTCTCAAATCATTGTCACCCATGCACGACAGTCAGTGAAAACGCCTTTTTAGATGTCGGGCAAATGTCGATTCGTGTTTGCATGCAGCCACTCTTCTACTCTTTACAAAAGTCAGGAAAATAAATTTGAACTACATTGTGACTGAATTTTGGACGTATTCCACAAACGACTGGTCCAATGATTTCCATGCCAGGATACTTATCACTCGATATTGCTTACATTGAAGAGCTTGCATTGCTTTCAAGCTGAAGAGCAGTAACCCATCCTGTCATTTGAAATTGTTTGTGCTAAATTTTTCGATCGCCTGGCTTGGGAGTCCTTACCGTTTCTTGCGGTAACGAAAGCAAAACCGGTACCATCAGCTTTGTGTTTTATTCCAGTTTCATGATAATCACTTTCGGGGAACTTCAATCCCTTGGTTTTGTCTTCAGTCTTGAAGCCACTAAGTCTCCGCAGGTACAAGCTCAGTAAATCCAGTCGGTCCTTTTGTCAGATTTGAACCCTTAAGGGCACTCGGTTTAATTGACAGTTTGCAAAAAAAATCCCAGAGAAAAAAATCCCAGCTTTGGGATTTTTTTTTCGCCACTCAGAATGATCGCTATATGTATGGAAGATCAAGCTGACCTTAATCATTCCGAGATGGTAAATGTCACGAATCTGAGGAATGTAGCTTGGGTGACTAGATTAGATGATCAAAATAGATGGACATGCAAACAACCTGATAAAGCCTTCTGAAATCGCTAAACTGCACAGCCAGACGGTTCTTAGTTAAAGGAAACACAGATGAAGAATGGCAGCTTATGGAAGAAGTAGCGAAAAACTTCTTTGGCGCGAGGCCCTACTTTATGAGAGGCTATGGTGGTGGTTCACTGGCTGTTCACATACCTGTTAGAGACTTCATTTGGATCGTTTAAGTCTTCCATAAATTCCAAAAAATAATAAGTCAGACAAGTGGAGCGGTGCTCATCTCCAAACGTGATCTTATCGAAACCGGACTGATGTGCTCTCGGTCGATCTCGGATGATCAAATGAAATTGTAACTCATTTGGTGGTCTAAATAAACAATGATTGCTGCAGACTTTTTAACCATAAACTCATTGTTCCAAACTTTGGGTTGTTCTACTGTTGAATATGGCCACTTTGTTTTAGAGTAGAGGATTCTCTGAACAATCGTTTTTCGCTCTTCGTTTACGCCTAAAATTCGTAACTCCACTTGAAATAACCCACCTGTTTGTGATTTTATTCGTTTAAAAGGTGGATCCTAAGGGGAAAACGCTTGTAGCCGGATTTCAAGATGGTGTTGTCCGAATACTACAGTTTGGAGAAAATCCGGAAACTGACCCTACCAGGAAGGCGAGGAACTTTGCTCTGTTAGATCTTGGTCAAGCACTGAAGCCCCACGTGAAAGCTGTGACAACTATGGCATACAGTCCAACGGGCGATTACTTTGCCACCGGGGTATGTGGTTGCTCCAATTTGGAAATGCTTATTGACCGATTACTCCAGGTGTGCATCCTCAACCTTCGTTTAGTTTCATATGGGATCTTAGTGTGTCTACACTGTGACGCCAACATTCTGCGCCGAAACGGTACGCAGATGATCGTATTCCGTTCGAAGTCAGTGGTTTCCAAATCGGTCCGTGCTGTCTACTACTGAAGAGCAACCATTTTGATTAGGATGCTTAACTATTCTCGGGAAAACTAGGAACTGCTCTCTGTTGGTATCAATTCAGACTTGCTTGGTGCTTACAGTTTGAACGTGGGCCCAGAGTTTTTACGTCGGGATGATATGGCACAATGAGTGCAAAATTGAACACATTGGGTGAGCGGTTCATTCTGCTTAAGAGTAATGATGAAAATGAATTTCGTTACTTTTTCAGAGAGCATACGGTGTTCATGTTAAGCTTTCCCAACTGGAAGCTAAAAATGTCTTGGTCTGAAGTAAAGGTGTCCCAAGAGGCAAATAGCCTTGATGTACACGACTTCAAGAATGACACTTTTCTTGTTGAGCCATTCCAGGGTTCCCTTTGGTATGCGCTTGTATGCGGAAAATATAAAACGCCATAGTGAGCGTACCGGTTATTCATTTTGACAATAACGCAAATCCGTCATTTAGTGTTTCCTAAAACATTACCGGCTTACGACACTGTAGAAAACATACATGCTACATTAGAGACGTTTGCAGAAGGATACATTTCTAACGGTTGGTTATTACCATCTCCTTACTCCAAGTTGCGATAGATTGCTTAATTTAGTCAATTCATTTATGATTTTCAACCGGAAAGCGCCTGCATGATGAAGGCTAGAAGAGAGAAATAGTGTTATAGACAAATCAAGGGATTTAATTGAGTAAATACTAAACAACCCTTAGTTTTCTGATTTGGTCATTTTGGTGGAGGTCTGTAACTGACAGTTGGATGGTTCCTTTTGACTCGCCGCTCCGGCAGACGATTTAGAACAAAATGACCAATTGCGACTTTGACACTTCCGTGTCATGCTAAACGCTGTCAGCCTATGGCTTCCTTCCACTCAAAGTCTGTCTGAGCTCATAAAGTCTCTACACGCAAGAGGTCTTCTGTTTTGCATAAAAAATAGCCAAGCCAGCGCAATTGGTTTGGTTGTATTGAAAGTGTCAAATGATCTCCACCAGACGTCTTACAAAATATCATACAGTATGGTTCAGTACTGGAAGTACAGCGCTCTAACCACACCCGTACAGTGTTGCGTAGGCATCGGTGGTCGAAAGCAAGTAGTCGCCTTCTTTCTCCTACGGAAAAATGCTGTGTTTCCGTTTCATACAACGGCACCGGTTACCCTGCTGTCTTAAACACCCTTCCCTAGACATGTGCTGAGTTATTAAGCCCAGTAACGGTCGAATACCATTTCCGGATTAGCCAATAAACACTGCCCACAGAAACTGTACAACTGTCCAGAAAAACATATTCAATAACTCGTCTCAATGGATGGATTGCAACAACTGAATTGGATGGCGTGTCGGACCAAACTGAGATAAAAAATTAGATTGTGAAGGTCCAAAGCATTTTTCAAAACCCGTGGGCTAAATAACCTCTTGTATTTTGCATTTTGCAAAGTTCACTGCTAAACAGCAAGATATCCTGCGCGTACTCCTAGTCAGTCAGTTTTTCTCACCGAAACAGTGATTCATCACGATAGGTCCATTCACAACGTTGAAAATAAAGGCAAGTGAGAGCATCTCTGCCAAACGCCACTTTGCATGGTGAACTCAGGAGAAAACTGTCCCTGGGACTTTTACACGTCAACAACTTTTGGATTAGAGTGAGCAAGAAGCGAAACAGAAAAAGCCTTTTTATGGCTGGGCAGCACCAGGTAGGTTTTCTGAGGTAACCATCGATCTTTAATCAAAGTTGATGCTTATCGTTGGCGGTCTGTAAGTATGGTCATGTTGACGAGATGAGGCCATCGTCAAGCGGTCTACAAACCGGAAGGAACCTTGTCTGAATTCCATTTCTATTCTGTTCCCAGATGCTGATATTCTCTGTAGAACGATGCCTGAATGAAATTTTGAGACAAACGCAATTTGAATGATACTTTATCTTGTGGTTTTCTCCCGCAAATGATGGTATTATCCTCACTACAATTTACTTATCTCCTTCTTTATGCAGAGCGAAGACGGCACAGTTTTCTTCTTTTCTGTGCAAATGAAAATGCTTAATCCAATTGGATTTGTTGACGTTGGAGACAGCGTCGTTCGGCTTGAGTGGATTCCAGATGCAAGCAAAGCGAGAGGGGACATTATTGTCTATTCGAAGAAAGGATGTGTCTTGACAGTAAGTAAAGTTGCGGCAGAAGTGGAAGTACGGCTTTTGTACATGATTTTACAGATACCAACAATACGAAAGTCTCCTACGAAATTTACTTGGTCAGTTTGTTCATACTCACCGTTCTTGTTTTGCCACCCCGCGGAGACGTTGCATCCAGATTCTCCTGTGAAGTAGAACCTTAAAAAACCTAAGCCAATATAGTCTAAGTAAGGGAGTGGTGATACTATAAACGGAAGAATAGCCTTGGTTTTCTGAGTGTCAAGTGGGGGGATTGGGAAGGGAGCTATGCATTGAAGGCAATAGCTTGGATGCACGAGCGCCATTGAGGGCGTGACTGGGCCATGTCTGACAATGTTTCTAACCATTGATGTGGCCCGTCGCGGAGTCCCCATCCAGGAAGACGGCAATGACCAACGCAGCTGAGTTTGCTGGTAATGGCTTTTATACTTCGCTGCCAAGTCATTGTTTGACCGCCTCTGACTCTTTTCCACCCTTCACGTGGTTGTGCGAAAAGAACCCTTCGAGGAAGTGGGTCGACTGGCATAAGTAGCATGTGGCCAAGCCAGCGCAATCTATGCAGTGTGATCACTTCATCTATCGAGGGTGAGTTATTTCTTCCGAATACCATGTGTGCTTCATTTTTGGAAAAGTCAGACTGGACGGGGATGACGTTTTAATGAGATTAGGCTTTGAAGGAGGCTCAAATCACGTTTATTGATGAATTCTGTAAGACCAGTCTTGTTAAAGTGTAAAATCGTATTGGCACCTTCATTCGCCTTCCCACTTTTTCCTCATTTTATTCAACCAACGCGAAACTGACGAGGTTCAGTCACCTCCCGCTACGTTAATACGTCAGAGTATCCTATCTTAAGTGCTGTAGAGGTGCAGTAGAACCACTCTTTGAGGCCATAGGCTTGAGCAATATCAAAACTATCAACTTTACGCTGTCAAACTTTTTTGGCAGCGTAGAAGTGTGTGCTGCCGGTTTTTAGTAGTCTTTTTACTCAGAGCTTGTGCTGTCATCCTAGTAGTTACTACTGCTCCGTTCCTTGATCGGGACCCCCTGAGTGACCGACAGATTCCAGGGCTCGATTCCAGCCGTTATCGAAAGGTGGTTCAGCAACAATTGACTAAATTGGTGAACACAAGCAACAAAGCCAACTTAACCACGACAACGCATAATGTACAAATTAGTCTGTGCAACGAAATGAACCCGATTTGGGTGACGGATGACAAGGAGGAAGAAAACGACAAGGGTAGACGCCATCTAGTAAACTTCCCGTGAGGTGACCACGTACTTTATGGAGAGGCTGACGAGAACCAGTAATGTGGCCCTAAAGCTCATGAATTGACTAATGATAAAGAGTTGTGATCGATCTTCATGTTGCAGTGCTCCTATCTATCAATAGGATTCTCCCGCAGAGACTGAATACTATCTTTTTCAGGTTTCCAACTCTGTTACATCAGAGCTACCATGTCTGAGCCTAGAACGCTCCTGCCTGATCATGTTTCCCCAAACATACCGCACTGATTTCCTACCTTTTGATTTGCTTCTGTGAGGAAATTCATGGGGAACACTAGTCATGAAACTAAGTACCACTGCTTCTAAATGCAAGGGATAATCATCAGCTACGCAACGAATGACTCTTTCGGGTAAATTTTCTTGCTGGGAATTATTCACACCCACTGTAGAGTGCATGAAAAACTGAGCGTGTGCAAACAACTTTCACTATGTTCCCACATAAGGAATTAAATCGGAAAGTGAGCTATGAATAAACTTTTTCAAGCTGCGAGCCCAATGGACAGCGAATATTGCCAATCCCTGTGCGGCAGAAAGCATGGAAAGCAGGTTTAGGGGTTGTGATGTCAACGGTGCTTCAGCTTCAGCTACTTAAAATGCACAAGTTGTACATGCTCGCTGGTCTTTTTTTCGAACTTTTAGACGTTACAGTTTTTCTAGTCACCCTACAAATGACAGTGGATTGATTAAAATCTATAACCGCCTACACTCCTGACCATAGCAGGTGGATGGAATAGCAAATGTTTGGTCAGTATAGGTTGCGCAGCTTCAGGAATCTAATCAAGCATCCGAACAGACGAGCCGCAAAAAAACTAACGTGGAATCAGTAAAGTGTGAATGATGGATGTGACAAAAATGTGGGGTCACTAGAGTATAACGTCTCATCAGAAGATTTTGTGATGATGCATTCTGTCGTTTCAATTCGCGATCTCAATAAACTCTACCGTTGTAATTGGGTGGTTAAACATCGTTTGCTTGGATAGATTCAACAGTTGGCTTTGGTTTTTCTCTGAAAGATAATGAACAGCTGTAAAGCTGGAAGAAGTACTTATCTCGTAAGTCGTCTCCTTAAAAGAAATTTCCGTTCTATTGCAGAAAAATACTTCCGCAAATCGTGATAGATACGATTTGTCGTCACATACAGGTGCCCCTCGTAAGATGATCTCTTAATGGAAATTCCCCCACAGGTTTCCAGAAACTCCTGCCAATATTTTGTTCGATACAACTACTACTGTTGCATTAGGGCACTGGAAACGCAAACTGCTGGCCCCACACCGATCCAGTTTCCCGGAAAACTTTAGTGATTTTGGACCAAATCCTTCCTGTTTTTTGCAGGCTATTGGATATAGAAATGTTGCAGTGGAAGAAAAAGTTCTTGGTTGTTGCTCATGACCAAAAAGATTCCCGTTGTTCATAACTATCGCAAGATCATATTTTAAAGTATAAGCCTTGCTGCAATTGTAGTACACTGCAGCTGAGTGGCTAATAGATTTACTCTGTCCTCATTCTTACCAGTATCCTTGCCCGTCAATCGAAGAAGTAGACCAGAACAAAAGTTTCGCTTTACCCAATATCCATCCGAATGGTGGCTATCAACTATTGAGCATCAAGTCCCAGCTGCAACATGAAGAAGAAGCAGCGGAAAAGTTGAAACGATACGAAAAGGAGAAGAAAATCAGACAGGAACTGCGAGCATCGAGGGCCCAGCATGAGCCGGAAACCGAAGAGGAAGCTAAGCTTTTAGATGAAGGTGAGATTATCCGCTAGAAACCTTCATTGCACAGTTCGTACTTATCTACCGTCTATTATTAGTCTTGTTATTATTAGCCCTGTTAGACTTGTTACATATAGAACGGACTCTCCATGTTGTATGAATATGGAATCTTATGGAAACTGTTATACAAAAGAACCGATATCGCTTGCTCGCTGTACGGTATCATCCGGAGTGTAGGACAACGAAGACCGAATCGGCTGGGTCAAATGTAACGTGTTGATTGGGTTGGTGTTTTTCAAGAAACGGCATGCACCACACAAACTTAGATGGATTGTTTTTGGTTTGGGGACCACCACGCACTGCTGTAGTGGTTCGTCATCCTTGTTTGACAAATTTGCCCATATCCTGAGGCTGGTGTTTTTTCCACCCCCAGATCGGGTGAAAAATGGGAATCCCCCTATAAGAAGGGCTCCAAGGTATTTGGATGGCTATGAATTCTGAACAGTCCACAACATCCTCCTCCGTCAACACTAATTGGGTGTAGCTGAGAGGCCGAGTTTTTCCGTTGCCTAGGTTGTTCCCTCTTGACAAACCATTACTTTGATAATCATTCACACAGTTTAATCTAAGTAATATACAGAATGGTTGTTAAATTAATGGAAATTAACTTATTCAGACAATCACAAAGAAATGAACAGGTTGACTCGCCCTCGTCACAGCTACTGAAAAACATTTAACATCAGCACATACGCGTTCATCTTTTTTTAAACCAAACTATAAGGTTCTCTTAGGGAAAGTCAGCAAGACAGTGAACCTCTCAGTAAAGGTTCAGTATCCTACTTAACTCGAGTAGTCTCTTTTGGAAAAATTAACTTGTTGTTTCTTATGCTGTGAAGTTAGTGACTAATTAAGTTGCAACCACTGGTAACAGACCATGTTTCTCTCCGAGAAATAGGTTAAGGTAAAAAACCATTTAATAGAAAGTCGAACCTTGATGTTTCACAACTAATTTATGAGCAGAGTGATTTTTGCTCCCGGAACTACCATAGTTAACCATGAAATGCCGAAGACCAGTTGATGCTGATCCTCACACGATTTTAAGGGACCCTTTCGTAATTATGACAAGTTTGCAAGCACATGGATAGCGATTCGTTGTAGGCAGCACTAGCTATAACACCTGTCTAGAGGTGGGAGTACTATTGAACGAGAGGATGAACCGAATGCAGAGCCAAGCTCCGTGGGACTCGAGCAATCTAGTTACAAAGAGATGCAAGGGAGAAATACTCATGTACGTCATCTACTCATGTACCGTCGAGCTCAAACCAAACGTTGACATACATGTTTCGTACTGTCATGAAAAAATGTTGCGAAAACCTTTGGATTTGTCGGTCTGGAGAACTCTTGTGCATTAGCAACCTAGGTCGCTTAGCGTACTGGAGAAATGAACAATTCTTACGGTACAATGAGGTTTGCTGACGCTTAACTCTACTCCTGCTCTTCCAAATCGCTTTTGGTATCCCGAAAATAATAGAACAACCACTCTTATTCTCTACAACTGATTCCAAAGACCAGATCGACATAAATAAATTACTGTCTTCCCTGTACAATCTAAGCTACTATGTCCATAAACGTTTAAAATCCTTTTTCGGTTACCCAGACAAAGTTGCTCCATGGATTACTTCCATTCTTCGAGCAGATGTTCAAAAGGATATAAGTGAACATTTAGTGCAGGACAGTTGGGAACTGTTTAAACCATGCGCACTTCAGGAAGAACCGACAGAGACAGAGAACTTTACTGATTTCGATCATAATTTACGCATCTTCTCGTTTGTGCCCTTATATAGATGATAACTGAGTCTCATGTGACGTTAAAATGAATTGTACGATCATTAAGGTGGGAGATGAAAATGAAACCTCACAAAATTAGTGACGTCAGTCTGGTCTAAAGACTGAAAAAAGTTGCATCGACGCGAATGTAAAAGTGCAGACTGTGTGAGAAGTTTGCGACGAAGTTGAGCAAACCGATGCAACGAGATCAGGACTATGACAGCCAGATGCACTGCACTGATCACTAACAAATAGATGTCTTAGGTTTTGGTGACAGTCATGGTGATCATTTCAGTAACCAGACTACAACAGACGATACTGGTCTTTGGTCTGACCTCCATCTTTTGCAGTAACTTGCGTAGTTGCTCGAGGGAAGTATTGTGCTGTACACTCTGTGAAGCATTTCGATAAATTTCGATCCGTTCGTCTGATTTCGTGCAGTGTTTTAACGGCAAGTGGATCCCACATCAAATGTCATGATTCTTCTCCTATTATGGAAATGCGGCAGATGTGCATTGACTTGGATTCTCCGGCACTGTAGAGCCAAAATCAATTCGTGTGTAATGTTTGCTTATCGGTCATTCTCAAACTTCAAAAACAGACACCTTGGAACTGCGCCTCTTGTACGGCAGCCGTTTAAGGATGGCACTGGGGTTACAAACGAAGCTTTCTAGGTAGAAAAGATTCATGCCAACTAGCCGTGGATGGAAGGCTATCTCCAAAAACCTCGTCACACGTTGTATGTTAGTGTGGGATTTCTGCCCTCTTTCGGGAATGCGGAAGTTGTATGCCTCTGGCCGCTGACACACTCAGACCCTGAATAGCAACAAATGTCAGCTCATTTGCAAACAAATTTGGTTTTGCGAGAGACTCACCTGGAACCCAGCTGAATCTCTCATTTATGATGTTTCCAGGCAACTGAATGTGCTGCACCTGGCCGCCTCATGTTTCAGTTGGTACGATATTCGGGATATCGCGATACTTGTATATACGTAAAGCAACCCTATGAGTAGTGCATTACGTATAAACAATAAATGTCCTTTACTTTTTTCTCCGTATTCAGAGGAAGAACTAATCCGCCAAGGTGTGATGAGCGAGATAGCAAACTGGGCACCTATTGATAGCGATAAATCATCGTCAGTTCTTTATGCCACGTTGGATCCAAACAATCCCAAAGAGTTTTGGTTATCTCTGGTAAGTTCACATATTCCTTGGTCTCTTGCATTCACCCTCGTGATTTGCATTAGCGATACGAGCGCGACTTGAATTATTCGTCAGTTTTCAGTTTGTGGTTTGATGGGTTTACTGGGGTTTTGATACAGGTGTTTTGAAAAAAAACACTAATTTCTGAATTGATTTAAACTTCCAATTTTATAAAACGAAGACGGACTGACCAAACCTTATTTGGATAAACCTAGCGCAGAATTAATCAACTTGACCAGGAATTCCCTGGTGTTTTTTTTATTCCCGACTCTTTTTGGTAATCGTTCGTAGGACGGAAGTTCAATTGATGTCTTCGAAAGCCTTTTCGACGACATTTGTGAATAGGCGGCTTTGGTTTGGGACGACTCACCTAATGGATATCTGAAGTAAAGTAAAACAGAGTGGGAAAACCAATCCAATGACTTGTATGCTTAATACAGAGATACCGAGAGACCTACGGTTCTGTGGGGTCAATCACTGGGCTAGACAAACATAGTCTTGTGATTCTTCGGTTTTTAGCACAATATACGTGATGGCTGGCCCCATAAAATTTATACTCCTGTATCAGTTTCACGCCGACCACCGCTGCTTTGCAGTTAGGTATTTAGATCGACAGCTTTGGGTGAAGACCCAAACATCCTAGTAGTATCATGGGTATCAAAGCAACCTGATTTACGTCAATAAAACAACTCAGTAACATATCGGTAGTTGCTTGATGACATCAATCTGGGTGCCCTACTGCTGCACACAGAAGGACGAATAAACGAAACTCCAACACAGCTGACATTTTCGATTCCTCTCTAGGAGTGCACATGGCATCCTCTTCTACAGTGTCAGATTATTAGTCTTGCGTATGCCAGCCCAACCATTGTACCTAGTGATGTGATGCCGCCACAGTGATAAAGAGATTGCAGATGATGTACCGATTTACTTATTATTTTGCTGGGAATAGAACTGTACTAGTGACTTTCTCCGACCCCCTCCCCCAGGAAATTCGACGAATCGACTTTATGCACCCAAGTCGTCCACATTTTTAGTCCGTTTGCTTCGCCGAAAAATCTGCTAGATCCACCAAAGTTTCAAATATGGTTTGATACTGTTCTTATTCCAGCATAAATATTTGGAACTCACACTGGAAAGGCATAAAATATGTTGCGGTAATTTTAGTCAATAAAATATTTCTGCAGGAAATCTCAGTTTCCTCATATTCAACTAACTCACACTAGCTAAAACGTACCATGCACAAAGGAGGATAAACGTAAAAATCCTAAAAATAAGCAGACTTTGCAAGAACAAGGGTCGCTCCATTTCAGGAGACGGACAACAGATTAATTAATGCACGTTAGTCAGTGGGATTACATTTACTGGTACGAGATACAGGGAAATCTCTTCCCAAGGTGCAAAGGGACCTTTTCGATTCACCCGCTACTGGCTCTTCTATGTGGAAATCAATTGTTAAACCGACCCAAAGAGGTTAAAATAAAATCGAAAAAAGCAGCACAGGCTTCACAGTTAAAATAGGCTTGCGGGTTCATCGACTTTTGTCTCTAGAAGTCTGCTTAACTCTTATCTGGAATGAGAGCAAAGGGTTACGCTACTGAGTGTTAAGCGGATACTATTCAGCTGGCAGAGCGACGACTGCTTACTTAAACGCATTGAATCAATTGTGGTGAGCCACACAGTGCAGAAATTGCACAAACATCTGAATGTGTACAGCCAGCTTGTCCGTGGATCTTCATGGTTCCAGATGCGCATAATATCCTGAGTCTTCTTTTTCGAGGCACTCTTTGGCTAACCTCGTGTATGACAGTGGACGCCACTCCAGATCCAACTCGACCTTCCTTCAGTAGCAAACGTGAAGAAATCGGAACAGTGCATGTTTAGGTTCCCGATACGGAACATTGAGTCACGCATAGGTCTGAAGATTCCGAATATCAAAAGCAAGGATTGGGTTCGAAGGTCTGTGGTACTATTTAAAGAAATGTGAGCAAAACTGTATCACAATCCTCAATCTTACACGCTTGGGGCACCAACAAATGCTCAACTCTGTCACTGATCGACACAGCGCAGTGTCAAGGTCCGAGCACCAAACAACGGAAGGGGATGTTTGCTCGGTTGTGTGGGTTGCGGTCGTCCTTTCCGAGGCCTGCTTCGTAATTCTGATTAACCCTTTTATCCCGCGGAAATCACGACAGAGCAGGTCAGAACGGGCCCAGCAGACGGCGCACGAACACGTCTGGGTACATAGGTCAATGTCGCACACACCTACTCGGTAGTATGCCGGTGTCGGGCATCGACGACCTTTGCGGCAAGGTGAGTAGCGAGTACGCGAGGAGCAAAACAGGTGGAGACCAATAGGTACACGAGCCGTGCACCAGTAAGCAAATGAATGGATGAATTATCCTAATGTCAACTTAGATTCAAAGTGCGTGTCCCTGGTATTTCCATGGCCATTTAGGAACGGATGGGCTCAGACATCCGCTCTGACAACGTTCTTGTCGCCCTTTACAGGAAAAATGAACAGATAAACATAGAAGTGTGTAGACAACGCAGTTTATCTCTGAGCATTTGTCTTAGCACAGTGGAGTAGTAAAAGTGGTGCACAGTTTGGCAACAAGAATTAGACTTCTTGATACCATAGCAGGTTTCAGCTTGCCAACTTATATGTTGCTATGTTTCCCTTAAACGATAGACGTAGAAACGATGATTTCTTCAATATATCAGCATAGTACTAATCAATTGCTCGTGTCCGAACGGTTTAAACTACTAGCAGGGAAGTTGCAGGTTCGAAACTCAATAAAGTATTGTGAGATGGTACTGCTGGCGATTGCCAGTATAGATGAAACAGCCGTATAATACCACTCTAACTTTCAGCATAGACTGACTTGAGTTACAGCACGAAGTCTCCGTCGATATGTAATCACCGTAATTACTGGCAATAACATTAGTACTAAATTGCTTTTAGGCATTTGGCCTGGTGCTTTTTTACGAGAAGCAGTTTGAATAGCCACTGCGTCGTGATGTGTTAGGAACGAAACAAGTTCACTAGACAAGGTATTTTGTGTGCAAATCCCTGTCACTGTAACTCAGAGACAATCTACCCAATTCCTATTCACTTTCGGAGGATCAACTGGTAAACTTAGTGTAAAGTACAAACCAAAATCTCCGATTATATGCTTCACTTCACAGGAACTTCAAGCTCCACTCTCCATCTGCCTCATACATAAAATTCATGGCAGAATAAGTCGAGTTAAAAAACCTACAAAATGACCACTGGGTCTTTTGTAAAGTCTCAGATTAACGGCATGTCAGCAGTAGACAGAAGGTAAGAATCCAGAGATGCTATTTATTCGTGAAGGAATGTTTTCTAAATCGGCCATAGATATAGCAGCCAGAATTGGACCGAGAGCTGATCTCGCAGCAACATCATTTGTTTGGCTATGTAAAGTATCCGTAAACAGGGATTGTTCATTCTCGTTCTGCCGCGAAAATGTTTTATGCTGGACAGTGGGATAATCACACTAACTTTTTTCACGCAAACTGCTTTATAAATACAGTTGACAGTTCCACGCAGGGATCCAGGCACGAAAAAAAGAGACAAAATATAAACGAAACTATGTTTTGGCTAACTACACTAGTTTGAAAATTGAGTTGGTGTTAATAATCAACTCAGGTGAATCCCAGATAAATCTCACCCTTGGGGTATTCGTCAGCTGAATGTGCTGCAAGTGGCTTCATGTTTCTAGCGAAATACACTCAGTTGCATACCAGTTTGGTTTTCACGGGAGACCTAACTGAATCTATTGTTTATGATGTTGTTCTTCAACTGAATGTGCTGCACCAGGCCACCTCCTTGGTACGATACTCCAGTATCGCAATACACTGTATAGAAGTAAAACTCAACTCATAAGGCTGATGAGGTCGAAGCGTTTCCAGCAAACATATGAATAGTGTGTTGTGTCCCATATTTCATTTGGTACGATGTCCGAGATGCTGTAGTGTAGTTTCTTCACAAAAAACACTCATTGGGTTTTTGAGATCTCTTTGACAGCCCACTACCAGTTTTGCCTTTCTCGGAGCTCAACAGGTAGACGCAGTTCCCAAGTTTCCCTCAACCTTATGCCATAAGTGAACCCAAATTTGACGCGGTTTGCCAAATATACTATTTTGCATAAAGCTGAGGACACTCGCTTGTGCTGTTACACTGTAGTCTATTCCGCTTCGCAGCTTTGGTAAGCTATCCGCTACCATATTTACTCAAAAATCTTATTTCAAAGGAATAAACAAATCAATCTCACCTGTGTCCTATTGACGGCTGACATTGTTAGGCAAATGTGATTCCAACCAAAGTGACAGGACATTTGGTTTGTGAAGACCCAGTAATTCTGCGGCTTTTAAAGTCTATATGAAAAACGCAGAAGATTTTTAAGTTAGCTTAAATCAGTGATTTTGCCAGTGATTTTTCCTGAAGGAATGTCGGTTCGACCCAGAAGATACTTGGTAAATCTTCAGGATATATTGTTGTTTTTAGCTGACCCTCAGTGCATCTACGGTCATCGAATGCCTACATAATGCTCCTTAAATCAGGTTCAGTTTATTCCACTGCGGAATACGAATAACTGAAACTGTACAAGACTATACTGTACTATATTATACTATACTGTACTATACTATACTATACTATATACTGTACTATACTATACTATACTATACTATATTCTGTACTATACTGTACTATAGCGTTGTTAAACAATCTCGATTGCATTCTGTGAATGTGCTATCGACTAAGGGAGATTTGGAACACTTCCAAACTAGCAGCTATATAAATCTCACTTACTTTATCAGTTTTATAGGGCAGGCACTTAAATGTGCCTAGTAATATTAAACCAAATGGAATTTTAGAGGTGCTGCTTAACTAATTCCGAGTTTCCTTTAAACTGCAGATTTTGTGTAAGCATACAAAATCAACTTCAGTATACGTGAATAGGAGCCCACTAGTAACTGATACCTTGTAGTTCTGTTCCACTTTCACAACTGGCGTAGTGCTTATCGTATCCGGGTTCCAAACAAAATACTGCTTCGTTAGTACTGTGTACCGAACGGCGTTGACCAGAGTTAAATTCACAGGTATGGCTCCTAAACGCTTGAATAATT
Organism: Opisthorchis felineus; assembly: GCA_004794785.1. Lineage (NCBI taxonomy): Eukaryota > Metazoa > Platyhelminthes > Trematoda > Opisthorchiida > Opisthorchiidae > Opisthorchis > Opisthorchis felineus. The sequence continues at coordinate 97,987 of SJOL01006451.1, read as the reverse complement.
GCGGCTGGGGTGCGTAAGTTAAATCGTCCCTTTTTCGGAAAAGTTTGGTAACAATCGGTAGATAATAAATCTACCGATTGTTACCAAACTTTTCCGAAAACGATGATTACTCAATCGGTTTCAAGCGTTTTTCACCTGGTTAAATCTTCCCTATTACAATGAGACAAACAATTGTCTGATATTCATCCACAGGAGTGGATTTGGCCCGATTTGGGCCGGACTATTCACACATCTCTTGTGTGTGATCGGTGGGCTCATTCTTGAATTTCCCCGAAATACGCGTCAATTGATGCACAGCAGTATTTCGTTCAAATTCCTACACATGTGCTGTTCTATGTACACTAACAGCCCTATATGTGTACATATTAGAATGCCTAGGTCAGTAAAAAACGGTCCAAATCACAGTGAACGTTTAATGGCCAAGTCAGATGTTGACAAGACCAATGCATACAGCTACCACGTGCTTAAACACGATAGAAACAACTCATCAGAAAACGCTGGAGCATCCACTTACCTACCCTAGTTCCTCCTGTGTTAATTACGGACTGATCGATTTTCTGGTTCACTTCATCCTAGTGACTAAGTTTTTATATCTTATGTTTCTTGGTCCCGTTGATATCGCACCGTTATAGCTGAGCCCGGGAAATAATCCAGGTTGTGGGAAAAGACAGTTGTTCGTACCTAACCAATGCCGAAGCTAGTCGAATGCCAGTATACTCCTTGCCTTGTGAAGTAAATGTAAACAATTCGGGCTTATCATGCTTTCAGTTCAAAGTTTTATGCATCTCTTCCAGATAATAAGCCTCTCTGGTGGTAGTTCGTCCCTAAGGTACATTGTAGTGTTCTCTTTATTCTGGATGTTAAGAATAGGAAAAGCCTATATGCTTTGAAATGTCTGGTAGCCAGGAGCTTCCATCTAGGGCATCTGTTTTGATCGTTTTTTTACCATAATCATTCTGCGAAGGACGAATTCGATGCTGGCTATTTGTACAAATGTAAAATCGGAGAACCACCAATGTCCGACGGTGAAACACGAAAATTTTTGCGAGCAAAAAGGGCAGAGCAGGCCGCCCGAGCACGAGCACTCATGAGAAAAGGAACGAGCGAAAAAAATGAAACGAATGCTACGCGGGATGAAAGTGTGTCGCAGCTGACGGAACCATCCGAAGCCACAGATTCGTCGGTGTCTGACGGGGAGATAGAAAATAAAGAGCTGGGACTTACAGATCGAATACGAAAGGAACACCCGCATGAGTCTGCCAAATTCTTAAGAAATTCTGAAACTGCAGTTACGTACTGGACATTTTCAGCCTCAGGCAATAGGCTTTTCGTGGGTTTCAGGGATGGATGTGTCCGCGTGCAGCTGCTGCAGCGACCTTTTGATGTCAAAAGTTTGGGAGACTATTGGCTACTCCGAACACACGATAACTTGCGTGGGGGTGTCAACCGGATTACACTTACTCATGATGAGAAGTAAGTATGCGTGGTTTATATTCGATAATTTCAGCTAAGCATTCGTTCCTGCTTTCATTGCGACTGGCTCCAATTAACTGGTTTTTCGGGTAACCCGATCCTTTGGAAGTTTTCTGCGGATAGTAAAACCAGCAGTTCCGCACCCCAAATGTGTACCACCACATTTCAGCTGCACTGCTATCACCCTGCTGTATTTTGGTTGAAACTGGCAACAAGTTTGCCAAAACTAAGGCTATATCTCCAGAAAACCTGCTATTAAGCCTATTGTCACTCCAGGCAGCAAACAAACCAGTGACCATTAAACAGACATGCTTCGTTCGGCTGATGACGGTGCGACGAGGAGGAATAAATCCAACTATTTCAATGATTTAAGTCACAAGCCGAGGTGGTTGGAGCTTACTGAACATTAATCTAATAGTGTCGTCAGGTGTCAATGAAGCAATTTTCACACCAATTCTAATGATGGTACAGCGGATTCCAACCTTTTTCGTGTCGCGACCACTTATCTAGTGACCCTCCACCAACATGTCCTTGACCGGTCAATTCACCTCCACTTCTTCGAAGTGACCCATCATTGTTTCAGATTGCAAATGTAGGCATAAGATTTCGTTTAATTTTCGATTACAGCAGTTCGTGAATTCCCTTCACGCGTAGCACCCATCCTTATTAATACTTGAAACATTCACATTAAGTCGTCACCAATTTTGTTGAGCGTCAGCTTCAGGCGACCACACATGCCACCTAGGACTGTACGGACTGCACAATGGTTTTGTGCACTTGGTCTGCGTCATGACCTAAGGACAACTTACCGCCGTCCTCTGCAAACAACGCTTGAGTGACCGCATCAGGATGAGTGCTTTTTCTGGTTAATTATAGCCGTTTTTGAACGCACAGCTGTAACATCCACACCGACTCCAGTCTTGCCATCGCCTGTGGTGTTCGCTGCGTCGATAAACTCATCCTACTTTGAACCTGCAGGAGGTGCACCAGAGGTCTGTTATTTTCTGTTTGACTTTGAATGATTGAATAAAGTGGAACGAAGATATTTGTCTAAAATGAAAAATGCAGGGTTTATATTTGAAAGAGACCAGATGCACAACCTAGTTAACAGAACTAGAACAGTTTCTTATCCTCGGATTACTCGAAGGCTTTCCTTATAAAATCATTAGTCCAGCAAATTGATGAATCACCTTCACCCAGCGTACACGGACACAGTACATGAAGTGTATATTATTCTCATTCCAAAGCAGTTTCCAAACCCATTCAAGAATGATTCTCTTCCAAAATGGCGCACATATTTACCAAAGTTCCAACGCGGAACTGTCTGCTTTGAAGTGGAAAAGTTCCTACCAGTATCATAGGTTCTAGTATACCACTTCATGTCGACCTGTCCCGCTCGCCTTATCATCCCTTCTGGTGGAACCACCTTTCAAAGATCCATTGAAACGGTGCTCCGCACACTGAAAGGAGCTAACGTCTTCGTACCTTCCAACCAATGTACGGACGTCAACGACGGCGGCTGTCTTTTTTAACTAAGAGTACGTACCATCTACATGCCCGAAAATGCGACCTCTTGTCATTTAGTAGCCGAAAAGCCACTTGCTAACAACTGTGTTTTTTGTACGTGATGTCAGGATATAGTTCCACCACATAAGTGAGCTTAAAAATTGTCCGAAAATAACGTAGATGTGGATTGCGATCATATAGTGACGTAGGAAATATTCTTTTCTTGCATTTTTACAATTTCGAACCAACAATTAAGTATCTCTGGACGCAGTGTCTTATGATCCGAACTTCACCGAGTGAATTATCCTGGGAGGAAATGCAATGGAAACGTACTGTCCGAGAACAGGATGTAGTGTCTGTGACACGCAACGAAGTGACCAGTCACACAGCTGTGCCGGCGGACTGACCTTTATCCCTGAAAGATCATCACCTAGGGCTCAGTGCCCTGTGTAACAGTCCAGGACCTCAAAGCCTCAAACTTTCTCAGCCATAAACGGACAAAACTGACTGATCCGTGTTTCGTAGAAAAGCTAAACTGTCATCTTTTCATATGTCCACAGGTTTCTAATTAGCGTAAGTCGAGATGGTACATTCTTCGTCTACGAACTTATGTCGGAAGAACTGCAAGAAAAAGAAATCAAAGAATTTCGTTCACGTATCCCTTCAGCCTACGTAAGTCTACCAATAATTTTTTGCCCAATCGTCGTAAATGTCGGTGCAGTTGAACCAAGAACCCCCCTCCCCCCCCCCTAATATCTTAGGCCCAATATCTTTAGCTGACCGTTATAATCCCCATATCTCCCATAAAGTGTTGGTGATTGGCTTGTTCGCTGCGATAGATAACTTACTTTCAAATTTTTCATTACCCACCAAGGTAACCCGCTCAGTGCGTCATTGTGACTAGGAGCTTAACTGTACGTCAGTGGTCAGTCACCTTGATTCGTGAATAAACGTCTGCAACCAAACTGCTTGGCTCGGCGAACAAACCAACGACTGTCTATGTTACCTGAGCTAGCAAAATTCATCTCAATAGCATTTCATAAATTATCCTACTTTATGTAAGGATGTGGCGTTGCACGTTGCCAGAGTTACTGTAGAATTATACCGAAGTTCGATCTCACGAAAATCAACCACCTCCAATCGTTTCTTCATCTGAATAAGCTTTTTTCCTAGATGCAATGAAAACAGCGAACAGAATAGCACAAAATCTGTTTTTCGGTTGCATCCCGTACAACATCGTCTGTCAAGGTACCCCGAGGGAAGAAACACAGCTATCCAGGCGTGTGAATACAATTAGAAAATTTACGAGCTGATTCTATCCACTAATCCTGCTGAGGATGTAAAAAAATGTAGCACTGTTGATTTCGCGTGTGTTGGGGAAAAGTGGGGCACTTGCACTAAACTTCACAAATGGTCCTCGCATATGCTAGTAAAATGGCCTACTTTGTGAAACCAAAATTTATTTCATTTCAAGTTCAGATACGGACAGCCCAAACAAGGAAACAGTCCGGATGCATCCGGAGTTTGGTAGCTTAACGGTCACATTCACTGCACCCTTTACTCCAACGTCAGAAGTGTTCATTTGTGCGCCCTACAAATGAAGTAATGTCACGCACACATGCAAAAACTCACCACCACCGTATCTGAATGACCAATAAAACTGGAAATACACTCAGCAGGGTCGTTTTCAATGTTTCTCATGTGATTGTTCACTTCAGGAGAGCCAAACGCCAGTGGACGATATTGTGGACCCTAAAGCGTACAGCATCGAACAAGCCAAGCAGAAAGAAGAATATGATCGGCTGATGAGTCTGGCCGAACAAAAGAAGGCAGAAACGCGCCGGAAGGTTACCGAACTGCGATTACGTTTCAAACAGTTGAAGGAACAAAACGAGAAACTGCCGGAACGCATCCGGTTGGGAAAGGAGGTAAGTCTACGATCACCTTAGCTCACCACAGACTTTGTACTGAGATTTGCTTTAGTTCATCCAATACGTGCCACCAACCGGTGAAATACTATTCGTGGCTGTTCTGTTCTTGTACCACAGGACTTAGGTTGAACAACTAACTACTTTGGCAGTTATTAGGAAACATCAAACACTGATCCTCGTCTGATGTGCAATAATTGTTTGCTAAATACTCATATATATATATATATATATATATATATATATATACAATAAATTGTTCAAGGTCCCTTCTGGTCTTTTTGAGGGACAAATCTTCAGCTATTTTTCGGCTGATCCTGGCATGCATGCGCTTCATTTGTAATCCAGGCATTTTTCGTTCAGTGTTATAGATAATTCTAACCCTTCCGTTGCAGTTGCTCTTGTAGCTTACCGAGCAGTACACAGTGCCAGTCGCGTGGTTGGCTTTTTGGTGCATTTTTGGATTTATTATGTTGGTTGTTGTGAGATCTGTACCCGGCTGTGGAAGGTCCTCCGGTGGTTTCAGTGACTGTTTGTCAAACTTTCGTTGGGTCTCATTGACCATTGTCAATCATTCTGTCTTCAGCCACTTCTCCCTCTCTGATTTCACAGGAATTCAACTTGGTCCCACAAATACGAGATGACTTGCTCAAAGACCGTGAGGCGAAAATTGACCTGGTTTACAGAGAGACGGCTTGGAATTCAGAAAAATATCGAATAGCTTTAGAAAAGCTGGAAAACGCGTGAGTTACCTGAAAATTTCCTGCGACCCCGGTGATCACGAAGGTATGGTAAATATGGCAGATAGATTCTGACGTACTAACAGAAAACACAAATTTTCTGGGCCCATACTGTGTCAACTAGCCGCTAAATGGGTTTTGGCCAAATGTCAGTCATTGATATTCACGTTTATCCTCCTACTCACCAGTGACTCTCGCAAGGACGTAACGGCCCTCAGGACCAGACGTTAAATAAGAAATAACCATAAATTTCTCAAACTCCTTGAGCCTGGAGAGTTTTGCGCGCACTGGAGCTCATCGAAGGGATACAAACAGAGGACAGCTGTGCAGAAAACTACACTTGGTGTTGTTGTTGGTGTAACAATAAACTGAACAAGGATTACACCACGATGGAAAGGACAGTGCAAATTTGAGAACCTATAGGAACCAACAACATGCAATTCAGAATCAGAGGTTTCCTTTGAATTTTTGAAGGTGAACAGAATAGTACCTCAATGAAATGAGCACTGAATACCACCGTCTGTGCAATACCATGGGGTGCCAGTTATGCGTTGACATGTGTGCCGAATCATGTGGTCACATCAGTGACACATGGTAGTCTTTCTTGTGGAAAATTAAGTCTATTTGGATTGGTTGGGAGGTTGAACTTATTACAGATATCACAGCAGTTCCCCCTTCAATAAATGCTTTGTATACAGGTGTGAATTGTTCAACTCAGCAGTGAACAGTGAAAGGTTTTTGACCGTATTCAACCAAATAACTGACAGCTGCTGTAATCACTCAAGTGCTATTAACACTGCAGTGATTTGAAATAGACTTGTCTTAAAAGTTCGATCTAATGTTACTTAATGCGGAGCACTTTACAATTCATTTCATTCAGATATACGATAGCAGTCCCAATAAATATCTGGAGTTAAACACCAGAATGACAGCGGCCTCTCTTTGAGCCGATTTTGAATTGTCAATGAAAGTACCTCCAAAACCGTCCATGGGGGTTTCTATGATCACTTTCCTTGTTTTGTTTTAGCATTACTGAGAGAATCTTGTTTGTGCATTCTATACTGTTATGCCTTGATATTGGAGGTTGAAGGGTACAAAATAACTCTGTAGGCATTGAGTACACTGAATAAAATTCACACAGAAATGCACCTGGATCGTATTTTAGCCTCAAGATTCCAAATGATATCTGACCGTTCCGTTCTTCACCACATCTGTGAAGGCTTTTTGTCAACTAGTGGCTATTTTACTCTCTTTAGTCTAAGATGGCAACGTGTCTTGAATTAAGGTTTGTCTGTTATACGCTTCAGTCGGCTGTCACATGCCAGGTTACTGTACTTGTGGTGTAGCCTAACAACGCTTTTCCTCTTAAGGCCATACCATTGCAAGAACAAATGCCAGACTGTGATAAGCCGAACCATCTCCATTGGAAACCGTAGTTAATTGGCACTGTTGGATTGCACGAACTCGGATGTCTGGCTATATCGGCTGTTGAGGCGAGGCACTGGACACTAAATTTGCTAGCCATTTATCCGTCGTGAACCGAATGTTAGTGTCTATCCAGATCTTAGAGAATGACTGGTCAAGAAAGACCAACTGATAGCTACAGATTTCAGAAGGACAGCGCTCTAAATGAGTCATTTATTAGGACCATCTATTGATTCAGCTCTGAGTACATGGGTATTCTAATCATCAAAAAATGCACAACGATCACCCATTGAAATGCATGTCGTGGTGGCTTGTACTTCACAACGGTGACCTTAATATGCGCGTGGTGGTTGACCCAATTGACCACTTCGTTGAGGGCCTTTTGTGACCTTGTCACGCTAGACGGATTGTACTTTCCACTTACCGTCCTTAAAATACGTCACAATACACCCATCGCGCTTCGACTAAACGTACAGGCCCAGATTATTGTGCCCTTCTGCTCAGTATTGCCTAACTGGATTTACCGTTGAAGAACACGCCGCAGCAAGGGGTGAGATACAGTAGAGTCACATACTCAAGCGAGACTGAAAGTAACATTGGTCCAATCAATTGGAAAAAAGTTTGGAACCGACTGAGAAGTCGTCGTTTCAGAAGGGCTTGGTAAAAGATCGGTAACAGAACAGAAGGCGTGGAACTGGAAAGCGTGTAGAGAACGGTCTTGGATCAGTCGAGCTAATACCTGTTGGTGTGCGATTATCAGGAGGAGTAGTCATCATCTGAATTCCACTTAACCTCACCCACCTCCCCTCCCCCGAACTAAATTGTCGCAACACTCACAAGCCCACGAAGGCCAACGAAAATCTACCAGTGGCACCCGCGGTGAATCGTCCACTGAAGCACCCTGAAGTGGAAGAGTAAGGAACCAAAACCGATCGGAACTAATTTGAAACCCCCAAAACCCATCAATGCAAGATTTTCGCAACCACACTAACCGATAAGAGCCGTTAATTGACACTCAACATTGATCTAGTGTGATAATCTGAAGAGGTCTTACTGATTGGTTCTCCGTCTGCCTTAAAACCTGGCAACTCGTTGACCTGCTAACTTGGCCTGAAGAAGCTTTTGTGTCAAAAGCGAAACGCTGCCCAATTAAAAATACCGATTGTTTACCAAGCCCTTCTGAGACGATAACATTGGTCCGCCTTGTGTGTGTGTTCCAAATGCTGTTGAATTCGGTCAATACGGACTGAACACACTAGCTACCTATCAAGAATAGCAATTTGGTGGTTACGCATTCTCCAGTGGAAGATTACACAGGAAAGACAAACCGGTAGTCTAGTGCCTTGTAAGACAAGGTTTGTTAGGGTGGTTAAACTCCATCAACTCACCTCAGCAGAGGGGCTAGTGTTTTATCCAAATTCCCCAGTTCAGATTGTGCAATTGTTCAGGTGATCATTAAATCCGGTTTTGACGCTTGGCAGCGCAAATGGGTATACCGTGTCTGTTGGGTGAGCTTAAGCGAAAAGGTTCAACATGGTGAAACGGAGCCAAAGCGCATAACGGACAATTGATCGAGGCACGATCTGGATATTTGCTTTGTTCAAGGTCCCACTGTGAGAAGTGCATAGTGTCGGGTCGCCAAACGTCCCCAGTAAACTAGTAATTTAACCGCCAGCTATGCTTTTACTTACACCGAATGCGTGAAATCCGCTTCCACGTGCATGACAATCATGATTGGTCTACGGGGATTTTTTGGTGAATAGCACAGATGGCAACATTAAGGAACCACACGAATGACCGACGCTCCCCCTTTCTGTTTCACAGTAGCCACTAGCTCAGTTTTGGCGCCAGATAGATATGTACCTTTATATCGTTCTCTGTGCTCGCATGCTGTATGATGACTCCATCGGATGTAAATCGGTCCGACACCGTCACCAAACAGAAAAGAGGCAAGCTCTTGAACATGCGAAAAGCGTGCCCACGTGCTGTTGGATGGATTAACTGTATAAACCCTGTTTCAAATAGAGGTAGCTTTACGTAGTCCAACGATTGGATGTACGTGTTAGTCTTATCATATACTGAAGTCACTAACATCTTCGTTTATCATACTGAAAATACACCTCAAATCTCCACTGTTCGGCTGATACTGATATCTCCCCCGCAGATGATAAGCCTTTGAATCTCTTCACTTCAACTGTGGAATCGGCTTAATCGGAACTCGTGGACTTCACCTATCTGATGAGAGAGAAGTGGAACGAAACCGCTAGTGGGACTGTCAGAGAGTTTTCAGCAAACGTATACAAGTTCTGTATCTAGTTTATTGAAGTGAAACCACTTTTGTTCCCCGATAGTGGTGTAACTCCGTGATTGGCTTCAGGTAACGAGAAATTCAACCCAGATAATAGCAGTGGATATCAGACAGTTTGAGTCTAGTTTATTTCTCCGTTTTCTCGTAGTTCGTAGTCCGAACTGCTTGGTGCTTTTTTATCCATAGCGTTACCGCGCTGTAAATGGACAGTGCTGGCTTAAAGTTAATGCAGTCGCATTTCAATTGGGAGCATTCTCAGCCCAATAAACGGGCGAACAAGTGGTACTCAACGGTTAATAAAACTGGTATATACATCTAGAATCTAGACTACGTATAATTGTCTCGTAACCCCAAATAGATAAGAGGGTGAAAAAATTTGTTAAAAGCAAGGGTGCATCGCATGCATTCTCAAAAGCTGGTTTCTCTTTTGTTTCGTGAAGTTGTTGGACCGATCAGCTTGCCGTCCTGAATTGCACGAAGCTGCGACCTTCTTGTGTACACCAGCACAGAGCGTATGACGTCACAAACCTATATGATCCCAAGGCTGTGCTGGTGGCTGTTCTCAAATAAAAGTTGGGAGGCATCAGTCAAAGCGTGATCCACACAGTTCAGTGAAGCAAGTTATGGTCCGTCATTTGAAGTAAACTTTAGGTAAATTCAGGGTTTTCGTTAGTTACCAGCCAGAAACCACTAAACGCAATCCACTGCGGGTGAAGTTAGGGAGAAAAACACGGTTGGTCTTCCAAGTTTGTCGCCCGGTGTATTCAGGTACGTACATGTAGATAGTAAGTATATGACTATCCTAGCTCAGCTTAAACTGTTTCTTACAGGATCAGTGAATTCCGTTTTGCGCTGGTCGATACGGATGACTACATTTTGCTTTTCACAATGTTGGACTATGTCATGGTGTGATACCAATGATTTGACGCCAGTGTAAAGCTAGAATAAGACAGGGCTAGAAAGCGTACATTAATCTGAGTAAGAATAATTGATCGACACATGTGTGTGCTGTACTGTATCTCAGGAGCGCACAAGGTCGCCCTGTGTTGGTCCAAATCTCGTAGGAACACGAAACTCGACAACTTTTGCCAGCAGCAGTTGTGTTAGGTGTGGTTTCTTCATAAAGCACCCGCAAACATAACTCCCCCTGACTTCAGAAACGCAGATGAGTGGGGGTGGTTGAAAGTTAACAATGTCTATAAACATAGAATCTGATATTTAAACTTGTGACCTTCATTGATTTTTAACCACAGTTTCCGTAAACCGCTGGACTATGACCGCATTGTTGTCAAATCGTTCGGTACTGGTCACTGTGTCAGTTCACTGCGAACAAACAAATTAGGTGAAGAACATTCAATCGCAAAAGAAGAAATGAAACAGGTAATGGCGGAACAATTGGCCAGGGAAACGAAAATTGATCTGCGTGGCCCTCTACAAAGTAGGTTACGGATTAACATTCAAAAACTCATCTGTATTCCTTCGATGTGTTGCCTTGGTTCATGACCATCTCGATCGCTTGTTACTTCCCCGTGATGTTGAGATCACGATTACATCCCTTCCCTTTTTACAAGTTTTATGCAACAAGGCAATCTCACAGTTGCTCGTGCAACTTAAATCGTAATTTCCAACGCTGACAGTCAAGTTTAGTTTTTGTGGTTTTGTAGTCGCAGGTCTTATGAAGAAGTTCCTTGCGCTTAGAAGCATTTTGCTTATCCCTTGTGGAAGTCCTTTATGGAAGAGTTTAGTACACTGTCTAGAAAATACGAATAATGGTCTGGCGTAAAGTCTTTATAGGACTTGAACAACCTTGGTTTATACATAATTTGATCGACTGTCCCCTAAGGATTTTACGACAAACTTTTGTTAGGCTGCTGTCGGTTACTGCAAGATTAGACAGGCGGCAACACTCCAATTAACCTAGGGAATTAGTAGTTGTGTGAACATCCAAAGAAGCTATGTTGACTCATATTCAGTTGGAAGAATACCTAGGTTGACCACAACGTATCCGTATTGCCGGTGGTGGTCTGCTTTTCAACCCACAATCTAGTTGAATGTGTATTTCTTATCCTGGAGGATATTCAGTCAAAATAGTGTTTAGTCAAACTATCGCTTTGATTCAACTAGATTCAGGCCAAGAGACTGCCAACCCGGCAGTCGATTTCCTCAAATAAGAACTTCCTGAACTGAAAACCAAGCGGCACTTCTCGCCTTCGTCGTCAGCTTACAGATGAGATTTTGTCATTTCGTGTGGGACTTTTTTCTTACTTCAAGCAACTGTAATTCCACTCGATTGGACCAGGTAGCCCCTGAAGACCCGGTATTGTTCATTAACGTTGAATAATCCTCATTCGTCATCTTATGGGCGATTACATTTACGACTCACCAAACCTGCGAGACTAAACAGCCTAAAAAAATCGTTCAGCCGTAAACCCCTTTCAGTGCCTAGCTGCCATGCCACCCGAATGATGAACGATGGCTGAGATACTGCCATCCCCACACCTAGACAGGAACAGTCGAGAAGCAGAGGTTAGGTTCGAACCATGGAACTTCCAGTCACTAAGTTCGAGTAGGCTATCACTATTTAAAAAACCCGGATTTTTAAGTTCACTGAGCGGTGTGGACACTATGCCGAGTTCGAATTAAAAGTAACATCTCAAATACTCCCTGAGGTTTCAAAAATCATCCTACCGAGGCCTTTTAAGATCATATAACGGCCACTCAAACCAAACGTAACAGCCGATTCTTCATAGCAGAAATCCCTGAAATGGAAAAAAGGATTAAAAAACGAGAGTCCCACTCGCGCAAATATTATGCACCTGACCAAAAAGTTTTTTTCATATTTATCTGAAAAGAGGCAGCAGGGTCATTTTTTGTTGTTGGCAATTAAAACATATTTCGTTAGGTTGTGCCGCGATTTTGAGATAATAAAAATCGCACTGAACCGAGTAACAACGACAATTCGCCAGTAGAATAAAGCTGGCATATCTGGAAGACCTTTCCCCTGGGGAGCATTTCAGTAGGATAGTTTGGGCAATATATAACAAATTTTCTAAGTATGTTCCTTGAGTCCCTAAATTTGTCGTAAACAGCCCACCTATAGCTGAGTATTAATGCACTTTTGGACAAAGCAGTATAAATTGTGTTGAATACTGCACATTTAATAGTCTGGGCTTTTGGCTTTAATGTTCAAAAGTGATAAAAAAACGTTCAACTGCAGTAAAACGTGCTTTATGTGGTTTTCTGACAAATAGGAAGCGCAGTTAACTGTGTACTAGTGACTAATGTCTGCCAGCAAATGAGGAAACGGGTCTGAAACTCCCTGGGGTTTTTGAGATGCTCACTGCTGATGATTTTTAATATGGACGAAACGGCTGAACAGTGGCTCTTGGCTTTTTAGCATAGATCGGCCTTACTTACAGGTCAGAATCTCAATTAAGAAATTAGATCGACAAAATAAAGAAAAGGGTAATGGACATTAAAGATCTCTAAAGCCGTGCTCTGCGCATCTTTTATGTGGCTCAGAATTCTATTCAAACATTTGAATTTCCCTATTTTAAAGGTAAATATATCGTGCGCCAGAGTAACTTTGAACAATGCTTGAGAACAAACATCTTCAAATAATTAAGGCAACTGAATAAAGCCCACAGAAATGGACATTTCGATCATTGTTCTTGGGTTTTGTTATATTGAGAGGGATTAGCTTACGGTCCTTCGTCCCACAATAGACCAAATTTTCAAAAGTTGACAACCAATGCACTCTCTCTTCAGGGATTTCGTCTTTTCAGAATCTGAAGCCTGACCAAACTACGACCAGTTCAGATAGCAGCCATCAGCAGTTAAAAGGAGCTCGCGGATTGCGAGTTGCTCGCAAGCTTCACGCGCTTGAGGAGGCACAACGCAGACGAGAAATAAGACGACAGCAGGCAAGTTCATGACGTTGTTTCAAAGCGTGCCCTAGTTATAGTGTGCATGACTTGGAATAGATCAGTCTTTTGCGGAACATCCGAATGGCACTAGAGAAAAGTTCTGGCTGAAAATTTAGCAGACAGGCTAAAAATGTTTTTTGTGACGAACCGACCCGGTTGTGATTTTTAATGGATGCGACTGCTCATTATGCAGACGCCTTACTGTATCTCTCTTGTTCACCTGTTACACCCTCCAGTAACGCAGAAGAATTCCGTATTTTCACACTTGATAAAAACAAATATCTATAGCCGCTTTCCGCTGGAAGCATGCATCACTCTTTTAGAGTGATTACTGCTTCACCAAATTAATTCGAATGGAACTACATGAGACCGTTCTGAAAGGGATCAGTTACTCCCATGTGTGCCTTCCGCATCAGTTATTTGCACCAAGCTTTCAGGGTAATGTAGGTTCTCTTTCGTTTGTTTGTGGCATGTCGCTATTCCTAACAAATGAAATAATGGTTGTGCACAACCATCGACCCATCGCTACGCTCCACTAGGCCCCCTAACAACGCACTGATGATATCACCTAGATTGGTGATGAAATGTTTGCAATCAAATTTACCAGCGCAGCGAACAAACTAACAACCATCTACGCTACCTGAGCTACCAACATTATCCTCAGAAGTAGTGTCTGCCTATTCCTCGTTTGGCTAGCATGGGTTCTTCATAATTTTTTTCCTGAAATATCACTGCATTACTGATATAGGAATCAGGCAAAGTTGTGGGATAGTGTAGCCCCTGCAATGATTTTTCAGTCAGGTCATTCATCGACCACGACCGCAGCTGAATAGTGCGACCAAGAGAATGACGGATGTTCCAGGTGTGATGGGAGATTCTGGTCAAATTATGACTTCAAAGTACCACCAAGTAGTGTGATGAGTGGATTCTTAGCACCGGACCCCCCAAAGGTGATGCTGTTTCACCAACAAGGCCACTCGCTGGAAATTTGTTGTATGACTGTTGATTAGAGAATGGCTCACTACAAAATTCGCTTACATCTTATTTGCCCTAAATCCGTACTGGGAGGCAGCGGTTTTATTGGAATTGATCCAAATCGATCCCAAGAAAACTCATTCCCATCAGGCCTTACTTCCTTATTCCGATTCATTAATTGGGTGTAGGAGGAAGTAGACCTTTGCTTGGCGGTTTCAAGCTGTTAGCCAATCAGTTGCATGATATATAGCTGTACGCCACTTGATAAGTCCCTATAAGGATGAGACGCTTCCAGTGGCCGAGCTCTTTGGATCGCATAATACAGGATTACACTCCACGGTATTTATCAGGTCTTCTGTAAAGCGAGTGAATGACTGGATAAAAAAACTATGCTGTCGATTAAGACGTTCAGCAGGAAAAAGGGCGTGAGCTGAAGCCAAAAACCTCGTTGGTTTGGTCAAGTATAACGTGTGCTTATGATCGTGGAAGTCAAGATGAATGCATGTTACCAGCATAATCTATGAACAGCGCAGTACACATGTAGAAGGTAGTCAACCTGACTGGTTAGGTCATCGGTTAACCAGCTGATTTTATGTGCTGGAATTAACTGATCCACAGAACAAGGCTGATCCCACTTGAAATAGTTTTCTGACGCATTGTATCCTGTGAGACGAGGACGACGCAGGTACGAGTGCTGTAATATGCAGACAACCGGTGCTTTTGAGTTCTTCACAGCCTCAACGAGCCAACATTTTGTGGTGTGCATAATTTACACGCGTATTACTGACAACCAGAACTACTGTTAACTCCGATCTATTGGAAAGCAGCTCCATATCTCTGCAAAAGGAACACCAATAACTCCCCCTGTTCGTAATAACCATTAAATAAGTAGCGGCACTGTTCCCACTCGTTTCCGTAGACCATTGTCATGGTGGGTCAGACTAACCATCCCAAGACTGCTTTAGCAATCATAAATGTTGTGGGGCGTGGGAATGCCTGATTTCTAATAAAGAATTTGACAAATAAACGTTTGTTGCTCTACAGTGCTTAGAGGCGTGGTCGAGATTGCTTATTTTTATTGTTTCTTCCATTGGCCTTCGTCTACTCTTTGTGTTATAGTGGGAACAGCTGGACGCCATGAAACCAGTGGCTGATTACGAGGACCCTGAAGACTTAGAAGCAATAGCTGCAGCCAAGGAAAATATGGGTGATTTCAAACTCAAATCTTCACAAAATTACATCGTGTCTGATCGGTCAAAGCTAAACGCAGTTGGTGCCAAGTATCGCTCGATCGAAATGACCGAAGAGGTGAGCTGATAAACCAAACTGTGACTATTCGATTCAAACTATCTCTCATATTTACTCCGTGTGGTTAGAATCTGAGTAGCACAATCGCCTGCTTGT
The DNA here is from genome assembly GCA_004794785.1 of Opisthorchis felineus. Taxonomy (NCBI): domain Eukaryota; kingdom Metazoa; phylum Platyhelminthes; class Trematoda; order Opisthorchiida; family Opisthorchiidae; genus Opisthorchis; species Opisthorchis felineus. The sequence continues at coordinate 82,302 of SJOL01006451.1, read as the reverse complement.
TTAATCTGGATCATGCTCTTATGTGTGCATCAGATA
>SJOL01006451.1:0-65978 GCA_004794785.1 Opisthorchis felineus | reverse complement strand
GTTAGCTGTAAATCACATGGTTGTACGAGGGCCGGGATACTGTCAGGGCGCCCACACCTAGACAGAAGGACGATTAGGGTCCTCAACCAACGCCTAACCGCAAGGCAGCGGCGTTGGGCTGGAAATGCAAGTACATTACCAATTTTACAGAACCCGTCACCACACATATTCCAACCCCCAACCTGAAGGGCTAGGAGACTGTGTTTGTCAGACCTCTACCCATTGACCAACCTGGTATGAGAGACTCTGCGAGTGTCGCGGGACACCCTCCAGTATAGCTCAATGGGTCGCTGAGGTGCGCAGACCGCCACACCACTGTAAGGTCCAGTCTCTTCGGGACGGCCCACACCACAGTGGGCAACCAACTATTTATGTGGAGAGGTAGATAGAGGGGATGAAGTAGTTTGTCTTTTCAAAATACTCGCAATATCTCCAGTGGAAAACTCTGATGTTTTCATTTATGCCATGAGATTGTAAAGAATACCGACCCCATTTGCTGAATATGGTTCATTTTTTGACTACATTTACATGAAACTTCCCTAATGAGTGTTTCTTCCGGGTTCGTTGGATTCACGTTTTGTTCGGCCACGGTTGGTGGCAGCTGCTACCATATGGATGGTCAGAAGAGAACGAATTCTCACTCTAAAGAATGGACCATCTCCCCACATAGTCACTGCCTTCGACAGTTAATCTTGGTTTGGTGGACGCTTCATCCTTTTGCTGGCAAAGTACACAAAAACGCAGCCAGCAGGATATCCAATGCAAGGATTATTCCTCCCGAAATTAGAACTTGTTGTTTTATGAAGTTAGGACACTTGACAACATGTACTACTTTGGCCGCATCCCTAAACTGCGAGATATCTTCAATAGTTTTCCTAATTGCTTCACCATAGTTGCTGTTGGGGTTCAGACCAGCCTTATACTCAACAAACCACCGTTTAGGCTTACCTGAGAACAATTCGCACACACAGGGACAGATGTCTATATTTTGGTAGGCTGCAAATTCCGCAGCTGGAGAAGACAGACATGGAGGCATACAATGAGTGTTCAAGAGTGGAACCGGTTAAGCAAGCATAATCTGCTTAGCTAGACCATTTAAGGTGACCAGCATCTATGGTTGCCGTGTCTAGCTACTAGTTTAACGGTGGATCCTACTGATGAGGCATGAGAGTAGTATGTGTTTTCTCGTAACTCCGTCCTGACCTAATGGAAGGTGGGATTTATTACGGAATTTGTGGAACTACTCTGCAGCATTCGTTTGCAATTGCGTGATAGTTAATGAATATCCAGGAGAGTTCAAGAAGACGCGTTCAAGAAGAACACGGCTTTTCAGTTTTTTTTAAAAAAAACAACGTTTATATGAGAGTTTGACTTTCCTGTCCAATAGTCTGTAACCATTTAGTTGGTGTTTTCTATTAAACAACTTCGCGGCGAAGGGCTTTCCTCCTTACACTATTAGCCTGTTAAAACTCCCCCCTCACTACAAAAATGAATCTCCTGTGACCCCTTGACTTAGTTTAGGGATCCCATTTTACTTGTAAGTGGAATGGTACTCATACCATTGCTGTCCTAGGCAATGATTGTCTGCTCTCGATCACTTCTGGTAACCTCTGCCGAAGATGACAGCTACGAATGATTTAGGGATACCGTTAAGGGCTATAAAGTCTCTTCGACTGTCATAGACGCTCCAGCTAAGTAAGCGCCTGATTCGCCAATGGAATGTGGCTCATTGGAGCTGATAAAGCTTATGAGTTTGAGTTTTTGTGCCTGTTGTCGGTTGGCAGAAATTTATCGACGAACAAGCGTTACGGTATAATTCACATGCGAATACATTTCAGAACTATATCACTGCACTATATCAGTGCAAAAGAAGCAATGGTTGGCGATTCTAAGGTTACTCTGACGACGTCATGTTTGCAGCAGATTGCCAGAGAAGAGAGATAATTGTCTGTCTCTTAAAAGACCCGTAGTTCTGTCGTATTCACCCGGTTTGAAAATATGTTTCATATCCAGCAAATATAATTTGCCTGTTACCTGCATAAATTAGTAAGAACAGTTCGTCGTCCTTAATCAACACGTTTACTTTCCCGATTTTCACTCAGGCAGTCTTCCCGTTCTGATGCTGAAGTGGGTCAGCTTGCATTGCACAACAACTTCTTCCAATGTACTATGGATACGGAGGACGAAATACAGCGTCAGCTGCGAGCAATGTACCATCGACAGGAGCTACTTAATGCTGCTGGTCGCCTGGTTCGAGGCTTTGACGCTGAGGTACGGCTTTTGCGACATGCTCAATTTAAGCTAAATGTGCTGCTCAAGCGAGCTGAATCACATCAACTCACGGTATTCGAGGAGTATCGCCTCCTGAAGGAATTCGAAAAGTCTGAGATGGTTTTGACCGAGAAGAAACACCTTCGAGATAGTGAAAAACTAGAAGTGCAGGACAAGGTATGATGAACAAACATCTTTTCTCCCTCCGCATCTGACATTGGACATCCACAATTTCATCACTAATTTAATTGCTAAGCTTGCCAAATGTATACTTGTCATTCAGAATAGTTAGTGGTTCGCTCAAGCATTCGATTTCGGGTAGATCGTATCGTTCTGTAAAACAACATGTTCAGGGTAAGGAAATACGAAGTCATGGGCGGTATTTATTGTTGTGTGTCTGGTAACATGTTTTCGTTATTGCGCAAAAGAACGCCCATTTGAAGATTTTTATGGGACTGACACGATCGCTGTGCAGCTTCTGTCGAGGTTTGGCGCTGCCTTAGAAAACTTCAGCTGAAAATCTGGACTGACATATATCAGCAGATCGGTTCGTCATCTCTGTACGGTCAACTCTACTGGAATCAACACTGGGGCAAGATCCGCACAAGTCATGTCACAAGTAAACCGTATTTTTAGGGCAGATTTGTAGTACACTAACCGTAAACCCCGTATTTACAGTGAACCCTTGTTTCCCAAGTTGTGTATTACTTTTGTGTCTTGGGAAGCTCTGCTTCTCCGAACACAAGATTACGTGGATTACAACATATAACACCTTCTTGCGTCACAGATTTCGTGCGCAAATATCACTTTCTGTTGTCCAATCAAACCGAAATGACGCCACTGTCACTGTTTCGAAATTCTGCCATCTTTACTATCGTGTGTGCGGTGCTACAGCTAACCTGATGAATGGGAATGCCCATCATGACCCACTTAAGCCATAGCAACCTCCAAAGTACCAGAACTCTAAAGCTATAGGAGTTCATCACTGGCTTGAACGGCAGTTACTGTTATCGATCATTCCCAGTCTCATCCGCTGCATTTTTGATCAATGTTCTGAGGCCTAACTGCAAATGACATGCACACATTGCAAGCTTGGATTTACTGAACCTTTCTCATTTTCCCCCATTCAGTATGTCATTACAAGATATGCCTCAAGAGTCCGTAGGGATAGATGAATAACTCATCAAATTGCGGTCTAATATTTCGACCTTGACTATTCTTAGCCAGGATTGCGAGTTTAGCTTTCAATTAGCAGACAAAGTTTGTATGGAACATTGCAAACAGTCCTAAAATTCGGTGTCCAGTGGTTCATAAACCTGATGCTTGCTATGCGGTTAATTGCTGTCAGAATTGGCCGCAGTTAAACCTATTTGTATTAGGTATTTTCAGTGTATTCTTACACCTACATGTTGCGAATATAAGACAGAAAAATATTGTGCACATGATACAAACACTCCAAAGTGGAAATTTCCAGAGAGCCTTTGACCCCTCCTGGATGATTTTAAATGTACCAGCGGTTAAAAGCAGTCTGAGGACAAAATTTCCCATCTGGCTGTCCAGGTGTAAAAAAACATGCCTCGCTTATCTACAAACCGAGACTGGTGATGTACTCCACACCACCATCAACCAGCAAAGGCAACTGTCCCAGGGTCGCAGGATAAATCTTCAAAGGGTAAAATCGAGGCCGATTTCAAGGGGCAGAAAGGTTTTGGATTGTCACGCTAAGGTCACATTTGGGGGGGGGGGGGGTGATCCGAGTGGTCCCTCTTGAATTATGTGCTCCTGCCTAGTATTTGGGCAAAAGTAGTCCACATCCAGCAAGTAGATTAATTCCTTAAGTTCTCTCAGCAGTTGAATCACCTTAATCGAAACAGCTTTGGTTCAGAATCCCCACATTTGAGCACCAGCAACAAATAAATTATCTCTAGTGAAACGTCCTTATATCATTGTGTACTCTTTATTATAGTGCTGTTTATTCAATCTCTACCCATAATGACCGATCCCTTTTTATAATTGTCAGATAGCGGATTTGAATGTCAAGATCGAAGCAAGAAGGAAGGAACTGGAACGCTTGGCCCAACGAGAACATTTATTACACGAAGAATTTAAAGCAAGTCTAGGCGAGGGACATCGCTTCGCAGATTTCCTGACGAAAGTATTCAGAAAGAGAATAAAGCGCAAGAAACAAGAGGTGACCGGAGGAGGTAAATGAAAGAAACCGGGAAGACTTTTCACTATAAGACCCCCATTCATCTGTGTTACGACAAAGAGGGAACATTTCAGGTCCGCAATGACAATGAACATTTGATTTCCCAGCATAATTATTTCGAGCAGTGAAGTTTCCAAAATATGTCTCCTTGAACTGATTTTGTGTGGAAGTTCTTCTTATTCGGCGGAAATAGTTTCTAGACTACTCAAAAATTATACTCAATATAGCCTTGTTGTATGGCCTCAGAACCTACGGGCATGCAGCACGTTATACCACCTCAGCCAGAGTTCAAAGGTTCATGGCACCAGCAAAATACCGTAGTTTAATCACGCTCTTGAATAAGCCAGCTTTTTAAGCTGAGAGAAAAGGTCCAGGTGCCAAGTTTACAGTAGCATCTGTATCAAGAAGGCTGCTGCCCTTTAGAGTCCCTCCTGAGAGGCCAATACCTGTTGCTCGTCCCCTATGTAAAGATCTGCCCATAGTTTAAAATAATTAATGCGGAAGTCCTTGAAGATAAAAATCACAGGCAGAATATCTGGATGTGCCAAATGGCCTGTCCTCCTCCTAGCCTGGCCTCCTGCTCCCAATACTTGTTGAGGGGAACTTATCCTTGTTATTTCAAAGCGGGATTTTTTACAATCCTTTTCCTTCTACGTCATCGGCTTGTTTCAGATTGATACCCTAGATACCAGTATGCAGTTACGCCGTTTATTTTGAAAAGAGGTCGATTTGACCGATCTTGATGAGTCACATAAGCATATAAAGAACCGATGAAAAAAGAAACCCTAGGCATAACTCGAACCCATGAATTCTCACGTTGATAACTGCTTCCTGTTGCTTACGGGATAGACAGACAACGGGCAGTTTCGCTCGGTGATACTTAATGAAAGATGTCCGAAAACCCGAGGAATTGCTGTATGTTTATTATACTAGGCAACAGCCAAGGCTTCACACAAATTCTTCGTCAAAAATTTATTGAGTAAGGAGTTAGACTCTGGACACATTAACAGTATCGAGACACCCTAAAATATTATGGGCTCTGATACCTGAACTGGGGCAAACAGTTCAACTTTAATAGGCGGTTCAGAGTGGACAACAGGAATGTAAGGCCATCGAGTACTGATATCCGACAATATCTCACAAACTGTGACCAACCGGTAGACAACTGTCTACTAAAAAGAAGCTTTCGAGGAGTGCGGTGTGATTCCAGTTAAACAAGATCCTGGAAACATCACAAACGAGAGATTCAGCTGGGTTCCAGGTGAGTCTCTCGCAAAACCATATTTGTTTGCAAACGAGTGTATTTCACTAGTATCCGTATATCCCCTAAATTACCGCACAACGGGCTTACATTAGGTCAGCTATCCGAATAATTCGTCACATAACACCAGTCTGTTAAGCTATCGTTAGCCGCAGTTGATTGTTAACACCATTGTAATTTAGGTATCTGTCCACCAAAGGCCTGAAATAAATCTGAGCTCTTATCTGTGTAAAATCAGCGACCTAACTTCATTCTCCACCTTTCTGAGTTTCTGATTCTATGTACATCAAGCTTTGTGCACGTTTCTGTCTCCACATTCGCATATGTTACACAATTTACACCTATTTACATCTATTTCGTCCCATAGAGTATACTCTGAATATTCTGCTTCTTTGCATAGGCTCTGAGGGATCCGACGAATCGTCTTCTTCTTCGGAGGGTTCAAGCTATGACGAGTCTGAGGATGAGAGTGATGAAGATAATATCCTGGATTTGGACACCTGTCCAGCTGGTTGCCCTCTTGAAGACTATGAAAGTACAATTGCTATCCGTGAACGTCGTCTGGACGTGGAAGATGAAATCGGCGAGGAAAAGAAGGCACTAGACCTCCTGAAGAAAGACTTAGAGGCATGGACAAAAAAGCAGCGCATTGTAGAAGCAGCACAAAAACAAGCCCAGACAGAGTTGGAGGCCTTCCAAGTGAGCTTGAGATCTTCCTCTCTACATGGTTTGGAGAACCATCATGGCTATTCCTTCCAAAAATGAGTTCCATCAACCCACTTTAAGAATGATCTGAGACGAGTAAATAGTATGATGTGACCTTCCGGAGCTTAAAAACTTCTCCAGACTACCTTATATAGCCACTTAGGGAATCCGGTTTATATTGTGCTCTACATCGACTGAGATTAACTATCTTTAACAGCTGTGGCTTTCCAGGATGAAAGCAAATAAATTTCCACAGAATTTGGTCTGGCCGATCACCACTTAGACCTTGAAAAAAGCTGTTCTGTTAAAAAAAAACTGATACGAAAATTCCTCCATAACCCAAAGTTCTGGCAAAATATGCTATGCCCTTGGCATTCAGTTCTGATCCACGACTGCGTCTTGATGGTACTGAAATCTTCCTTTTGCCACGCAGTATCTAGCAATTTCAGTAAGACGACAATATCTTATGATTGTACGGCTTAAGATCACGGGAAAATCTATCCTCTGTGCACCGGCGTGGGACACGTTCGATGTTCATATGTTTCGCACTGACAACTTTATACTAAATTCTGTTGTATCAAGTAAGGATGTCCAGCCTCTCTGTCTTCGTTCAACTTCGTCATCAATGAAATAATGGAGGGAGTGCTGGAATGCCTCCATATCGCTACTACTGAGAACCCTACTGACCTGGATTGTACAGACGTCATCCCAATTTTCGAAGACCATACTACGGAGTATGAAGCCTCTGAACTGACCCCTTGTAATTCATGAAGAAGTGCTGCAGACGTTTACATAATTTGATAGATGAATCAACTCTAACAGAAGCTCATTCGATGATATCGGTGCACAATCGTCAATTACTTCAATCACGTTCTTCAATTTTCTCTACTAACGACGTAAAAAAGATATGCAATTTGGTCTCAAGGATCAGGTGCACCAGACCACAGGACCGGCCGTGTTTATGTACGGTTCCTGGACTTGGACTCTGTCGATGCAAGACCTGGGGCATCTTCAGCGAAGTCTCTGAATTTTTTTTGATACTGGGTAGCATCCACTATAATGAAATTTCGCACATATTCCTTTCTTGCGCTGTTTGGATCTTGTAGGTTGTTGTACCAGGTAATAGACTGTTCAACAACGGCTCCAGTTAAGTTGTTTTACCAACTTTACACAAAGTTTGTTGTGAAACGCAGATTTTTCCCAAGTATAAAAAGGTAAATTTAGACAACTAGGAGTGTTGCACAGGGTCCTTTGGGATTAACTTATGCACCTTTTGGAGATACTTATCTAGATTTCTCTCAGGATAAGGCTGCTGATACACATTCACGGGACATTTGGCGATCGACACAATAACTTGGACTTTGTTTGCCGTGCATTTTACGCTACTCAGGACTTATAAGTAGCATGAAAGAAGACAAATGATGGAGCCCTCATTCGCTCATGTTTGGTGCCATTTTAATCGGCCCAAGAACACGGCTTTCATTTGCCTTAATAAATACCCATTTTTCCACTGCTTATGTTAGCTTCTCATCACCTGTCACATTTAAATATTTTCACACCATCTAGCTCGAAAAACAACGGAGGCTTAACGAACTGGACACAATTGTGATATTGCGGATGAATCAAATTGAATATCACCAAAATTCAAGCATTCCGTCAGACTTGAGCGCCGGCCTTGTGTTCGAAAGGATGAATATGTGTCTTTTACGCCAAAGAATTCGGGAACTTCAGGAAGAACAAAAGCAAAATTGTCGCCAACAGCAGGATGCGAAAGATAAACATGTTATGCTACAGAAACATAAGAAACTATTTCAGGTAGTTGTGACTACAAGCTCATCATTGAGACTTTTATAAATTCGCAATAGATTTCTGGTGGGTATGGTACATTAAATGCAAAGGATGCTGAAGGATTCTAGCACATGAGTCCTAGAAATATCATTACCCAGAATGGGGGATGTTTCTGTCATCTTGAGCACACACTAACTTGAGAACGCAAGGCTAAACAAAGGTTCTTTATCTTTGTTTCCGTTTTTCGAGTTCATTTAGCCTACAAAAAAGAAAATCGTTCAGCTGTAGCACCCTTTCGGTGCCTAACTGCCATGCTACCAGAAGGAAGCACGAGGGCTGGGATACTGCCAGGTTGCCCAAGCCTAGACAGGGGAAGTCGAGAGGCAGAGGCCGGGTTCGAACCACGGACCTTCCGGTCAGTAAATTCGCGCTCTAACCACTTCGGCCATCTCGTTCTCCCCACTATTCCCTGTTTCCGTTGGGAAATGAACAAACGATCAACCACACGTTGCGCTATATGGCATGAGTTATTCTAGGCTAGATTGAGAGCTTGTGGAGGGACATTGAGTTCAAGCTTTAGCCGAAGGTTTGGGATGGTTACACATCAAATGTAATAGTTGTGTAACGGAAAAGCCCCTAACGTTTTGCCTGAATTTCTAGCATTTTCACCTGGGGTCATCATTCAGAAAAACGGCTGTCTTGAATGCTGTCGCCAAATTCATGCTCTTGTGCCGAGTAATGGCTGACTAGTATTTGGTGCCTTTCTATCCGGTTTATGACTGGGCTGCCAGTCAAATGGCTTGCCACTACAGGAGGTTTGTGGTTTCGACAGCTGTCTGAGGTACTGGTCTATAACCAACAGAGTTCGTGGACCTTCAGCCAGAGTCTGCGTTCATTTATGTGATGCTACCTTTGGTTGTTTGGAGAACATTCTGTAAACCTCTGCGTCTCACTTATTTTCCCATTGTTTTTTTTTCAGAAAGAACTGGAAAAAATTACTGCAGTTTGTAACAAAGAGATGTTTGAAAAATTCGGTAGGATCGAGGATATAGAAAGAATGGAGGGCGTTCTGGTCAACGCAAAACTCGAAGAAATGACAACCAAAATGCTCATATTGCAAGAAGAGATTGAGAAGGAAGAAGCTGGCATGGAGGTAAGTCAGACGAAAATTGGGTGCCTCCTTCCTTATCACACATTCTTATGGACCGAATCTGAACCGTTCCAATGTGCCACTAGGTGCCAACTAAGCAGATTTCTCTCCAGAGAATTCTCATCGCTGAACCAAAGCAATGTTTTAAATATATTAGTATCGCCCAAAAGGAAAAGCCTGGGTGCCATGTGACTTCAATACAACCATCCTTCTGTCAGGCACTCTTTACAATTATAGGACACATCTACCGAAAAACCTCCCAGTGGGCGGCATTCTGGCAAAATAGGATGGGTAAATTTTCAGTAAGACGTGGTAATAATTTTACTTCACTCTACCGATGGCTGTTTTGTACATGCTAAACATTTTTTTCACACCTCCTCACTCCGGAGCACTCACCGCATGTGCATTGCGTTTTCACGACAAGTGTCGGATAATCTTGGTATCCCTACCAACCAGCCAACATTCCCAAGCCGCATCGGTTTACGTGGATGAGACTATAGATAACTGCAAACTTTCACGGTTTCTGAAGGATATTGTTACCTGGAGACAGCTTATGTGGTGCACAGCAATCTATCTCCAGATTTTGAAACCGGTTGTGACAATGCGATTGTTCATAATTCCCTTTGTAAAGAAGCTATTTACCCAAACAGCGATGCACAGCCTGGTGATCACATGTATTACTGGGCTCAAGACACTGTGAGTTCCGCTGCATCTGCAGTTACTTCTATGGCGGATTGTGTTAGATAAGACTGGAGAGACAGGGAACTTGGTGGTGTGTGACATGGAACGCTTAGGTGGCATGATGTATGGGCACACAGCGAGTGTCTCGTAGTTGGGCATAGTTGGGCGTAGTTGGGTGACATGTTAGAGTATTTTTTGCTACAGTATGGCGCAGATGCTTGTCAGCCAGCTGACCTTCCTGATGTAGGCCCAATAGACTTTCTGTGAAAAATTTTTCACCTATCCCGACAGTCTGTGCGTAATCTCAAGGGCGATCAGCCATCATCACGGTTTGTGACTAGTCGTTTCTCCCGAAATGGGACTAGCCATATTTCGTTAGGTGCGGCGTGTGGAAGCTGATTTGCTTGGTCTCTGACGCCGTGGTCGGTCCTGCTCTCAGAAATTCTTATTAAGAACTACGGATTGACGGACAAATAGGAAGCTTAAAGGCACGACCCTGTTGATATAACACTCACCAATCCGGGTTAAGTGCATGATTGCTTCACGGTACAGTACATAGGATACTTATATTTAAGGGCCGTATTTCTGCGATAACTTGCAATAACTATCAGGTCCCGGTTTCCATGGTGCACTGGATAAAGACCATTAAAGGATAAGAAAGAACCGGTCGATGGAGTTGAAAACTAGCAGAACGTAGGTCGTAAACATCGTCAAAATAAAATATCTTCTCAAAACCCCAATGAGACATCGGTTTTATCAATGGACTGACTGTGAATACCGCCGTGTCCATAAAAGATTGGTAGTTTACTTTTCTGACCCACTGTCCACTTTTCCACTCAGTGATTAAAGCGCGTGTGTCTGAGATATCTGGCCTTCACCGGTGGATGTAGTTCTGCTAGAAATGAAGTGCTTGTAACAACACTAATCAAAGAAGTTAGGACAGTATTTCTTGGCGAAGGTGCGGTTTACAAAGAGTTTACATTTTTCCCTAAGTTCATTGTGAAGGAGAAGTGTAATCGTGTAGTAGGCGCATGAAATGGACACCGTATTTATGTAACTGTTTCAAAATAAGTTCTTGGATGACTGTGGACACAAATCCAAAAAACACTTAAGAGGGCAATTGCTCAGTTTGCTGTAAAAAAAACTCTCCTCGCCATGCAAAGACCAACTTTCGCATTCCCTAAGGGCGGCTTTTATAGGAGTATGTGAATGCATTACATAATACTGAGTAAATTCCAGGGGGCTCTGAGCTACAGTCTGGAAGACTAAACCTGTTAGAATTACTTAAATGGCGTTGGGCCAGAATGAGGGAACAGTTCAGTGAAGATACAGTAGGATCTTGATGTACTTCGCAAAAGTGTAGTTTCTTCGCCCTCCTGAACTGTTCTTTCACTTATTGGACCACTTGAGAAGCTCATTACGCGATTATTTTCCCCCACATATCCTTCGCGTCACATTGCACTGACCGTCTGGGGCTTGGAACCTGGGATTTGAGAACTATTCTGGATAAGGATGGAGGAAACGGGGTTGAAAATACAACTGTTCTTGTTTTAGGAACTCAGACGCTACATAGCCCGGTCGGATAAGTAAGGAAAGCTACTTCAGGGTGGCTCTGGTTATACCTTCTATTGGAGTGGAAAAACTCAAGAAAGCTGATGTGAACACTATATCGGATTAACAATTGCAGGTTACATGAGTCTGATGATAACAAATGAAAGAAAGTGCACAAACTCGAGAATGATGTCAGTCAGTTTCCGGTTGTTGGGGCTCAGGTTCGCTACATTTATCAGCGCCTCTGCGCCCACAAAGTAGCACTCAGATGGGGAGAAGAACAAATTCCACAATCAACTGTAGGACCTTGCCATATCTACTCATTCAGTAACTCTTTCTTCCTGATGGGCATTTTCAATGCTCGGGTTAGTAAGGACTGGGACACCTGGAAGAATATACTTGGTCCGTTTGGAGTCGGATCAATGAACAGCAACGACGGAAGACTAACAATGTGTGCAGCAATCGAACCCAGTAACAAACACGTGGTTCGTTGGGGGCGGACATCGTACGTCACGTGGACTCATCCAAGAAGTGAATATGGACACCTAATAGATTATCCCACTGTGCTGAAAAGAGATCTCCGCAATTTACTAATCGCAAGAATGATGCGCGAAGCAAGCTAAACTACGCGCTGCGATTGAAGAACCGCCAACTCGCGGAACAGGACGAAGTCATTCAATTATTGAACATAAAATGTTGAAGAGCCAGAAAGCTGCATCGAAGTTTTGCAGAGCTCTAAAGCAGAGAATGATGGATGGCCCAGTCTCAAACACCTAAAAGCTTGTAGACCCAACTAGGAGTCCATCCAAGCAGCTGCTGTGGATACATTTGAACCAAAGAAAGAGCGGAAGATAGACCAGCTTGATAAGAATGACCCGTCGATATCCACTGTGATTCAAGAGATTTCGGCGCTCGTCAAAACAGTCCAAGATTTGGTGAACACAGGGACCAGAAAGCATCTCAAAAGCGCCAGGACCAAACTTCCGAAACATTTGTGGGAAACAGAAAATAAATGGTGGAACAATCGAAGGAAAAAGCACAAGTCATACGCGGATCGCCGTTGTCGCACTGTAGCAGACCGGATGTCCAATATTTTCTATTGATAAAAGTTAAACAAACTGGTGAAAAAATTAACAAGCCTAGCGAAATTCTGTCAGCTTGAAAATTACACTTTTCAACATTACTCAACCGGCCAGAAGGTATAGATTTGACCTGTATAGACTACCTACCCGAACTTTCAGTGAAGGCCTACTTGGATGACCGAGCTACAGCCGAAGAACTATCGTGGGTTAAAAACAGGTTAGAAGCGGGGAGAAAAGCGCGATTACACGAACTACCACGGAAATGTCCTGGCATGGAGGACCGAGACTGCAGAACAAACTTCACCTGCTAGGAGTAATTTGTGAGCTGGAAGACGTCCCGCAAGATTTCAAGGATGAACGGTAGTGGACCACCAACGCCACAGTCTGGTGATGATGTAACTGAATAACTCCTCTGAATAAAAAGAAAGGAAGTCAACAGAAAACGAAATCAGTATGTTATGTACATCAGGCAAGAAATGGCTCCTTCCCCCGTCAATCGACCAGTAAGTGGCGTTATGGAGGAAAATGTCCATGAAAAGTAGTGTGGATTTTGAAGCCGTCAAAGTACAAGTGACTTGACTTTCGCCTCAAAACAAAGGCAACATAAAAGCAGTGAACGGAACTAACCGCTCTACTGACTGCTTGTGGACTTCGCCGAAGCTTTTGACTCAGTGGACAGTGAAGCGTGGTAGATCGTCCTACGGAAGCTCGGCTGTCCAGACCAATTGGTCAACCTCATCAAAGGCTTTCAAACTGAGATGAAAGCCTACACGCGAACCCGCACAACCATCTCAAAAGAGTTTAAAATCGATACAAGAACGAAGTGGGCTGTGTTCTTACTCCAGCCCTTTTAAGCCTGTATTTAACAACCATCCGCACAGACGCGTTCCGAGATTACGAAGGTAGCATATCAGTCCAATACCGATTGGATGCTTGCCTGTTAATTTCAGTGTTTCCTGGTCCAAACACTGCTGCACGAGTTCAGTAGCCGTATACTGCTGTTTCCAGACTAGTGCATCCTATTTTCACATTTTGAAGCGGAATTACAGCGGCGTCTCACTTTGGCGCTTTGTCATTTACTAGCCCGCACGGGAGATCCTACGTAAGACACCACGTATTCTGCCAAATGATTGTGAGATAGTGCATTGCAAGGATTTTTGCGATCTAAGCAGCACAGTACCCACAGATCTGACACTTGCCAATGAAATAAACGCAGGAATTACAAAGCCCAGCAAGGCATTTGGCCGCCCTGATCAGCCGATTGCGCATAAACAGCAAGATTGCAGCGCACCAGACTGTTGTGCTGTCTTCATCACTGTACGACAGCGCGACCTGGTCATCATCATCATCAGCTGTAAAACCCGTCTACTTGCCGTACAGTGGTTATAGCTGTCAGTTTCGTTCGCAGATGATTTGGAGAGTTGGGGTGGATAGTTACGCACCAAAACCTACACGCCATACGAATGACATGTTCAAAATCTTGACCGATTTCACTTGCACTGCCTTCGCACATTCCTTAAGGTCAACAGAACAGACCGAATCTCGAATACCAATGTCCTTGAGAAAATAAACGCTATTGGAGATGGTTGATCATCATCACCCTTGATAGCAGTACACCGGTAAGGAAAGTGAGAGCATTAAATTAGTCTGAGCACCACGTCGATTTAAGGTACCATCAGCGAGATTGACTCAACGAAGATTTGGGATCTCCGTTGACAACGACAGCTAGACAGTCGGCTAGGAAATGATGACATGGGCCACGCAGAGATGAGTGCGCACCTTGTTTCTACAGGGTTGCTAAACACGTGCAGGCAGGATCGTGTAGGCCCCAGTCAGGAAGGCGTGATGGTCCCAGGTCACCATTTCCCTGCGCACTCGTTGCAACCAGCCGACTCCTGCTATGCTATGGAGACACCCGTGACCAAAAGTCTGAAGATACCTAATGTCCTCGAATCGGAGAAGTTGAGTCTCACAAGTATGAGTAAGATCGCCCCTACAGTTTCATGTACGCACGGTCATTAAGCCTCAGAGAATTCCGTTTCTGACGCCAAGTTGGCGAACGCTGCCCATGCCTTAGCTATTGGCGCATTGATTTCATCCGTTATAGTGCTATCGGGGTTTATGCAACTGCTAAGATACATGAAAAGATTAAAAAAACTCAATCTCTTTATTCTGAAGTTTCAGAGAAGCATAATAGGATGGATAATCATGAAGTAAAACTTTTCACAATTAAGGTGCAAAACACACGCCTAAACATGAGATCACCTCCGGTATTCTCTTAAAAGTAATTCGCGCAGAAACATTACTGGCATAAACAAAACGATGTTAACCCATAATCCAAGTTCATTACTCCCTCCCCAGACATGATTTTGATACGTAAATTCATGGTCTTTTGGAATGTGCACCCCATGGTAAATTTGACGGCAAAGTAGAAAAAAAGTAGGGAGGGTACAGCTCCGACGAACTCCACTGGTTGTGAAGAAGCCTTTAGACAGCTTATTGTGTGCCGTAGCCCGACCGGATATATGGAAATACAGGGCACTTGACGTGATATGAAGTTATGATCAGTGCACTGTCTACTGGATCGGAATACTGCTCCATGGCTTCCGTCTCAAGTACCAAAGACAGCGGTCGCGATATAAGCGAAGCCAGTAGTCATGCCTTGATAGGCCTGAGACTGACACCCCTACGGTTGAAACAGTTTGTTCGGCTATGACAAAGAATTGACCCCAATTCTGAGGAACGCGTTCTTATTCCCAAATAAGTACGAACAACTTGAACAAGGCGAAACGCAACGATTCCCCTCCATATTTGGATAATCCTGAAATAAGCTCATCTAACCCAGCAACCCGATGGCGCTTCAAGGCAGAAAGGCATGCTAGTAGTTCAGTAGCTGTTAATTGATCCAAACTCACTACCCAACACAGGTCAAAAAACAGTGCGTCGAACGAAACACATAGGCGCACGGACGGAGGGTCAACAAAACTGTTGTCGAAAATATTCCATAGAGCACTATAGACACCGGTCTTTATTATGTATAAAAATTTCGATATCATCCTTGATTAACTCACAGAAGGTCGTTTAGGTCCTGTTTTGCGTATTGGCTAGAACAGTTTCCTTCCATTTCCAACCGCACTGGACCCTTCCGTTTCCTGAACATTCTGGATCCACCATGCACATGTTGTGTTTGATCTGTCGTCTACGCGTAAGACACCGAAAACAGAGTACCAGGCGTCGCGGCAGCCGCAGCTACGGTCACTGTCCTCCAAGGTGGCTGCTTTTAGTGATTCACATAGTAGGCTTTGGTGTGATATCCCGAGTTTGCCTTCCCAAAAAAAGTTCTACCGTTAAATGTGGAACTCGTCTCAGGTGTCTACCGTGAAAGGTTAATTAAAATCTGCACCAAACAAAGGTGTGGTCTGATTCGACTTGTTTATCCTGCGACGATCGGCAATCAACGACCAGTCGCACCATCCGCAGTCGATGGCGACTTGGTTAGTTTTTGACTCCAAGGCTGCTCAGATTTAGGGGGCGTCAGGTAGCACGACGGCGCCCCTCAGGAACAACTGGAAATCAGTACAACGATGCAAAAGACTTCCAACATTATCATTGCGATTTGCATTCAACCGGAAATGCATCAGAACTGAAGCACCCTACTTGTACATTTGAAAATTATCGCTATGATGACTATATCTGACGTCTTCATGGTGGACAAGAGGGTTGTTGGTCCTCAATAGAAGCTATCTTTCAAGGAATTGAGGCTACAGTTCGTTTATGCACAACTACACATGATAAACAAAGAGGTTCTAGTATTTCGACCACTGCGAGTTTTTATCGAAGTAGAAAATCGGACAACACATAGGCGGCTGTGTGCATGTATCCAACCGAGTAATGAATCATCAGTTCGCGAACTTAGGGCTGTACCAACACTGGCGCAAACCGCTACGGCTTCTGCGGGCTTACCCGATGCTCCAGATCTGTAGCTTATAGATCGAGAGGTTGACGAAATCTCAATGTGTGAGATGCAGCAGAAGTCAATCGACAGAGTATCTAGAGTACGCAAAAGAACACCTTTTTGGCCGATCTGTCTAAGAGTTCCCACACTAAGGGTTGCGATACAATCAGAACGAGGCCTAAAAAGCGAGTGAGGCGTGGTAGGTATGAGCGGTGGCGTGCAATGGGTCAATACCCCAGGCATTTGACTACTGTGCCTACAGCTAGAATCTACATAAAAATGATTTTCAAGTGAGGCGTACTGGGAGTTAAGAGATAACAATGAAGAATTATCGGAAGCATCAGTACTAGTATGTTCTTGCTTATCAGACCTTCTGTGTGTAGCGGATGATGATGATGACTGATGTCACCACTCGGCAGCTGGTATGACAGGAAGGTAGTTTTTATAGGTGAAATTCACAGTTGTATCTTGGCTGAGATACTGTTGAGGTGTCCAAACTTAGACAGGGGGACGATTAGGTTCCTCAACCATAGTCTTTGGCTCAAAAACCTGGCCACAATGCAGCGGTGGTTGGCTTCATACTACTGGAGTTGCCCTTTTAAGGAACAAATTGTCACACTTGTTTCAACCCCCAACTTGGAGGTCCAGGCGACTGTGTTTGTGAGACCTCTATCCATTGAACAACCTGGCAGGAGGTGTTGGAATTTGAATGGTCGCCTTCAGTAAACCTCGTTGGATCACGCTGCGCCACGATAAGCACCAGTCTCCTCGAGACAGTTAAGTCACTTGGAACTAATGGCCAAAATATCCCAAATCAACTTGTTTATGATTAGCTGAATAATTGGGTTGCGGGTAGCCTTCAGTTCAGTCTAAAAAAAATCGCAAATTCCATTTTAGGTGGTAAGAGGTCGGGATCTTCAACAGAACGACATGGAGAAAGACCATCCATTCAGGTGTGAGGAACTTTGAGACGCTACTCATTGGAATACTGAAAAATAAGCCAGCTGTTCGGAAGGGACTGAGTGTCCAGGATGCAGCGTCGCCCGTGTGCGCTTGCGTAGCATGCAGATGCAAGTGCTATGATTGGATCGACCATATGGGTCACCGACGCACTCACTCATCGGTATAACTGCTTAACTTAACTACCCCGAACCGAGATGAGTCTGTTCCATCTTCTAAGGGCTATCCGCCTAACATTGTCATCCTAGGGGTGACATCACTATGAACTGCGGGGTTAGTGGATTACCACCTTGACGGCCTGTTAATGGATAGATCCCGGTGAAAATTGCATGGTGCTATCACTAAGCTCAAAGGGATTGATGGATGACAGCGTTACATGGATACTAAACAGGTAACTCGTGCTGCATATATATATATATATATATATATATATTGAAAAACAAGGTATAGGATACGATGTTTCCGAACACAGATGTACGCAATTGCAAGGGTTAAAGCAAAGAATCAGTAAAGGAGATGAAATAGCTATAGACAGACTAACACTCAGTGGGAGCAAGGTTTTATGGAAGCCCGCTGAATTTGATGACATACTTAACGTTAGAAAGATCAGAATAATTACCTTCGTAAAACTGTCAAATGTCCGTTTGGGTAGATTGATTCGTAGCTCCGAAACACAAGGTTCTATGAGAATTAAAACAGCTGAACTTGACAGAGAATAAAGGGATGAACTAAGACATTACTTTGTCAAGGCTTCACTTTGATATGCGCTTGTACGAATGTTGATCGCAATATGGGCACCGACGCCAGCAATATCGTATTCAGGTATTTCGCCGGAAAACACTGTGTACTTAATACTTTCATATTCGCATTTGCAACATCCGAGATCTTTCGACCACTGTCGTTCAAAATTTGTGAGATTTCCACTCTTGGACTATAAGAAATTTGCACGAAACGTAGTGTTTGATTCAACTCAAGTTCGTTCAAACAGTGCATTATATTTCTTCGTATTTTCACCACTAGGTATGGTTATTAAATGCTATTGCCTTGTGTAGTGCCGCAACATGTAGGTGTGGGCATTGTAACCTGACTACATTTGGCAGATCTACCAATGTAACGGTAAACAGTAACTCTGTGACTAGCGTTCAGAACCACGTTCTGGGGACCTAATTCTTAACCAGTACTCAGTCGTTAGGTTTTCAGAAGGATCATATGTTTTGGTAGATGATCATTTAACTTACGTGAAACTGTAGGCAGAAAGTGGAAATATTGCAGGGGCGTCGAAGAGAACACAGACGAACCGGTTGAGTACTGATCTATTTCGCTCATAAGTGCTTCGAAAATTTGTGATACGTCACATCAGGACATCAATGGATCTTCAACTTCCTAGCGAGACACTTGTCGTTTCCCGTTATTGTGACCCTGTCGTTCCCATCACCTGTAAACTGACGCACTAATTACAACGAAATTAGTAGGTGTGTGAGACTAATTGTGGGAGAAACTGACAGACTGTTAATCATTTTTTCATGCCGTAAAAGAAATTTGTTGGTATATTTTCTCAGCAGATACACTACTGATATGGTAGCTGAAAACGCAGATAACCCGCGACCGGTACCATCCTTCTTAAGGCTCATCAGGCAGACGGGATCCCCGAGTTTTCAAGTGAAAATTGAGGTGGTCCTCGTGCAATTCAATCAGCGGAATAATATCCCATATAGTTAGATAGCTGTGACCCAGCCGGGTCCCGTTAACACCAAGTTTATTTGCGAATCGGTGTGTATGGCCAGTTGGTGTTCAAGTATGACTGACGGAAACTTGAAGATTGCTCCCAATTGATGGGCCTCAAGAAGGATGAAACCGGTATTAGGCTGTCGGAAAGATTTTACGAGCAGCGTATTTCGCCAAAAAATTTACTGTGGTATCTCGATTATCATGCCAATTGAATCGGGAAGTACCTTAGGTGCAGCATATTCAGTTTAGAATATCATAAACGATGGATTCAGTTAGGTTTCAGGTGAGTCTTCCGTAAAGACCGAATTGGTATGCAAATGACAGTATTTGTCTAATTTTTGTGCAATTTGACTTCAGTTAAAACCTAAGGTTGACGGAAACTTGGGGACTGTGCCCACGTGATGAGCCTCAAGAAAGGCAAAATTGGTCGTGGGTTGTCGAAGAGCTCTCAGTAGCAATCTGTGTGGTGTTCCTTCAAGAATCATGAGGTGGGCCTATATGCAGCGCATTCAGTTAAAGCAGACCATCATAAACGAGAGCTACAGCTAGGTATCACTCGAGTCTTCTGTTAGCACCAACTTAATTTGCAAATGAATGTGCTTCTTCCTGTTAGCTGGTAGTATAAGACTTGGAATTTTTTCACTCCAGATGTCACCTTGTAACTGAAAAGTGGAGGAGCAAGGCACAGCACTGAACTTATTGGGAATCATTGGTGGTATGCAGCTCATGAATCCCCGGGGAGACTGTTGACATACATTGTCTTTATTGATAGGTTGGTAGACTGGTTCTACCTACGGGACGAAATCTCGACTGAAAATTCCCGTGCTACTAACAAACCGTATCTCAAGAGGCAGAACGACGAGTGAGCCTTACATCTGAGGAGTCGTCAGTCGGGGAGCTGTTGAACACGTGACGTCGTGGTGCAAATTCCGTGGATGGGAGCTTAGTGACGCTATACCCTGTCTAGGTTAGAGTGCATCACAGCGCTGATCAGCCGCTATTGAATGAACAGTTTAGTCTTCAACTACTAGTCTGGAGGTTGCGACATCGAATCACTCGCGATATTCGTCAGGCGCGCACTGTTTCCCAGCACTATACATAGACTGGCTTCATTTACACGATGAAATCTCGTGAGAGCATTTATTTACTTTCAAGTAGGGCTGACAATAATAAATGAATACATGATCGTTCCAGTTTCAAGGGACGGTACTATCAGAACATAATTTGTTTTCTTTAGGGTCGATGGAAAACAGGGAGAAACAGGGCGCCTGATGGAACAGGATGGAAACGATGTCGGACGATAATCAACTGTGATTTGTCGATGATACCGATGTTATGCGAGCCGACATTAATTAGTATCGTCTCCTCCAAGAGGGCAAAAAACAAAGATGCACCATTACGTATCGTGCTGGTACTCTCGTTCACTACTCACAAACGCCATCTTTGTGAGAACAAAGGCCGCTGTCAAGTGCAGTGTGTAAGGAAACAAGCCACATTCAGGCTTCTACTGGCGTACAGCCATGGCTTATGGACAGCTGTTCGAGTTTATCACTACTGTCTTAAGAGGAATCATTCCATCCCTGTAAACAGTGTGCCAAAACTGGTTAAAAATTCACCGATATACTACTACTGGTTTCGATATGTTTGATAATTATAAGGTGGGCGTAGTTCCCGAACTTCATGTAATATTCTAATTTGTTTAAGCGCATTTTGTGCATGTGTTGCTCTTCCAACTGATTTGCGTATAGCTTCAGTGGAATAGAATGGTTCAAACAAGCTTCGAATGAATCTCTTTTTGATTAGACTCCTCGGCTGATGAACGGGAAATTCATTGGAAGCGCGCTTGAATGCGTCGTTCAGAAGGAGATAAAATCAAGTTAGTTATAAATAGGACGGTATTCTACAATGCTTGGAGGAATACACCTTGACCGGCTGCGTTTTAAATGCTTCGTTTTTCATTTACTTATCCTGTTCTGTAGGACCAGATTCGTGAGGCACGCGATGCATGTATCTCACAAATCCGTGAAAACACAGCGTCACTGAAGCAGACCTTGATGCTATTCAGTGAAAAGGAGCGACTTCAGACGGACTTGAACAATACGCAGGGCTTAAATGTGAGTTGGTCTTGTTTTTTTACTTTAAGTGAGTTAGTGCATTTACTTAGCTGTTCTAATTTAAGACCACTGACTCCTCTTGCAGAATTAGCCGGCTGCTGTCCAGGAATGGCAGTCACAGGCTAGATCCGTACAGATTGCCATCCATTTCTGATTCCAGCAACGAATACTGTATGATAGGTCGAGACCGAACCCTTCCAAATCTAACATGACGGTTGCAATCCCGGTTTTCACTTGATGCCCCACCCCCCGCCCAAGATGGTGGTGCCTGTCTCTGTGGCACGCACCGTCTGTAGCTGTACTAAGTCATGACAGTTAAACAATTCTTCCTTCCCGAATCAGCCAACACAGTATAATCGTTTTAGACGATAAGCACTGTATTCGGTATGAATGATGTCAAATACCGTGTGTGTGACATCTATTTAGGTTGGTAAATGGCGAGAAAACGCACCGATAATTGCAGTTATTTTATAACTCAATGGTTCGGTTACTGTGGTTGACCTTCGTCAGCCTACATCAGAATCGCCTTCAAAAACCTGCTAGGTCAACTGTTTATCATTTTTCCACCTATCCTAAACCAGATTAGGTTTCATTCATCAATCACAACAGTTCAATCGAGAAACTCACCGTTGACCCACGCTCAGGTTACGTGTCATTGTATCACATAATGTCGTTCAGGGGGCTCACTTCATTCAAACTGAGTAGGCGATTGTATAGCCTGAAGAATGTGAGACGATCCAAAGCTTCCGTATTACATTCATCTTCTAAGCCACCCCACACCACCCCTTCCCCACAAAACGGCCAGACTGTACACCTAACACAAGCAGAACAAAGCCCAGGGAATCAGACATCTGGTATTTGTTGAAGAGTGGCTTGCTGTCCTTCCAATACAATTTCTAAATGTACATTACTCAAAAGTCGAAACAAGTGCCAACCTGGGGGCCAGCCGTCGTCAGGGCAACCAGTTGGTGCCAAATCTACTCTGTTGTACACCATAGCTGTAGAGGGGATGCTTAGGCATCGAGATGAAAAATCTGCTGTAATGTAGAGTAACACTGTTCTACTGTTTTTTCTTGTTTATTTATCATAGTTAATGACTTGCATCGACCACAAAAAAGGCACTAAAACGTCCATATGAAACTGAGGAGGCTGGCAGCCCACAGTCCATCCTGCATCTCATGCATTCTGGCCCTTTAGACTAGACCGTATTTCACTGGTGGCACTACCCACACAGCCATGAAAAAACAGGTAGAATGAGCGTACACGAAGAGACATCAACAGACACTAAGCTAGAAGCCATCCACAAAACTACGTCGAAATACTCAATTTTCAGTATTTCCTGTGTATGAAAGCCACTGAAGCACACTCAATTTCTGTTAATTAGACATATTGGTTTGGTATAAATGAGGTTCAAAACAGTTCCAGAATGAACTAAGGCTGTGAATAATTCTGTGTCTCAGCTCTCTAAAGTTATAAAACAATTTTTTAAAACGGTCACGATCAGTAATTGGGGGTATTGTCAATACTAGGTTAGTGATATTGGTTTCTCTGCATAGATTGGCCTCTTTGACAGGATGAATTGGTAATTGACGATGTCAGTCTGAGTGTTTCTAGCTCGACTACTAGACAACTTAAGTGGCCTAAAGAATTCAGACTGCTACAAAATCAGCTGCTAAGACTGTTCTCTCCATAGTGGTTTCCAACTTTATTGACTGGTCAGAATTTTATTTTATCATTCGCTCCGCTTCTGCTAATTTATGTACCGTTTAGATGGGCTACATCGATACTTCGGACAATGAAATGGAGATCAAGGAAATCCAACGCCTCACAAGTCTGGTTAGAAGACAAGAAATGGAAATGGCACAACTTTCACAAGAAGTTGCTGACTGCGTTCGTGGGTCCCTAACTAGCCAAACTGAGGATAAACGGAGATTGCGGAGGGAAAATGCGACTTTGAACTAGGCATGATCGGTCGATCACAGAATCGCTTGCGTTTATATAATTTATGGCTCCAGGTTTCAGATCCCGTCGAATTCAAATGCTCACGTAAACAATGTATTCCTGTGAATGGCTTTGTGGTTTCTTCATCCACTGGGATTAGGTGCCGGAAATTGGGGGTTCAGTGACAATGAACTCACTTATTAGACAGGGTAAGCTAGTAATGGAGTGGTCCATTGGGGTTCTGGGATACACTATTGTCATTTTCAGGGTACGCTTGGTGCGCAAAATGAATACTGCTTAGTTGCAGCGTGATGCAACTAAGGTTAAATAGCAATGCTGTTAGAACCCAAGCTTTCGTGAGATATGTTTTCCCATAGAAACGACTTTAGCCAACGTTCGGCCTAATTAATGGACTCCGGAAAATATATAAGATTTCGTCTTCGAGCAAAACTGTTGCATAAAGACTGCTCCAAACCTCAAGTTTCTTGGCATGCTGTTAGTAAAGACAAAACAATCCATTCCGACATACCGCGTTAATCCAAGTTATTTCATCTACGTATGGATTTTCTGTTATCGAAATACTGTTCTAATAAGTGGAATAATGTTCGGATTAATTAGTGAAGCTCAGGGACTATGCTCATTTGATGGGCTCCAGGAAGGACAAGATTGGTAGTGGGCTGTCAGAGAATGTTCATCAACCTGAAAGTAGTGTTGTGTCAATTAACACACTACAATTTTGTAAGTATTGTTCCAACTCAAACTTGAGGTGGTCTGCGTGAAGTACATTCAAGTGAAGGTTATTGTTAACTAGGGATCAGATGAGTTCCCTGTTAACTTCAAGTTAATTTGAAACTGAGAATAATTCTTCCCTTACGTACGCATTGCTCTTCAAGTAGAAAACAACGATGATGAAAACAGAGGGACTACGTCAAACTGGTGGGTCGCGAACCGGTAGTGGGCGGTCAGCGAGTTTTCTTCAACCTTGTGGTAATACTGTGTCACGAAACAAAACAAGTTTATGACTAAAAGACGTGATTATGGGTGAAGTTGTTCTGCAACACATACCACCGCCTTTGACAACGAAATGAGCCCTGACTGATCCATTCTTCAACAA
Source organism: Opisthorchis felineus (assembly GCA_004794785.1). Lineage (NCBI taxonomy): Eukaryota > Metazoa > Platyhelminthes > Trematoda > Opisthorchiida > Opisthorchiidae > Opisthorchis > Opisthorchis felineus. Next base: position 41,468 of record SJOL01006451.1, on the reverse strand, counting down.
ACATTTACGGACCATTAGTAGTTCTTTAGGGGCTTACTTGGGATCAAACTGACAGACATTCGTTAAGGACTTTATCTCTTATTTTTCTTGGTACTTGTGCCGACTATCTGCAAAATGCAAACTCGAAATATGGGCATCATAGAGTTTAAAGATTCCTCTCCATCTTTATCCACATGTAGAGCTCTCGAGATGAGTCTCGTTTACATTTATAGAGATGACTACTTTTCTTCCTGCTCGATTCATCCGGTCCGCAACATGGACAATGATCTGATTCTGATCCGAAAGGAACTGCTAGTTGCAGAATTCCTGTGTACTAATAGCCTAGAGCGCAAACCACTGGATAAACTCGTATGGCAGTGTGTAGCATTGGTGGGGTTCGCCGATCGAAACTTGAGTGATATACATCAATGAACACTGCCAATGGTCATGCTTCAGGGCAGGAATCGATCGTCTTACGAAAGGCTTCCCTGCGGTATGAAGTAACTCACTTCGGGGGATGCCGTTCCTTAAAATATCATAACGGGGTTTTGGGAATGTTGTGCCCCGTCCGCAACCGGGCTCATTAGTATTAAGGTTAGTAGTGAAAGGATGGTTTATCTACCTTAACAAGTTCGTGAGAAGAATGTTCCTATCATGAGCAGATGATTTTGGCTGTTCTGTGGAACGACTGACAAATCACGGAAGGTTCTGTTGTTTGTAGAGAATTACTTCAGAGTGATGCAGGCAATCTGAATTACTTTAATTCAACCCACATTCCCGGAATTTCCTATTTGCATCAGGTGAATGATAGGTAGTACCATCAATAACATTCGCCAGTCCCCACCTTCTTCCTTCCAGCTTTGTGAAACGCTCACAAACCAGCTGTCGAAAATCGGCTTCGAACAAAATATGTGAGAGACGGAACGACTGATCTTTTTGGTAGGTCATCAATATCCCGAAATATGGTGACTGATGGAGCATATCAATTGTGTCTAATTAAGTGAAAATGGACCGCAGTGTACATTAAACACAAGTTCTGCTGACACGAAAAGCTCATATTCTGATCCATGTGGAGCTTAAATATGGAATGGCCTCGCAATCCTTGGAATCGAAGAGTTTGACCATCCCGCTCCCCTGCCGTAGAACAGTTCGAAATTAACGGAGCTGAAACTTAGAACGGCTGCTAGGCGTTCAGGTATGCAGGAATATTAATTTGATATTCAGCTTGCAAACAGGCCGGCAGCAACATCATAATCCAGTGGAAAATGACCTATAGAGATCAGCTGTAATTTAGCCGTTTTGTAATATAGCTTCGGTTTGTTAAAAACGAGTTGCCTTGAAAAATCGATAAATTTTCTGATTGGCACAGTAGTTATACGGATCCTGCACCAAGTTTTTGCTACACAGACCATGTACGCACCTCAGGATCTAAGTGTTGCTTAACCTCGACTGCATTAACGGATTCTAACAACTGTACCTCCATACTGATATATCTTTGTCCGTATAATTATGGTTGAAAATACCCGATGGATGCTTATTCTGAGGTGTTTTAAACGCCTCTACAAAATGTCATCCTTCACTGTCGAGGTCTGCTAGTACAAGAGCGCAGGACAAAAAATTATAACCCATACAATCTGGAAAATGTTTCTAAAAACTTTTCGACAGCCAACGACCGATTTCGCCTTTCTTGGGGCTTATCAAATAGGCCGCCTCCGGTTCACCTGGGATTCGGCCTGGTCTTCCGTTAACACAAGCTTAAGCTGTAAATGAGTATACTTATATCTTACTTATATATATCTTACTTATATCTTATATCTTACCTATTACCAATGCCACTTCGTTTGGTTCTGACTGCAAAACGCTTTAGCAGCTGACTAAAAAATTCACCATGCGGGATGTATCGGATTTACCCATCATTAAACGGACAGTTCCATGCGCCTTTTTAAATAAATATTTTGACCACAATTTGAATACTAACGGGTAATCTTGGTTGAAAGGCTCCGATTTTTGAGCCCTAATTTAATGAATTATTGATTTTTCCGCGGGTTCTCCTAATGACCTGTACTAGATGGAAAAAAGTGAGAGGAATCCACTGATACCAAGAGTTTGGCCCAGAAATGCGATAGGCGAGAGAGCAACTCATTTACGTGTTCTTACACTGTTAAAACGCCAACTCCTTAGGAAGCGTGTTCCGTTCTCAGGCTAACTGTAGCAAAAAAACACATGGTGGCTAAGATAAGAGCACTGTTCGTGGTGGTGTCAGTCGTCACCGTCGCTTGAATGAGCGAAAAGAAGACCAGTATCCTGCGGCATATGGTCAATTGATTGCTATGTGGTTCCAATCCAGTTTGTGCTGAATGTAGAAAAATCGAGCTTGCTGAAGCAAATGATGGTAGAACTTGAGGAAAATAAGGCTACCGTGGTTACTGGTCTGTTCTCCTACTTTGACAACTGTGTTTCAAACGTCTCCTCACCAATCAGAGTTGACATCGTCAGTGCGCTGACGTCCTTGGTTTGGGACATCTGCAGAGCAACTTTATATATGTGGATTGCATGCTGTGCATGAGTGACTAGAATTAGTCTTATGTATCCTCTCTCCTTTGATGTTGGTACCTCATTCGAATATTCAATAGTTTTACACACATATAGGTGTAACAGTGTTGTTGCACACCTACCCGTTTTCAACAGTAATGATACTTCTTTCCTTAGCGTGTGGATTGAAATTTCGCTAGCGCTGAAGTGATTGTGAAAGTTGTGTGCAATCAACGGTGACCGATGTGGCCACGACAGATTGGTACATAGCTGCTGTCGACAACGTATAACAATCGTTCGTTTATTTGTCAGAATAATAGCTTTGTCCATTTGCAGAGCCTGACGAGACTTTAGCTTCAAGCTCACTGTAGTAAAAAAATGTGTTGTTCGATTCTTCAAATTTTTTTCTTTATTGAAAACATGTGGTTTCAGTATTGGTCTCCTAATTCCGTGAAAACAACTCAGTAGTTGCAAAAGATTTTTTCGAAAATGTTGTGCTGCTTCCAAGCAAGAGTATTTCGAACAGATCAGCTTTGGGAACTTTGTTTAGAGTATTTTAAAATAGTTTCAGATTCACGTGCAACGATGCTTAGTACTTAAAAATCCGCAGGTTATATCGTCGTTTCGTTGCCAAAGTGAGTTGTGGCCCTATATTGGTGATAAATCTGATCGTCGTTCTAGAGTGAACAACTCGATTCCACTCTGAAGTGCGCTGTTCCAACAATCTTTGATGTTTTGGTGGAAGGCTTATTTTGGCTTATTGTTTATTGGAGTGGGTAGACGACAGAACCGCCAAGCAGTTAAGAAAGACCCATCGCGGACAATCGCCAGAAAAAATCCCGTAGTATCCGTGTATACCATATCATCCGCTCCCACGTCATTTCCCCTTCAAGTTGACTAGATCTGGTCAGTCGCACCACCGTGCCGCTGGAATAGGTCCAGGCAAAACGCACATTACCGATCGCGTCTTGCCCTCAGAAATCTGTCGGGAAAGGACATCGGAATCCGATGTTCATTTTCCTTTCACATCGTGGCAATTGTTACGAGGTCCATGCTAGTCCATTATCTGGTAGTACTACTGCTCAGTGATTGGACTAGCGTCTGTCATGTTGTAGGCCAACATTTTGGTGACGTATAGAAAGGCAGGGGCGATAAAGTCAAAAAGTAGCTTACCAAAGTCATGAAGTTGATGGAACATCACGAGGAAATGGATCCGCGGTCTGGGAAGTATAGTTTGGAGATAAGAGAACGAGACAGTTATTGTACAAGGGAGATGGTGGACAGGGTAGAAATACAGCAATCTAGACGGAAGGAAACGTTCTGGAAACTTCATCTCTTGCAGCTATTCAGTCGAGTGGATTCCGACTATCCTCAGGATTATGGGCTCCCAGCTTCCGATTCCTCGGCTTCCCAAATTCCAACCTACTACACAAACGGGTTGCCCACTGTCTAATCTAGAGGTCACCCGACAGCTTCTGTCTGCTATTATGGCTAAAACCATTAGATTTGGCATTACACTTGCAAGAGGTGAAAGTGAATACTGTACAGATTACAAGAGTGTAAACTTTCCTGCTCCGATGAACCGTTGTATGTTGGAATCCGCATTTAATTTTAATGCTGTTAGTAAGCTCCGAATTGGATATGTCCGTTCTTGAACTTTTCACCTCTGTTTAGAGCATGGGGTGCCGGAACATGTTCTAGCGAGGCTCTGGAATCTGGACGAAGGAATGGTGTTTGACCGCTTCGAAATTCCTTTAGATGCGCTGCGGAACCGTTTGGGAGACTGTGGGAACAGCGGAGAAGTCCGACAAGAAGGTGCGTGCTGAGTGGAGATGGAGATGTCTTTACTCTCATGTGGTCATTTCGCTGAGTTGTTCTCAAACTTTTTCAGCCCGTCGCCCCACCCTCCAGGTTCTTACGCCCAATGGAGCCGCTCATTCCCTTCACTTTATATAGATTGAGTAGACGGTATGACTGCAACACATTAGATTATAGCTTGACGTAAAAGGTTGTGCGTCACGCCATAAAATAAAGCCCTCCTACTAAGGACAACAATCCTGGAGAGTACACAATAGCTGCGAATTCAGGCAGTGTAATACCGCCAAAAAGAAGGAAGCCTGATATTCTCTTTCGCGTATCCCTCTGTCCTTGGGATTACTGTATGCAAAAATCTACCCAATATGGTGGTTGCCTTTGGTGAATTGTCACCGCTCGATTGGGGCTCGAGCCCCAATTTGAGTAATATGGAGTAGTGTGTTTAGAAAGTTAAGAAAAGTGCCATGATTACTACAGTGAAAACTTCCTCTGTTAAGCATAACTTTAAGTAAGCAAACCAAACGAACCAATAGTAACTACTCCGAAACGGGGCAATCTAAACGCCAATTATAGCGCCTGCGTACTTTGATAAAAGCACAAGTCTGTCTCAGAAATGAAAAAGAGTAGATGACCCCGGTTTGCTCACACACGTTCAAAATCTACGGTCCACAGATCAACTGCTGTAAATAGAGATTTATGCAGACAGTGCCTTGCTTGATTGTAAAATAACAGCTGTGTGGATGACAGCCTAAATCTAGGTTTGGAGCAACTGAAAAATCATCCTGACTGCCGACCAACATAAACCGTAGTAAACAAATATCTGGTGATCCTCACTGCGTCCTCTTGACGTAATTCCTTCTGTTGCTCGCTTAAGTCTTCCACCTCACTCAAGGAGCCCGTATCTCCTGAGTTAGCGTTATTATTCCGTTTACCGAAGTTGTCGTATTTGTCATGTGCACACCATCCACTAATTTGTCATCGAATTATCACTTAAGACAGCTTACACGCAACCTCGTTTACTGCAAGGATTTCTGAGTCTGACGTTTAGCTGAGAACCGGCTCTAGAAGTTGACGTTTAGAATTCGGGTTGCATAGAAATATAACGCCATCCTAAACTGTTGCATTAAGCGTAGGGACGTTTCACTGCAGTTTCAACCGAATGTTTCGCTTCTTTCCAAATAGTTACGGAATCTGTAAAACTCGACCAATCCCTACCACAACTTCTCACAAAAAATCAAAAAAAATTGTCCAGCAGTCCTTACCGCTACCTGACTGGGAAGTCAACCGATCGATACCACGAAGTCAGTTACGGGGTCGTCTTTACAGCCGTCGGGCAAACCAATCACATCACTCAAGTGTGAACACGTTTACCTGTTTAGACGTGATAAGTCGGGTGCATCCAGCGGTGTAGTGGTAACGCGCTCGCCTCGCCTCTCAGACGCTCGGAGTTTGGACCCCAACACGGCCAAGGATATGTATTGCTGATGAGCTGTACTAAGAGCGAAACTCGAGTAGTGTCTCGCACTTTTGATGTGCACTCACGAGGATAATTGCGCCATGGCAGGAGGACTACTCAGACAAGAATGTTGTAAAACAAACTACACGATTCTGAGCTTGAGATCTCAGACTAACTGAATGATCAGAGATAGATGTATCTCCGGCTAAAATTTTCTCTAAACCAAAGCAACAGTCTCATTCTCGGAAGCCCCTGCTTCATTTGGTCTCATCTGTTTAGGCCTTTGCAATCGGAAGCCATAGTGCAAGTACAGACGAACACCATATCGGTGATATAGAACCTTATTTGCCCGTAAATTACAACTGTCTCGGTGCGAAACGTCTCTTACATACCGACTGTTCGGGCGCAGCCGCCATCGGAACAGATCGATAGCGCAACCAGCCACACGCTGTTAGCAGTAGGGGGAAACGAACGACAGTGGCGGTGCTGTAGAAACCGTAGTGAAACGGACAGCCAAACGCGGCGTGTCGCGCCAGCGCGCTAATCCAAACATGCAAGAGCCTGCAGATTTTACCACGGCTACAACACAGACATGCCACAATAGCCAATCAGATTGATTGATTGTCGATCGCACTGCGCTGCCAATCGATAAGTTTAAACTAAGCTACCAGAGCAAGCCCGATTTAGCGTTTTTTCAGCGAGGTCGTTTCGCACACCCTGCGGGCAACGATACCAGAGGGTATTGGGTGGATGAAGTTCTACTCAGTAAAAGGACAAATGGCAAACAAATTCGTTTCTGCACTCCTTCAGCCGGCTACGCTCATCGCATAGGAATGACATGAATGAATAAAATAGCGCAGCAGGCTATGCCAAGGTAATGTCAGAAAGATTCAATATTAATCGGATGGCAAGTGAGCTTGTTGAGGCACATCGAAGTCATGTGTCCCATTTGGGCTTGTCCCAGACAAATCAGAGGCTTCGACAAACAGTTTGTGTGTGCAGAGTCCAGCTCTAGACAGCCGGATAACAGCAGTTTCAGCCGCCAATACCAGTCGACGTCAAACAAGCTTAGGTTGGCAACCTGGGACTCAGTGAATAGGTCTGGACGCTTGATTGATGTTAACCCGGTGGTCAGACCGGACAGATTTGTTCAGATGGCGGTGGTGAGCCGTTTCACTGATCCGCTGCTGAGAGAAGGTGGGTAGTTTTTGCGAACATATTCAGATAAACGTCTAGTCGTCTTCCCATCGTAACTCGCTCCCCAGGAAGAAATGAAGTGGTGTACACAAAAGAAGCACTGGCTGTCAACAGTTTAGCCTTTAGTCACTGGTTAATAACTGGCCTCGAAGTAAAGCTAATGTCCAGAATCTGGTTCTCTTTCTGACTACACTCCTTCATGCGGAAAATATCATCTACATATGTATGGTATGTGACAAGCTTGTGAATAAATCCTTGCAGCACAGCGTTTTCCAGCTTGCTCATGAACACATATGCGAACAACGAGCCCGGTGACCAGGCCATTGCTAAACCATCCTTCTGGCACTTTTCGTTTAGAAAGACTTATGTCTCTGATGGCCTCTATGAAACGAAACGTATCAACTAAACTGTACTGTCTTAGGAACTTCCCGACTGGATCAAGGGCGTACGTGTTGTCGCTGAACATCTGAACAAGCTACATGTAATATAAACGGAAAGTGTACAGTACCTTTTCAACTGTGAATTATATCGCTTGAAGGATGGTGCATTAGTGGGCTGGCAACTGGACCCATTGGTCACGGATGTGTTGACGAACAAGTTGGAAAACACTGTGTTGCAGTGATCTACTAAGGATATGCAGACGATATTTTGTACGTGATGGAGTCTAGTCAAAAAGAGAACCAGATTCTGAACAGTTTCAAAGTCTGGGACAATCCCAGATGAGACACGTGACTTCGATGTGCCTCAACAAGCTCACTTGCCATCCGATTAATATTGAATCTTTCTGATATAGGCTGCTGCACTATTTTACCCACTCATGTCATTCCTATGGGATGTACGCAGCCAGCTAGAGAAGCTATGCGATCTTTTAATGTCTCCTTCAGGACCAATCAATACCTTGAAGCACACCAAATGCTCTCCATAACTTGAACGAAGCCAGTAGGCGGAAACAAATGCTAGCTTGGTGGCTTTCCATTATGTAGTGTATCGTCTTCTGATGAGAGATTATATGGGATTATATCCTACCTATTAGGAAGTGCGTTATAGCAGGGACGTTAACCCGGTAATCGTGTTCTGAAGGCAAGCCGGCGACTCTCTTAATGACGAACCAATGAGGATTAAGGACCCGGGTACTTGAATAGTTAACATCACGGACTTCTGTGTCGACGATACGGGTTAGAATCTCAACATAGGTGTTCTTAAACTAGTTCTCGCCCCCAGTCTTGAAATTTGTGTGCGCATGTCGCTCTACCGTTTTAAGACTTAAAAAGACACGTCCACTTTTTTAACCAGGTGGGCAGTCGGTGGACCAGATGATTGTTTATCCACCATTCACTTTTGTGAAGCCCATCTGAGGGAGGTGCACACCGTCTGTTTGATTGGCTTGTATTTCGTCTGGTGCGATGACGTCAACGACCCAAGACACTCGATAAGTGGAACTGATATGTCATCATTTTCCCGATTGCAATTAGGTTTCCAACTTACATAGTTTTCACTACCGGTGGTAATCGGGGAGAGGGGGCGAATTCCCGTACATCTAGGGCCAAAAGGCAATCGGAATATGAAGGCTGAGTTATTTATATAATCTCTGAGTGATACTGATTTACCTCGCATTTGACAGCGAAGAACGATTAGTGCCATGGTATGATACTGGGGTGAGATCGATCAAATTACTGGCAGTCACGCTCGGTTCTGTCGAAGATGGTCAAGCAATTTTTTTGCTTATGTGAATAGAAAAGCTGGGAACCAAAATGCAGCTTAGAAAATCCATCAAAGTGAATGTGAAGACAGCATGAAATTGGATCCTCTTACTTGAACAGTATCGACACATCAAGGTAAGGTAAATTACTGTTGGTTGATCAAGTGGCGGTTGATCTGTCCTCCGAAATGGATAATTAACTTGCAAACGCTTCATCACCGAGCAAGGTGAGGTAATCAGCGAGCGATTGGATGAAGAAGACTAACGAGGGCTTTATGCCCGAAGTTGATTTGACACAAAAGTATTTCGGTCTTCTTCACACTTAGCTTTCAACCGGTATTTTTTCTCCTACAGGCGTCTATTTGCTTACGGTATTAACACTGCTGGGTTTCATTAATCCAATTGAATACAAATCGCAATGCTAATGTTGGAAGTCTTTTGCATCGTTGCACTTATTTCAAGTTGTTCCTGGGTTTAGACGCAGTGGACGCCGTCGTGCTACCTGGCGCCCCCTACCTCTAAGCAGTCTTGGAGTCAAATTGACCACGTCGCCATCGGCTGCCGATGGTGCGACTGGTCCTTGATTGCCGATCGTCTCGGAATAAACAAGTCGGATCAGACCACACCTTTGTTGGGTGCAGATTTCCATTAACCTTTCACGGAAGACCGCTGAGACGAGCTCCATATTTAGCAGTAGAAAAGCTTTGTTAGCCAAAGACATGGAAACATACCAAGGCTTGTTGTGCACTTCATTGGAAGCGGATTCCTTGAGGATATTGATCGTAAATGGGACGTAACGCACTATTCATAAGGTTGCTGAAAATTCTTCGACATCGCACGACCGGTTTCGCCCTTTTTGGGGCTCATCAGGTAGGCGCAGTCCCCGAGTTTCCGTCGACCTTATGTTCTACTTGAAATCAAATTGCACGAAATTAGCGAAATACACTCATTTGCAAACAAATTTGCTTTTGTGAGAGACTCACCTGGAACATGTATCGCGATATTTTGAATATCGTAGCAACTGGAACATGAGGCGGCCTGGTGCAGCACATTCAGTTGCACATTCATCTGTAACACCCTTTCGGTGCCTAGCTGCCATGCTATCCGAATGAGGCACGAGGGCTGGGATACTGCCAGGTTGCCCAGGCGTAGACAGGAGAAATTGAGATGCAGAGGTCGGGTTCGAACCACGGATCTTCCAGTCAGTAAGTTCGCACTCTAAGTGAGATGAGATAACCACAGATATGCGTGACTCCGGGAACTCTGCTTGTGCTGTTTCCGAGCGTGTGCACGCTGCACCTCGGAAGGCTCAGTCCCTAATGCGAGCGCTCTATCCCTTCTGGTTCGGAGTACAGTTCAACGATCGATTAGGTAGTTCAAACGTAGCATGCAGGTGGACATACGAGTGTTGGAACCGTAAATTTCTAGAAACCAGGGCGGGTGCTGTTCTAGCTAATATGAAAAACAGGACCTAAAAGGTCCTCCGTAAATGAACTAGTCAAAGATAACATTGGAAACCTAACATATAACAAAGACCAGAGTCTAGATTGCTGGACGGAATGTTCTCAACAAATTTTGTTGGCTCTCTGCCCATATTTTCATTCGGCACCCCCATTTTGAGTAGTGGTCTGTGTTTTTAAATACTCTCTCAGTTGACGAAGTACCAATATACCTTTCTGCTTGAAGCGCCATGAGACCACTGGATCGGATTGTCATCCTCAACGTTGTTCAAAGGAGGGGTAATCTTCGTGTTCCGCTGTGACAAGGTTGTTCATACTTTTTAGGGAGCAAGAACGTTCCAGAGGATCGGAGACAACGGTTTGTCATACGCGTGTTCAAAAAGGTATTCGAACAAAGTGTTCCAGCCATAGGGGCTTAAGTCTCACGGCTGCCGTAAAACGTCTACTAGATTCCAGGATATTGCGAAACCGACTTTCGGCACGTGAAACGCGAATCCGAAAGCATCAAGCAGGATTCCGACCTGACAGTTTGCGTTGACCAGCGCCATATATACCTCCAACGAACAATCACCGTTTTCGTCTACTTTATAGGAACCTTCGACTCTGTGGACAGATTGGCTGTCCTAAATACTCTTGCCCGGAGTGGGATAGCTTGAAGTTCGTAAACATTCTTCGTGCCCTTTATTACAACACAAAGATTTGGGTTTAGGGTGTACAATAAACTGTCTAAAAACTTCACAGCTAGTTAAGTGCGTCAAAACTGTCCTCTCCCTCCTTTTTTGTTCAACTTTGTTATAGGCGTTATCATGGAGTCCACACACTTCAAAGGACCATGAATCCAGTTAACGAAGTCAAGTCTGGAGAGAGATTAATGGACCTAGATTAAGTGTACGAAATCATTTTGTTGTTCGACGATTATCTGTCCGCGCAAAGTACTTTAACCAGAATACCGCAGGTGATCTCACGTTTCGGTATGCATCGTGCACCTTCAAGATTTTCTATCCCCTTGTGTTCCTCTGAAAATTCAGAAGGAACAGCTCGAGTTTGTGAACCGTTTCGCACGTCTTGGCAACTGCATAAGCCGTGATTGTGCTACAACAGACAAAGTCAGTGCGCTGATAACGAAGTCACTGGCAGCGTTCGCCAATTTGCAGGAAGACTGTCAGCAGTAAATTCCGCTAAACCTATGGGGTCATGTATCAAATACACCTGTAAAAGCGACCTTAATAAATCGCTGGGACTTGGCCCCTCAGATTTTTGTATCTTAGGCGCCTCCAAACTCTTGATCACCGGTGTCTCCGTAGTGTAGCAAGGGTTAGTTGGCTGCAGCGAGTACGTAACGAGATGGAGTACAAGCGGGTACCTTGTAACGAATCCGAATCGTTAGAGAAGCAGACTAGACTTACCAGTTTTGGTTGGGGTGTGTATTACGCACGCGGAGAAGCCGTCTACCGAAGAAAGCGTTGTTTTGTGCCCAAAACGATTGTTGGCGGAAGGTTCGCGGAGGGACAGACATGACAATGTGATATGGAGAGGTTTACAGTCAAACTGAGTGCTGTGGGATCGTCGCGCCTTCCTGACTGGGGCCCATGTGATCCCGCTTTTAGGTGGCCGAAAACCTCGCAGGATATGGCACACAACCCATCTCATTGACGTGCCCGCTGTCATTCTCTAGCTGTACTGCCTAGTTCGCCTGACGTTGTCCATTTAACTTATGTCGCGTGAGGTTCACGACGTGTACCGGGTCAATCCCACTGACAGTAACTTACTTTGACATGATGCCCAAATGTATTTATTTTAATGCTATCCAAGGGTGTGGGCACCCTTCTCTTGACCGCCTTCCCTACGGACATGGGACTTCTTCGAACTAAGTATCTACCCTTCCCTTCTCTTTCCACTCTTTACCAAGGCTTTCTTCCCTCAGGTTGGTTGACAATCAAGCACCAGCATGTACTACTAATGTATTGATGTCAATGATGATTAACATAGATCCAGTTGGGGTCAGAAGAGTAGACGCTAAACCGAGCCCCGAATAATTGAAGATCTGAAGTTGTGAGAAAATGAGAGTGGATGTAGTGAGTAGTGTAAAGGGAAACGAAGTGAGCATTGTGTCCCATCTAGAAGTGGAGGAGATCTTAACCTCCTAATGTGACGGAAGGGAAGAGGCGGGCAACAATACCGGATGAACTGGAGGGTGCAACAGAAGACGCAAGTTCAGATGGACACTTGCCGCGAATAAAAAAAGGGAGGCTATGCTCCGACGGTGGAAATCGGATTGAAGGTCACCGGCCAGGGTAGGGGAGAAATTGAGACACAAGTTTCCGCTGAACTCGATCAAGAATTGAAAGGCTGGTGGAACGGGCCCATTCCATCCATACATCACAACATTCCATATCGATCGAATTTCAGCTTAGGAGAAACAGGGTGTTGAGAATTTCTGGGAACGGAACAGCGGTCCAGTTTCTCTGGAGGCTGCAATCACAAGTGGTTGGACGAGACTAGCAATGAAGAAAGAGATAGATGTGTGGGGCTCACGAGAGCTGAATGAAACTGCATTTGACGACGCCTAGTCCAATATGCTGATTATCTGCATTCGGTCGTCGGATGGAAAGGGCTTGGAGACTCCGATGCCATGAAGTAATTGCGATAAGATAGCACCAAGTCCCTGTTCTTTTTGCAGTAAACCCTCAGGCGGAATAAAACTTGTTTGTAAGAGCCAAATTAAATAATATCCACGATCTCATTGTTGCACTCTAATCTAGTTCCTGGAAGGCTTTGTCTGAAATATAGTGTTAACAGTCACCTCGATAACAGTCCGCTAGTCTGAAAAAAAGCCTAACCTCGTTCGTCCTCAAGGAGAGTATTTTTAAGGGATCTCATAAAACAACTCGTGGTGGCGGTGGGTCGTGAGAAATTCCTCTACCGAGAATGTCTCCACAAAATTTGAACGACACTCGTCCTTAGTTCCAACTGGAATTTATTCGTCGGTGTACTGATAATTCCCTTACACCAATATATCAAGGTTTCGACGAGTGAACCCTAAATTAGTCTATGGATTAATGAAGCGACTAAACGTTGAACACAACAAATACAACTACCTGGTTAGCCAGCATGAAATCACCTACTGACTCGTTCCAATCATAAGTGCAACAAAAAAGGCGAACAAGCCTGTCTTCAAATACGGAAACCATTGCTCAAGTCGAAAATATCTGTACAAAAAATAGACTTCCTCAGGATGGGAGAGGGGTGTAAAAGTGTACATAGTAGAAAAGACTGACGAACAGTCCCTGGGACAAATGCTGTCACCGTCTAACAGACGTGAGACGCGGATCACGTGAGGAACTCGACGATAGTGATGGGTCAGGAGGTGGAGGGAGGAAAGAGTGGGGTGGGTCAACCGGGAAACTGGGTGGTGGTAACAGGACAGGAACTTGGGAGAAGTCCACTGGTGGTGGGTTGTTAAGAAAGACAGGAACATGACCTTCAGGTCGCTGAGGTGGCGCCGTGGTTGTGTTGTATGTAGAGGACTGGTGGACTGGGGAACTGAACGTGCGAGCCTGTGCACGACGAGAGCCTTGAGGAAAGGGCCGATTGCGAGGGATGAAAGACCGGTCTCGATACCTGTTATAGTGGTGTGAAATTCCGTAAGAAGGCGGAGGTCGATTGAATGCATTATCAAAACGTGCATTGTCCCTGGAAGAGAGACGAGAAAATTCCATCTTTGTTGGTTTACATTTAGATACAAAATGGAAACGGGACCTCGCAAGGTGTGAAAAAGTAGACCATTCAGTTGTGCTATTCTTGAACGAGACCAGCTAGCTACCGTTTCTCAGTTCCTTAACCTTCATAACAGTTCCATTCTATCCTGAGGCGGTTGCGCCATATCAGGACAGCACCTGTACCCATTCAGGATTGGGCACAAAATAACCAGTTCATTTAGTGGGCGTCGTTTTCAATATTACTTCAGCACCATTCAGTAGACGTGTAAGAGGCGAAACCCTCCCGGCCAAAAGTTGCATGAAACAGTTAGCAGAATTTTATAGAATGTGAGTGTTTGGATAGCAACTGAAAGATAATTTTAATGAGAGGATGACTCAACGCTGGGATGGAAGTCCGACAGTTGGCCCAAAAATTGGTGCCCAGAGGATATTTACTTGTATCACTTAAAAAAAGAATTAGAGAAGCGGAACAAAAGTGAAAGCCACAAGGAGGAGGAGGATAGCCCGAAGTATCCGTCAAAGAAATCAACTTGCTGGTCAGCGCAGTATACCTATACACACAAGTACCGATTAGAACTGCCGCGTACAATCTGCACAAGTGTCATGATGAACCTGACCATAAAGCAGAATTATGGTTAATCGAAGAAACAGATAAACTCACCGATCCCTGTTGTACTTATCTGTGTGTCGAAACGAGCCATCCGTATCCGAATCACCGTGGTGGCGATGATGATGGTCATGATAAGTATGATGACCGTCGCGTTCCCGAGACCGAGAATGACGATGCCTATGATGTTTCCTTACAGAGTTCGTCGAATCGACAGCAGGACCACCATCATGTTCAGGATTGCTGTTCCTATGTGCATTAGCGTCATTGTCTTCGAGATTTTTCTGTCTTCGTTTCGCTGCATGCTTGTAAATGTGGCGCAGTTCGTCTGTAGATTTCTTGGAAAATATCTGGACAAATTCCCAAAAGTAGCTGAAACATTTGGAATGAAGGAACATATAAATTCGGTGCACCGTTTGAAGTCTTCTGGAAATGGACTGACTACATTCAGGATTAACACTGGCAGAAAATCTACCGGAATCCGGGAACAGTCAACGTGCTATGGCTATATCACAGTATAAAACACTACCGACCCTCTGAAAATGTACGTAAAGAATAGGAGGCACCGACTGATCCACATGAAGACCATCAGTTAGGTCTCACAACAAAACCATAGCATGTATCAAGACCAGAAGCAGTAAATCTGCATGAGGAAAGCCTCTCTAAGGGGATAACTTCTGCGGTCCTGCTCGAAGAAACAAACCTTCCGGGGAAATAACGAAGACATCCGGGTAGTTGAAATGGCTGATTTACTTCCAAGTGGCTGATCCTTTTGCCACACACTTAAATTTACTAAATGACTGCTAACCTCCAAACGATATCGATAGCACTGAAGCTATACCATCAGGTGACACAGGGCATTTCTGGACACGTGACTAAGCGTAATCGATAGTTTAGCACGGTAGCATTCTGGTACACGGTTGTAATATGCGTTGAAAGTACTGAAGATAGGAAACAACGTTTGGTGACTAAATATTCAGTAAACAATAAATAAATCACAACTACTTCGGAAGATTCGTCTTTCTGGGATGTTATTCATTACCATGATTGTCACACGCAACCCTGTAGAATATCTAGAGGAAAACCTCCGGTCGAAGTGAAAAGTCTGATCACATGCTGCTGAAAACACTCGCAAGGTAGGAAACTTGCATTAATACAGTTCGAGAGGGTTCATATTGGTCGTCCTCTAACGACCTGCTGTTCCATCAAAGAGATACTCTGACATCCCGTTTGGAGAATGGGGGGTACTATGTTTTAGTTGAAGCGAGTCTGCTTGAGGTTGGTATCCAATGGGTCAGTCATGCCATACGATAGTCACACACTTGCAGTGTGCTGTGGTTTTTGACTGCTTTACACTCTTAGGTGCTGTTCGCATTCCACAGTCCATAAGTAATATACCAAAAGGCTGTTGCAGCCAGGTTCTGACCGACCAGAAGCGCCACTTCAGAAAGTAATGCCTGAACTGGCCCAGCGCGTTGCACACCGGTGAAGGCTGTAAAAGCGTTCACTGGAGTTTTAGATGAAAATCAGATCGTTCTAGGGTGAAGCATACTCAAAAGTTGTGGGCACACCAGCAAAGAGTCAAGGGCATAATCACAAGTATTCGTGAAATATGCACGGTAACGTAACGTTCCACCACAGTGGCGCCACAGACTTGCTAAACTTCCACGCAGTGTCACAAGCGTCAGGTCCCACGCCATGGTTGTTTGATTCAATTCTGACTACAGCTCGCCTTCGTGAGGCTAGAAGAGGGCCACCAGATGGATTAACGATTTCCAAGCTGCAAAGTTCTAGGAATGAGTTTTCCAAAAAGGGGTAAGCATATGAATACTAAAATCGCTGTCAATGTAAACACACGGTTTGGCGCGGATGGTGAGTGGGACAGAAACACAAAACCAGTTTCGCAGCTTACCCTTTCCATAAGTGTTTATTTTTCTTATCAGTGATCTCACGCACGAGATTGTGTATATAATCACCTATCCGAAGGACAACTTTGGAAAACTGTTTCGCATCTTCTTCGGGTGAATCTTCTAGGTGCTCCAGATGTTTGAAATGTTTCTTGATAGGCAAAAGTTTTTCTTTGCACTGACGTGGGGTAAAATGGAAATATGACCTTGGTTAGTTGGCTGTAGTGAGTGAGGAAACAAGACAAACGTTAATGTCCCAAAGTTTTCACTTTCTCACTCCAGAAGAGAATTAGGGTTCATTATTTCAACTTACGGGGCTCTGTAAATCATAGCATTGCAACCCTTGCCATTCACCAGTATCCGTTCGTTATCTACTCTCATCCGCGTCACCATCTCACCGTCAAGCATAAAACAGACCTCGATAATCCGTATCAGGATAATAGTTAAAATACAGCAACAACTGTTGGTCTTTTCCTGCCTTCAGCCTGGTCTTATCCGAACAACCCGGTAGTAGTTGCAAACAAAAGGAGTTTCGACCTTCACTAGGATAAAAATCCTGGTTGGAAGACTCACGTGGAAGGGAGTGCATTGTCTTTAGAATGCATTGGAGAACAATTTTGGCCAGACAGCAGATCTGCCTTCTGAAGGGCTATGATTCAATCTATTGTGATGCTTCCACGAATAGCGCCCCCGAAACTGCCGTCCCAAAATTACTTGCATGGAGAGAAATGGGAGTATCCCCAAGGGTGCTTCTGAGCGCAAAACCGAAGTATGGCAAGACGACCTGGTTTGATGAACTGGACCGGAAAACTGCTTACAAAACCGCTCGACCCGCCTATGTCTTAACGGTGCCCGTAGTTGGATCCACAAGACCAAAGCAAATGTTCCTTAAATGTATATTCCTGCCCCCACAATGTTCCCTCCAGTTTAGCAACGATCTCCTCTCTTCCGTTTACTGGATGCATCAACGCTTTTGCAGATGATATAACTAACCACATTTCTACGAAGCATCCTTAAAGCATTGAGTCACCTCGGAATAGTAATGGTCACATACACGCCACATACACTGGACACCGGCTTCACAAACACTTACGCTCGGGGCTTGTTGAAAGCAGCTACATTCAAATCTACCGAATCTATCCATGTTTCTCTTCCCTCCACAAACTTTCTACTCTTCATTGACTCTAATCTGATTGCTAAATCGTCCTACTGGTCGGTTTTTGGTGTTTCTTTTTCGAACAAACTCAATTGGAGTCCGCATGTGAAACTAATTGCAACCCGATCCTCCAAAAAACTCGGTCCATTCTTTCGTCCTCGCAAATATTTCTCACCTTCCCAACTTCTACTCCTATACAAGTCCCAGATTCACTTCACTGTGGAACACTGCGGTGCTGCCTCTAAATATCATTCATTCTAGATAGTCTTCAATGGGAATTTGTACATTTCCCTGATTCTGCTTCGTTGACCGATAATCTGCAACCCTCCTCTGACGGACACCCCCTCTCTCGCTAGTTTATCACTATTACTGCGGTAAATTCTCCGTTGAACCCGCCTTTCTCTATCTCGCTCGAATACCCACCGAGTCGGCCGGTGCGCCTATGCCCCTCGAGCCACCAATAGCAAGTTTCAGATCCCTGTTGCTGGGGTCTTTTAATGAGAACTGCTGGCCTCCGGAGTGGTTTCCCATTCTTTTCCAAACTCTCATAATCCCCCTATTTTCACGACTAGGGTAAACGCTCATTTGTCTAAATCCCTGTGATCCTCCACAGTTGTGCTTTATGCATGCACTATTCGCTCCTACGTACTTTTCCATATTTCACTGGGTGAATCATGCTTTTGACCAATTCAACGTTCATCACTCTTACAGAGGATCTCTGACCATGAGTTCTCCCTTCCCCTGTAAACTACTTTTGTGTGTGATAACAGCAGATATTCCATCAGAAGGAATGATTTGCAAAGAAACCCACCTTCAGGAAAAGCGGACCTCGCATTTTTCGGAATTCTTCCTCGTCCTCTTGATTGATTGACAAAGTGAAGGACAGGGTGCTCGTAAGTGATTCACTGGATTTTGGCTCTGGTTCAGACCCGACCACAGAATCATGGTGTTTGTGTAACTTTTGTTTCGAATCTGTCTTATTCTTTGACTCCAGTTTCGACCGCTTGGTAGCTACAGGAACATTGGACGGTTTTGTGTCCTCCGTCTCTTCAGAATCGGAGGAGGAATCATCAGTATCAACGAACTCTGCTGACTTCGGCTTTAATGAGTTTAAGGAAGCTGCTGAAGGCGTGATCTTCAAATTCGATTTGCTCCTTCTATGAGATTCCGTCCTGTATTTTGAGTGAGAATCCGTAGGCTTACCGTCGGTTTCAGTACGTTTTCGCTTCTTACCAGAAGCAACATCGGGAGAATTCACACCCGTTAGGGGTTGTTTGTGCTTCGCAAGCATTCGCAGTAGATAGTCAACACGTGATCGTATGTGGCTGGCTTGCGGTCGCTCTGAAGCCGACATTGGAAGTAGTTTAGACCCGAGTCCAAGATCCGCATCTAATTTGATGGCTTCCCAGTTATCATATCCATGTTCGTAGACACCGGCCAAAAGACGAACATCGTCTGACGCATCCCACGGACACGACCAGGTAACCAGTTTTGGGACAAAAGGCAATTCGAAATTCATTCGCGCTTCTTTCCCGCCCTCCGGAAGACACTGGTGTAAAGTCTCTAGATACTCCAAACTCTGAAGTAATGGTTTTGCGGCAATGGAAACACGACCGTATTGAAAGACCGGACCTTTATTAGGGGGTTTCTGCGCTTCATCGTTAACAGCTTGGTTGGCTATTTCCATCGCTGACTGGCATCCCTTGAGAACAGCATCGACCACTTCCAGAAGTTCCTTTTCTGTTCGATCCGGCAGTTCCGCGTCTGCAGCTATTGCATCTATCCGCTCTAGAGGCCGTGCAAACCGTTTTATTGCGCGCACAAGTGCACGAATTTCCTTCTCAGATAATTGAGTGGGGGCAGCTTTACCATCTTGCTCCTCAGAAGAATCATCTGACGAATAATCCATTCCAGCTTGAAAAGCCTTAACTTGCTTTCTTCTACGGGGACCAAGTTCGAGCTCAACTAGTGTCTTCTGTATCTCTTCTGCCTTTAACTGTCCGCGAAACTCACTTGGTATGATCTCATCCCAGGACTTTTCGGGACCCACAGCTAGTAGGTGATTGCTATCCATATCATCATCAACAGTGTCAAGAGTAACTACTTTAAACGAAGACAAAAGTGCGTTGGCTGGATGGGCCTCTGCCGTTGCATCAGTATCTCGCGTTTCTGCTCGGTTCAGAATGTCGTCAATATCGACCTCGAGTTCTGCGAAATCTTCATCATTCCGATTGAACAGGCCTTCAGCTCCGTAACGTAGAATCTCCGTTAACAACTGACCTTTGGAGGTCTCACCCTTCCTACTAGCAGCACTCCGACTGCCACCTGCTGAGTCCATTCGCTGTATTACGAGGTGGTCCAGAACCATTTTCCTGGTAGCACTCTCGATGATTTTTTCTTCAACAGACTCTTGAGTGACCAATCGATAGACAGAAACTTGCTTGGTCTGGCCGATTCGATGTGCTCGTGCCTGAGCTTGCAAGTCGTTCTGGGGATTCCAGTCCGAGTCGAAAATTATGACTGTATCAGCAGTCGCGAGATTTATGCCTAAACCACCGGCACGAGTTGAGAGAAGAAAGCAGAAATCGGTGGAACCATCTGCATTGAAATGGTCTAAAGCCTGTTTGCGTAGTGCACCGCGGATAGATCCATCAAGTCGTTGAAACCCCCAACCTCGAAGTGTTAGGTAATCGGAAATTAGGTCCAGCATACGGACCATCTGACTGAAGATAAGGACTCTGTGTCCCTTGGGTTTAAGGCGCTGCAACAATTTGTCTAACAACGTCATTTTGCCACTCCCGCGTATGAGGGACCATAAATACTCGTCATTAGTCCAAAGTCGCCTGTCGTTTTCTTGAGGAGGCGCTATGAGGTGAGCGTGGTTACAGCATTTCTTGAGCTCCATAACAATATTAATGAATGAAGCTTTGTGGCCACGAGTGACTTTCATGAGTCCATCATAATTACGGGCAAGGATAAGGCGGTATATATTGGCTTGTTCTTTTGTCATATCGACCCTTAGGATCCGCTCTATCTTCTCTGGTAGGGAACTTTCGACATCCTTCTTCACACGTCGAAGTAAGAAAGGACGCAAAACCTTGTGAAGGTGATGAAAGGCCTCTCCATCAACTCGAGTCGCTGGATCATCTTCAGCAACACTGTACGACCCTTCGAATTCCTCCCAAACAGGAAACCTCTCTGGCATGCTAAAGTGTAGTAATGCCCAAAGCTCCTTCATTGTATTTTGCAGCGGAGTGCCCGTAATGAGGAGTCGGGTGTTAGTGTCAAATGTCTTCAAAGTTTTATACAACTGACTGGCATCATTCTTGAGACGATGTGCTTCATCAACACCAAGAAAAGCCCATGAAACTTGGCCCAACCAGGACTTGTCTTTGAGAAGAATCTCATACGTGGTTATGCATACATTGAATTTCAGAACCTGCTGACGTCTGGAACCACCAGAGCTACCAGCAGACCACTCATGCTCACGGATCAACTGACGAGATACGTGGTCACCGGTGTATATAAGCGCGTTCATTCTGGGAGCCCACAACTGCAGCTCTTTCTGCCAACTGGAGACCGTACTTAGCGGAACCACTATCAAAAACGGGCCGTACAATTTGTACTCATGAAATAGACAGCATAAAAATCCGATTGTTTGAATGGTTTTTCCTAATCCCATTTCATCTGCCAGAATAACACTATTATTGCGGCACCAAGCACGTAACATCCAGTTGATTCCTTCTAACTGATAGTCGCGGAGTTTTAAATCTGTTGAGTCGCCCAAGTAGTCCGGTTGCTCAGTGAGAGGTGCGAACTTTGGACGTGTGTGTAACACTTCGCATTTGCTGTTTGGAAGTTCTGTGGAGCGACAACGCGCCTCATAACTTTCAACCGCGGGAAGGTACAAAGAACGGACGACTTTACCAGACTCCCAAGAACAAAAGCGATAATCCAACCTGCACCATTTAATCAGATAATCAAACGTGTTTGTTTCCGGATCTCGACTGTGAGCGACGATCCGCTCCACCTGCATTTTGTCGGATAATATTTGTTCATTACGTTCTTCCTCATAAGCCATTGTCTCTAAATCTTCACGTTCTGCAAAGCGCATATTCTCCTCTTTTTCTTTTAGCGAGGCCTGGTAAGCTGCTAGCTTTTTAAATCCGTAAACAGGACAACCACGGTCTGGACTCTTCAAAGATGCCTCAGTTTCCCACGTAGAATGGATGTGGCTCCAGTTACGCCACTTGATAAGGAACTGAAGTTCACCAGGTTCTGAAGATGGGTCAAAATCTGCGTTCAAATCCTTCTCGAGCTTCGTATTGTACAAGGTGGTGGGATTTCCGAGTGCACCCTTACGACGAACAGCATGAGTGAGAACTTCTTCGATGACGTCAGCCTCCTCAGCCTCACCCCAGTCAGCATCTTGGTATGGAGTGTCCGCCAATTCCTCATCTGACAACTGAGGGGATCCAGCCGACTGTTTGCCATCGAAATCAGTCCTAGAAATTAAAGAAAAATATAGAAGGTTAGGACTAAGTGGGGGAAAAGTTAAACAGAGGTTATCAGCTGCACAGCACTATAGGTGATCAATGAAACGAAAGGTGAATCAAGCGGTAAAGAATGATGTGAGCCAGGTACCGATGACAAAATACTGAAGGGATGAACTGGATGATGTAGGCAATGACCAGAAGCACGCACATAACCAGCATGATGAAGCATGCAGACAACATTGGCCTCGACGCTAGGAGCAAACCAAAAATGCTAACCTGGCTGCCAGCCTAGATGAACATAGTTTCCTGACCAGAGGACCTTTGGGTTTCTGGAAGGTTGTCTGCTGACTGAAAAGAAAATCAGTCACAGGGTAATAGAAGGAATATATAGCCAGAGAGTAAAACGCCCTGACAAATTGAGAAACTATAAGGAGAACAAACGGGTTCTTACCTGTTTTGTGTGCTGGATTGCAAAGTTCGATTGTTTGTAGCGGGACGGCGGTCATAGCCCTCCGCTTCATATTCGTCAGAGCTGTCATCCAGAAATGCGTTTTTGTAGTTCACCCGATTCCCGCGGGTTCGAACTGAGCGATTTGGCCTCTGAAACAGATAGACGGATGGGGAAAGTCGAGATAACTGTGGTGAGTCGAGGGTGATATCACACTATTTATCAGGTACGCTAAGCAAAGTGATCAACAGCGTCAGACATGACAATGCTTCTTTGAGCTCAAAGAAGCTCGCCGCTGGGAGAACTTCGCCTGCCGACAAGCCTTTACACGCAAATGAGTGCTTATAGGAAGGCATGATCAATAGTCAACAATAAGGCTGTAAGAAAAATGAAGTCAGTCAACAGCTGTTACGTTTTGTAAGTCTTTGTAAATTGCAAATAACGTTGGCGATACCCAATAAATATTTCCAGTTTCCAGCAGCTTGTGACTGTTAGTTAAAAAGCGAAGTGTCGTAAAGACTTTTTTTGAAACCGCACGGCTGCTTATTCTTGGAGAGTTGATGGAGTGGTTCTTCTCCAGTAGACCTAATTAGCTCACAAGACCGACCTCGAGCGAAAACCAGAAGGTAGCAAATACCCCCCCTCTCGCGCAAACACACCAAAATATAATTAGAACAAAATTGAGAAGCTCAATAAACTGCACACTGATACCTTTGTTTTTCCGTTCCATTGACTGTCAGAACTATCGTCACTAGTTTGCCCTTCGCCATCGGAATCGCCATCCGAATCACGTTGTTTCTTGCGTCTGATACGAGCAGCCGCAGCATCCGATGGCTTAAAGCGAAATGGCTCTTTTCTGCACCGACCAGATCGTCGAATTCCGTAAAGCTCTGGATAGTCCTCGAACTCGTCCCGTAGCTGTAATAAAGATACATCACAAACGACACAGCTGGAATGTTGCGCGTAACGTATGAATCGATTAAAATTAGCGCTACACAAGTTGGTACACACTACCTGTCAAGTACAACCAAAGTAGCGTAAAAATTCATGAATAGCCAGATAGGTAAACACGATACCTGCAATACCTAATTATTGATGCATTGTAGGTGTGAAGCCTTGTCATCCTGTCGGTGCACAGAGAACTAAAAAAACAGGTCTGGTTGCTCAGTCACATCGATTAGCAATGAACGGAATCTTAATGTAATCCTTCTAAATAGGGCCATACAGCAATTCGTTCGCTTTTTCTTCAAGACAACAACCTTAACCCAAAACTCATTCAGTCGTATTTGGGCGTTTCCTCATCATTGCAGTTTCAAATACGCCTAAACCAGTTTTGGATCGCCACATGGATTAATTTCGGCTTCACTTGAATTTTTCATCTGCGCCCTTGGCAGGCGAATTTTCAACCAGCACACAGATCATTTTCGATGTTTTTTCTGTGTACTTCATATCAGACGGTAGATAATTCAAACATTTCAACGACTCTCAAAACGGTGTTCCATTTCGGTAACGATAGCTCCTGTCACAAGGAAAACCGCTAGCGAAATATCTGTCGTCAGAGTACGGATTGAGCTGTTGTGAATGTCTAACTGTGTCGTAGTTACTGGATGGAAATTGGTACAATCTACATTATCCAATGGACAGGGCTACCTACGCCTAGAGCACTTTGTTTCCACCTGTCAACAAAATTAATTTCTGGCTGAGTTTACCACTAGTGTAAAATACATGCCCGTAAGGAGGAACTTCTTGTAAGCTGCGAGTTGGTTGGTTTTTAGATTGGTCTTTTTTGCGAAGTGTTTTATCCAACCTATAAAACTGTGGTATCCACTAAACTTTGCGCTTCTCCGAGGTATTTATGATAAGGAAGATAGGTAGAATATAAGGACCCAGGTAGACAGAAACGATAGTTTGCAAGTCACTGGGCCAGCGTTCAGTTTCGCGTCATTCCACAACTCCACTGCTGAAGTTCGGAATGACAATCAAGGTATCGGACCAAAATACACATTACTTTGTAAGGTTACAGAAAGCTGTTCGACAGCCCACGACCGGTCTCACTCTTCTTGGGGCTCATCAGGTAGGCGCAGTCCCGGAGTTTCCCGTCAACCTTATGTTCTACTCGAACCTAAATTGCACGAAATTTGAGTTATACACTCATCTGCATACCAATTTGGTTTTGACATCATAAAGGGAAGATTCAGCTGGGTTCCAAGTGAGTCTCTTGTCGAAACCAAATTGGTATGCAGATGAGTGCATAGTGAAACATTACTTCGTTTGCACAAACAAACGTGAAACAGTGACGAATACATTTGAATTGCCATCTAAAGCAGGTGCTCAACTTCAGCACATTTGGTATATTTCATCAGTATCCCACCCCAACTAATCATCAATGACAGATTCATCTCTGGCTTTCAACTTTTGTAGCTGAGTTATTGAAATGGATGTCCTAACGACGAAGTTTAAAGCATAACTTGTCACGTACGACCGTTGACCATCAGTTCACTCACTGACTGTCCTGCAGCACAGTTTACACCCATATGAACACATATTCTCTACCTTTCGATTCGCTAATCGCCTCGCTGTTGTGGTTGGTTCTGTTTCACTCAGTGAGCAAAATTATACGAGCTTTGAACGTACACCATTGTTGAAGTCTGAGGTACATCTATATTTATTCGTCCTAATCTGTCCAGTGGAACGAATAAGACGTTGGAACTTGTTGCCGAACCGAGTTGTTCCACCGATTACGGTGATGTACGTTAGGAGCATTGTGATACAAAATCAGGAAAAGTTCAACCGCTTTTAAGGGAAAACAAGTTCCTGGGGAAATTTAGGCGTTCTCGGCTCCGTTATGTTTTACGGTGAAACCCAACAGACCACCGGAACAGCTTGCAGTAAAACGTAACTTGAAAGGTCGACCTCCAAAGGTATACGGTGGTGCAGCACTGAAGCCAGGTGTTAATGTAAAAGAGGATACCATGCTAATCTAGCCCAGGGAAACAAAACAACATTTATGTTACAGGAGGTTAAACAATCCGGAGTCCTGTAAACCCAAAATACGAAGCATACAACCATATATCCGCTTCCATGGTCGAACAACCAAATATGCCTTTGAATAATGAGTAAATATGAGCAATGGCGGAATGAAAAAGGTGAACACAAGTGGGCTAAATTGGTATGTCTGGTTGAGCCAAACGGTAGTTCTTTACCACTGACTACCCTTGGATGTTCAGTCGTTAACACCCACCATACTTGTAACCCGTATATAACGTTTCACTCCGCTAGTTCCATCTTGTAAGGAGGATTGCCCCCAAAAGAACATTTCTATTTTGATAATCTTCTAGAAACATCCCCTTTTCCACTGTAGCTTATCATTACAGATCATTCGGACAGTGGCGCTCTTTGCTCTTCGATGGACTCGCTCGCGTTTCGATTCATCACGCCATTCATCTTTCTCCGATAAACACTTCATCAAGACCGTTTGTCTTTTTTATCGCGTGCTGTCTGACCGATAAACATGTGACTAGGGGTATTAATCCAGAGATATAACAACTGGTGATGAGATCCCATTTTGAAGCCAAAGATGAGTTCAACAGACGGATTGAAGGAAATTCTGCAACAAGAGACGCAGCAAACTCAGTCACATCTGATTCAATCCATGACACAGAGCCTCCAGTTCTAGAGATTTCGGCTGGAAATGGAACAACTGTCATGGACAGAACTCCAGACGCGGTAAGGAATTCCATCACGATAGTTGAGAAGTTTGTAGGAAAACATAGCGTAATCGCACTGAGTTTGTTTAGTTAAAATGAGACCGAACGATCTTGCCAGTGTGAACCGGCCGTATGCGATGAAAAGTCTTGAGGATGGAAGACAACTGCAGTTTTGCACATTCCGGATTTATTTCACTGTCATCAAGCGCGTACCACAGACTCGAAAGAGAAATGAACAAAATATCACGCTTATGGCTTGCTTGGCAATGCCAGTGAAGCGAAAAGCTACTTCTGCTTACACAGATCTGGCTTCCATTTGAGAGCAGTCATGGCTTCAGTAGATTACAGAATTTGGTTATTTGCCGCGCTGAAGTCCGTGTCAAATGCAACCGTTGGGTCGACTCGATAATTGCTCTAAATGACATGAAGAGCAACTGAAGAAACCGGTGGTGTAGGACGCCGTGACCCTATTTGACTTTGGTGTTGTGCCGGTGCATCTGACTGGTTCAGCCAATTTGTATTCTCAAAAGCCCCCGCTCCTCCACCTTTAGTCACGGTTGCCGTCCCGTTCATTCTTCCAAGGTAGATGGCCATGCATCCACAGGTGAACCGGTAGATGATATTGGACTTGGCGTGCAATGCAAAAGGAACTTTCACCAATGACATTTCATCGCAACTTGTGAACAAAAATTGGCGTAACTGCACAGCCAGTCCCTTGTGTCACGTGTCAGGGAATGTTGCGTGGTCACTTTGACGTGGTCCCTTATGTACGGTAGATTAATGAGAATATCTAGTTTTGGGATAGTGCTGACACAATCGATCTTGGGTGTCTGCACTTCGTATGTCTTAGTGGTGACAGTTAGACTCGAGAGTATGTCTGTTATCGGGTCCTGTCTGAAGTGTCATTGGTGCATATTTGTCGGGATAGCTGGTGCAATGTTCTGGTCACACCAAGTTGACATCGCATCGGCACGAAGCTAGTGGATTGAACATAACAGTCCATCAAGGCACATTTTTTGAAATACCAACCATTGAGTGGTTCCACCAGTCTTGTAGTGCACCAGAACACCGAAGAAAGGAAGACCTCCGTTTGTTTTGCTCTGCGAACTGAGTTCATTTTTGACATTGGGGTTTGGCAGTGCGAAAATGCCATACGCTTCCTCCCGTAATTTTGAGACAGTGGGTGGGCTACAGTCCTAATCGTCTGGTCTGGACTTTCTACGAAAATATCAAATAATACATGACCCAGGACTTCCCACTGCCTGACAGCAAACACCGTGTCGACCCAACAACTGTATTTGACACAGAGTTCAGCACAGCAAACAATAGTTTTGTTCAGGTCATCGTTATTCTCAGATGGAAACCAGATTAGTGTAAGCGGAAACAGCATTTCATTCGGTTGGCACAACCTTCGTAAACTGTAGAGCAAGCCTCAGACGAGGTAATTTTTCTGTTTATCTATTTAGTACTGAGATCTGTAGCATGCGTCTGATGAGACAACGAACTAGACCCGGAATGTCGTGCAAACTTTCGTTGCTGTATTCCGTTTTTAAGCGTTTATTAGAAAAGGCTGTTTTCATGAATGATTTTACCACAGGTCCAACTTGGTCCTTTTAAGCTCACTTTGTTTGAGTACTGTCCAAATCTGTTTTGGCTCCAATCCTGGATATAGATGCTGAAAGCAACCCCTCCTTAGGAGCTAAGTTTTAACTCTTGCCTGCTAGTCACTCGTTAGAATCACTATTCACATGTTTGCAAAACCCACAAATAACGTAGAGATGTTGGCCTCTGAAGCTAAAAATTCAGCAATCGGACGAAAGATAGTGGGTGATACATTCAAAGGTCGGTGATGCTCAACGGTGCCCTGACTGGCTTCTGAAGTTTTACTCACAAAGAGATTGAATGAGTCAGACAGTCACCACCACATAAACAGTAGTTTTCACAAAATCAGGTAGTGGTAGATGAAATCCGAACAAAGAATAGAATAGTCTGGAGATACGGGGTTTGCGGGAATGCAGTCAAATGTTTAACCACCGTAATTCGGAGGGAAGAGCTAAGCTTCCGGAGAAGAAAAATGAGCACACAAACGAATTCCCATCACCTCTGGGGGGAACCATCAACTCACCTCGCGTATGTTCTGCTTCCTAGATCGAGGCTGTTGTCCTTGTCTGGAATATACTGGCTCTTCCCTCCCACCGGAGGCTTCAGATAGCTCTGAGCCCGAAGAGGTAGAACCATCGCTCCTGCGCAAATGAGGGACAAACGTGAGGATTAACGACCTACGAGCTACCATCTGAGCTAAAAGTTTATTTCCGTCTAAATGTTGCGGGAATGAAGTAGTTTGCATACACAGACAACGGTATGATAAACGATCTAGTAGGAAGCAAGTACGCCCTAAGCCAAGTACTGTTGAATCAGCTACGAAGCTACGTTTTGCAAGTTTAAGGGGTCTGTGTCCCACCAGACCTCGGCCTCGAAATGGACTTGGAGAGACCACCTCTAGTACTCTCCTGAAGATTGTCACAACTTGACACCAAGATGAAAATAAGTCTTATCATCTGAAATATGTTTTTGGTCAAAATCCGAACAGAATGGAAAAAAACTAGCTTTGCCTAACTGACGGCTAACCAGGTGACTGTGTTTTCCGGAAGCCTGCAGACCAAAAGTGCAACCAACATTTTCTGGGCAAGGTAGGCCAGTCACTTGTTTTTCGTCCTTATATGGGTCAGCTTGCCCGTGTGCACTTACGGCGCCATAAGTGGATGAGAAGCTGACCGGAACAGCTGCTGGTCGGGCCCAGTTTCCAATCCTTTCCGACCCCATCCAGCTCTACACAGGATCACGTGGTCCTTGACAAGGTGGCAAGCAGGATGCGGGATGTCCGACTAAAACCTGTCAACATGGTCATTGGTTTGTTCGCTGAGCTGGGGAATTTGATTGCAAACGTTTCACCACCAATCGAGGTGACATCACCAATGCGTTATTAGGGGGCGTAGCGAAGGATCGGTAGTTTGCGTTGAGTAGTGTTGCGTGTGCGTTACTATACGTGCCAGTAGCCGGGGCTGACCAAAATACTGCTAGCCCCGGCTAGCGGCACGTATATTAACACACGCGACACTACTCAACGCACAACTACCGACCCATCGCTACGCTTTCTAACAACGCACTGATGACGTCACCTCGATTGTTGATGAAACGTTTGACTTTGTCCAGCTCAGCGAACAAACTAACGACCACCTACACTACCTACATTCTCCTCCTGCAAACATAATTCAATTTATATACATCACTAGTATAGTGCTAAAAGGGAGTTGATGCTAACCGTGTCCCCTGGCCTTTTGCTGTCACACTACACGTACTTTAGTGGGTTAACTTGGTCTAATGTCTGTAGATTTACGCAGATTACGCAAAAACTTTAAGTTGTTCAAAAAGGGATGCACGAATAAAATCTTCTACACAACTGTTTTCGGTGTTACTTGTTTGGCCTTTACAGGTGCTACCTCCACTGACGCACCCATCACTCGGCATCGCACCAAAACAACTCACTGACGATATCACTTCGAACGGCGGTGCACGTTAGCAATCTAGCTGCCCGATATTTAGTCCCGCAAACGTACATAAAATTTATTGTTCGAAAACCGCGAGCTTCGGTGCCAATTAGCTCCGAAATAACTTACAAATGAAAGTTCTCCTGGCACGTACCAGGACAGTTGTAGACGACCCAAAATAGTTCGGGTCACACTGGTCTTGAAGGATGTTGATAGATTTATTCGCTGACCTAAGCATCGCGAGATTTTTTCCACCAGTTCATCGCTGATAGCGCCTAATGGGCTGAAAGAAGTCCGATTCTCTCTGACAGCACAGTATTACACATTGTGTCAGATAATTTACCGATTTCTCATCGCAGGGATGACGCATCAGTCCAGCGACTAAGTTCTATGGAATGGAGCGGAATCTACCATACGCTGATTAGCTTGGAAATGAGCCGCTGTAGAATAAAAATTCTCTGTTGAAAACCTGAATCACGGACTTCCAACTCAATGACGCTTCAAGAGATTCATCAGATTATATGGGAAGTCATTGCAAGCAGTAAGTGTAGGCTTCCATTTCATTTGGAACCTCAAATCCTCACCGGATAACAGAAAACAAGATGAAGCATAATTATTAATGACAACACTTTATCAATTCATTTTACGAGACCGTCGTGCGCGGGAATCTGGATTGCGAGAGAAGACACAACTCAGTGATTAATGCGCGAACTTGCTGACCGGAAGGCCCGTGGTTTGAATCCAACCTGTGTATCTCAACAGCTCCTGTCTAGGCGTCGTCGACCTGGCAGTATCTCAGCCCTCCGGCCTACCACCGGCATGGTAGCTAGGTACCGAATGCGTGTTCCAGCTGAACGATTGTTTATATTTTCTATTTACGGGAGACGTACTATGTTCGGCATCCGTTGGAGTAGTGCTTGCTTGGAAAGAGTGGGTATGGAAACTCAACTTGAAGATTTTCAGTCCAAACTCCGAGGAGGCTTTCAAACTGAAATAGTGGCTGTCTTATCAGCTTTCAGTAAGCGGTCTAGTAAGCTCACTTGGGATGTTGATACATCCACGATATTTCGTCAGGAAAAGAACAGGGAGAACAAGGAGTCACCGAATTTCTAGGTTGGTCTAGAACACCAAGAAACTCCTGTATAATGTAGTCGCTAGGGTGGTTCTTTGTTGAGTCCACCCAACCAATGTGCCACCAACTTTGGGGCTGGTGACTGTTTCGATTGTTTCCCCTATGCAGTTATTAGTTGTCACCGAGGATCCACACCAAAAAGTAGTTACTATTGAGCACGCAACCCTTAAAGACTTAAACACCCAACAAACTATGCAGAGTTCAAAGTTGATTGGCATTCTTGGGGCGCAATGGACAATTTCAGGTTTGCCGGTAAACCATACCATAATTTGTATACCATATTCGACAAATTATTATTTAAGGGATTATCAAAAACGGAATAAGTTAAAGTCCCAGATTGAGCCATGCCAAAAGATATACAATATACAAGCACCGAACCACTGGTTGTCTTAACCACGATCAATGCGTGAATGAAACGTAACAAAGGCTTCACTAGTGAGCGCTTAAAATCCTCCCACTGGGATAAACCACTTTCACTGGCGTTCATTTCTTGTGTATCTCTTGAAGTACATATCTGAACGCAGACTATGTCCTAGGTGAATAACGTCGTCAAATAACTGATGTCAGGAACGCATTCACCCAGTTTGCTTTTTTGGGAAACTTGTCTGGAGCAGATCCCATTTTCCCGGCTCGTGATTTCCACTTTGAATCACTCGTAATCTGAATTGAAACCGAAGATTCGACGTTCATCTCTAGCCATCAAAGGTTCTGCTGTGTATCTTGAATCGTAGGAACTGCTCACCTGTTCAATCCGACCACACTTTTGCTAACAATTGTATCGCCTCCAAGCTAGCACGGCCAACGGACTGCGAACAGATAAAGGTTCCTATCTAAAATACATGTTTCTGCAGACTGAGTAGCTCAGCCGACACGGATTTCAGTTACTCTAATGCAGGTTGACATTTTAATTAAAAAGCCATGACTCTGGAACGAACCCTGAAATGGCTGTTTCCAGAGCTAAACTACAAACTTTTGTGACAAGTGATCTTTTTAGTCAGACCACAATTCTGTTCGGCTAACCCGTTCATGAATTCCTATTTGAAACACGATATATAAATCTCGTGGAGACCTACAAATATAACAGAAATTGCCGAAAGATAACGAACTTAGTCGGCCATAGGCACACACGGACCTGACGAATACAAGCGGTGGTATCGGTCCTTGTGAAGACCACGGAGTGGTCATTTATGGTGACGATCACAAGCCTTACCATTAGTAAAGCAGATATAATCATGATAAACGTAATTTATTTGTTGCAAAATTTCTTCGGGAATAAAAAACAACACGTAGCGGTCAGCTTGGGTCTCGGCGATACTCCTCAAGTTAGATACAATGGCTTTTACATCATACCCGTTGTCAAAGTGAAAAGTAGGGCAGGTAAAACGAGCGACGCGAATAACAGGTTAGTTGCCAAGGCTTGATAATTAACAAGACACTTCGAAAACGGCAATTAAAAAACGGTTCAACCAAGGAGACTGAGGAGCAATTATGTTACAGGGGTAAGGGTTGAGGATCAACTAAAGGACAAGAGGTAGGTTAAGTAGATTGCGGTGCATGAACGTGGCGATTCCGGGTACAATTGAACCAAATGACCGGTGCTTCAGCTGTGGCCAAAATGCGACACTTTGCTGCCTTCGAATGTGTTCCATGCATTTAGTGGACAAGGTCGGAATGCGGTGGAGGCTGACTGAATGAGGTGACTGAGCCAGGTGGGCTGCTGCAACACTGTTTACAGACCTGGCAACTACGCTATTCAACCATACAAGACAATGCTCGAATAGGTGCCCGGTCTTGCGACCGATATAACCTGTTCCGCCGGGACAATCCAAATATTAAATATGGAAAGCAGCTGCAGAATCAGACACTACCTTTATGCCGGAAGCGAAAAACCGGTTAGTAGTAAGCAGAACGTGGTAGTATTGTCTTTTAATCCTCTCGACATTACCTGCCCGAACGTGTCCCCTGTAAGTGGCAGTTTCATGTGTGCTGGTTTCTTTGGAGCTGATGGTGTACTTGCAGCCCTGACCGAGTGTCTCTCGCGACTAATAATTTACAAAGACTTCGCAAAAACATCGTCACCCCAGCAAATACAACCTCGGTAGATAGCCAGTAGGCATGGACTTTTACGCACATCGCTAGATTAATTTTTCGTTTTACAGGGAGAAAAAAAACTACTGAAATGTGCATATTGGCTGTTTCAAGTTTTTTTCCGGAAAACTACGTTAGACTATCCCGTCAGAGCGATGTCCTAAGTCTAAATTCAAGATGACTCACTGGGTTCCCCGTGACCTCTCCTGCACTTGGCTGGAGACACTGTAGGGAATGGCACTTGATTGATATCAGTGACGTTCCTGCTGTCACTCTCTTTCCAGATTCAGCGCTTGGAGGTGTAGGCACCTCAGAATGCATGTGGCAAGCCAGCACTAGATCCCCTCATTTACCCACACTTTTCTCTTCTTTTCACCTTCGATCTCAACGCACTTCCATGCACAACTCACTCGGCTGGTGATAAAAAGTTTGCAGCCAAATTACTCAGCTCATCGAAGAAACCAGCGGCGGTAACTACGACCAACAGACACCCAAAAGTTCAAATCTACCGAAATAATGAAGCCCTGAAACAGAATTGAGGGTAACACCTCTGGCAAACGTGAACGAGGTAGGAGGGCTGCTGCTTGTTCGAAACCTACCGCTAGTAGGAAGATCAATGGCGAGTCAGCCTTCGGGGTTGACATCTGTGATTAACATCAAGACTGTGAAGACATTAATGTGCCGGTTGTTTCAACCAACCAAACAGAAATTCAGTTGACAGTTTCTGCAGGCTGATTGCTCGTGAAGACGACTTGAATGGGGTCAGTTGATTTTATTCAACACTATCTTACATTTCAATACTTTTGAAGTATTCTCAAAAAATGATTGCACCGACATTCTCTTTAAAGGATAGGATGGAATATACCAACCACCCAAGGCCCAAGGTAAGGAGCGAGGTTACCCTGAAGTGCTAAAAACAAGCGCAATTGTCCCGTAACTAGGAAACTGACGAACTTTGGTTTTCCCGTTTTTTATACTATGTAGAAAATAACCACAATACCCGAAGTGTATCAAAACAACGGTTATTGCTAGAAGGAGAGACAGGCTGTGGAAATTTCCAGTACAAGGATAGGGCCTCACCAGTCGGTCGCGAATACCTTAGAGCGCTCTTTCAGAATACACTAGACATAAACACGGCCATATTGGTAAACCTGTTACAGTAAAAACACCAAAGCCAGTTGTTGTGAACATCCGTCTTCCAGATCATGTCTAGTCTCGTGACCTAGAAAAGCTAATGGCTGACATGCTTAGGTGAGTTTCAGATATGTGCCACATACTCTGTGCACATACCACTATGAAAAATCATTCACCTCGATCCCGTCGAGAAAAAAACACGTTCTGATTCATCGTCCCGATCAGTCGGAAGCACTAAGTACTGTTTTACACCAAACAGCATGAAGGACGTAGACGACGTTGCTATCGTGAAAAACGCTAGCTACGCGCGCGGCCAAACCTGAATGTGGTAGTCGTAACATGGTGGGACTTTTCTTGGGTATTCTACGGGGCTTCTTCTTTTTACAGACATCCGAAGACAAGATGTACCCAAGGATGAAACGCTTATGGTGCTTCAAAATTTGCTATTGAGGGAATTCTCCTTACGAGCAATAACCAAGCAGGAAACACTTTATCTTCGTTAATAAGCCCACATTTTTCGATTGGCTAACGAAACAACTGTCTAGCACACCTTCGTGTACCATTGCTTTCGCTGTCACAGTACCAGGTCTTAGTTCCCTTATGTCATAGAACAGTGAAAAATGACGTCGCCCAATGAAGACTTATCATTTTCTAGGTTGGCCAATTATTCACTGCTGTTCACGCAAACCGCACACCTAAAAAATGCATGTATCCCCAATCAATTGGAAAATGTTTGGGACCGAGTAGTAATCTTTTCAGAGACTGTTTAGGATTGTTTGATGTATGTACCCTCTTTCGAAGGGAAGGACCTACTAAATTCCTGATACCCGTGAAAGGAACTTTACCGTAGAAATTGCTGTAAGAGGCTGCAAAATTGGCTTCGGACCTGAGATGTGCACAATTCGCAGCTGGTGAAGGCGATCTGTGAAAAATCCAGCGAAAGCGAAATAGCACGCCTGAAGCCGAACGGAACTGCGAGTAACGTTAATGAGAACTTTGACTGACGGCACCGTATGCTTTCGATACGATCCAGAGGACAGAACGGCTGTTTTTTCGTTTCCTACCAAACAGAAATCCCATATCCCCCAATTGCAATGTGCAAGGATGGGAAGTTCCAAGAGGTGTCTTAGTTTTTGTTCTCTTTTGTTGTAAGTGTCCGAGAAAAGCCAGCTCCATTACTCATAAGTGAACAACCACACTGTTTCGGAAATTCCTGGGTGAATAGCGAAGGTAATCAAGAGCCCCTATGACCAGATATATCCTTGAGCGCTGGACCAAACGATGGAGCAGTGCATTTGAAACGAAACACACGAGAGCACTGATGAACAACTGCGGTGCCCACTAATTCGCACCAAGCTCATATAGACCAGCTGCCTCACTAGCCCCCGGTTGAACAGCTGACTGAATTACTCGGGGAATTTGCCCGGACATCTGCCGAACCTCAAAGAATGCATGTGCAGCAGGATTGCACTTTTGGATGGAACAATTCGGGTTGCAAAAGCCCAAAGGTAGTGGCAAACTTCACAGTGCCTGTTTTAAGCGATGTGCGAGTAACGCTGTCCCCATCTACTTTGGAAATACTGAAGCCAAGAATCCCTAAAGTACCCCTAAGTAGAATGGATTAAGAGTCCTTGGTTGAAACAGGGCTGGATGACGACTGCCGCGAAAGTCCTGCGGAGGAGAACCCTAATACAGCCTCTGGGACTAATCCGTCCGGAAGTTAACCAAAACTGCACAGCTGCGCATCTCATTCCTCGAAAACTGGCTTGCTTCCATACATGGTTTTCTGCTGGACACTTCCAGTAAACAATACCTTCACATAACTGTTTTAGCGACCTACGAAGCTGTCTCATATATAGAGGCACTACGTCATCGTTCGACCGTTACTTGTAGATTTAGTGTTTTGCCAGTTTACTACAAGTGCTGCAATCCATGAAGCGACTACCGAGTTCGAAAAAGCTGTGCTTAAGGCGCGAACTTAATGATCGGAAAATCCGAACCATCCCCGGCATCTCGACTGCCCCATCTATGCTTGAACAACCTGAAAATACCCCAGCCCTTCAGGTGACCTGGGAGCCGCGCACCGAAAGGGTGTTGCAGCTTAGCGATTACTATTACATTATTGTCAGCTGAAGTAAAGCGTGCCGTGTGGACGAATAAATCCGGTTATCATGAGACGTGCGATAGCATAGCAAACGCCTTCGTTGCTACAACTGATATAAATAGTCCGTAAAGCAGCGTAACCGTTTTTTCATGGAATCAGTGGCGTTGCGTACTCCGCTGATTCAACGAACTGCTGTCTGATGGCCATCGTTTCAGACCAGGCAAGGTTCTACGTCAAGAAAATATTAATCTTTCGTTGATGCGAGTCTCCACTTTGTCTACGGCTGGACTACAGAAAAACTAATGCAACAACCGAGGTGTACGGATGTAAGGGCCGGTGCGATAGACGTGTCATGTGACAGGATAGTTGATCGCATTTTCATCCGCGACATCAACTCTGTTATCATGACGATTACCTCCAGATTGTGGAGACATTGAAGTGAACCCACTGAAGCCTATGGGTATTAAAGCACATCTACAAAACTGTAGCACCGGGACGGTTACTCATTTTTTTTTATCTCCACACCCCGTCGTACAGTCAGGGTGAACAGCGGCAGCCCCACCAGGCACATGATTTATTTGCTCGCCTTCACTGTTACGTAGGTTTGTGCACCACTGTTATTCAACTTGTCTACGTGCCTGTACTAGATCCTAAATAAGTATCTGCTCTCGTCGTAAGCAACGCATGTAGTGCTTATTCCCTCACGAGCAGACTTCGGTCTGCCTGCACGACATACGTGCTATTGACCGTTCGAGGGACAACCCCTTCCTATCCTACCGAATTTCATACGGTAAGTGCCAGGGACCCATGAAACACACAACCCTGAAGCCAACGCTTTCAAAAGTTCCTAGACAATCCTAAGGCATAAATTTTTAGCCCTCTTGACAGACCCCTAGAAATTCTACCTTATCCATCAATCGCATGCGTGCTCAGCACTGACTCACCGAACAAGCCGGCCAGATGGTGCACTCCTCTCCAGATGGCACAGGACCTTAGCGATACACCACTTGGAGTCTCTAGTCGAGTGGAGACAGAAAGTAAGTAGGGTGATTGCCTCCCTACGGGCGAAAGGATCCAACATCTACCGTAAATGCTGATACTCGTTACTTGAAATTCACCAGTGGCAGCTGGACACGAGCTTTTGCTAGGGGATTGCTATTCCGGATTGATACCGAATAGTACCTGTTCGACAGTGACTCCTCGTACAAACCGGCCCTAAGTTACTTAGCTTCTGAAAAAGTAGAAACCAAGAAAGCCTAATCGCGAGACGACCTGTTTAAACAACGAACGACGAAGCCTCAGAGCACGCACTCTTCTCGTTATCGGGACCGATCAGTGCTTCGCACAAACTATACTACTCGCGTATGTTCGCAAGTACGTCATCTACCTCGCTCTTTGGCACCTACACTGTCTACGACAGCAAACGACTTGCCTAAAACAACGCTGTGGACCATTTATAGCGGAGAATGTTGTCTCAGTCTAGCAATACATCGGCGTCCGTGGGGGTGGTCTTTTTGCCTTCCGTATGCGATACCAAAAACCAATCAACACTAATACGCTCACGCGACACGGACAAATGCCGACAAACCAGCCACCACCCCATGCTCTTCCCAACTGTGGGATTACACCTTGAGTCACAGTGCCAGCCCGGACCAGTCTGAGCTCACAATCCGCAAGTGTCGTTTGTGCCAACACTCGCACGACAACCGAGGGAGACAGCAGTATAAGGAAAGTGAACGCAACCGAACCCCGCATTTATCGGCTGAATGCACTCTCTGGAATAGCCGGCCTATCCAGCTATGACCATTTCCCCATTTTCCTCACGAAACGAAGGTATGGAATATGAAACCCCACCAGCCTATATAATCCAGATTAACAGAGGCCATGGGATTCAAAACCGCGCACTCATCGGTCAAGTACTAACATGTACCCATTAAATCTCACGTTGTTCGGCCAACTGCCAATCTCGATTCAGTGGACCACAATAATCCCGACCAGATGGGCTCTAAGATGGCTGGCACCCGGGGATATCCACGCATATACGCCGCGATAGCATTTCACTGACGGGGCAAATCGTGCAGGACTAAGGTACCCCACCTAGACACCATCGGTCGGCGTTTATTGGCTCCACCCTGACTAGACAAATTCGATGAGTGCGGCTCACCTACACGTACAACTGACTTGAACCCTATCATCTGATGACACGCTGTGTAGTCACACAAATACCCATACCATACTGCCCCAAGGAGCCCTCCGCTCACTGACTTCAGGTCAACTGCGCAACGACTGTGGAATAGCGCGCTGGGGGCACGTCCTTCAAAGTCTGTGCCTCCTACACAGTAACGGTTGAACACCTGAGTGTGTGCAAAGGACCGCTACTAGTCAGCAAAAGTCCCGACAGCTTGAACCGACCAACGCCCCGTATCCCTTCAAACGGCTAGAGGACTGAGTGATATTGTCACCTTCCTGAAATCATGGTACCTCCACGCGGTCCAACCTGCGCCATTCTAGGATGTTCTATTCAGCATCATGCCATCGGGTATTTCTACATCAAACATGCGTCCCAACCCATGTTTATCCTTCCGGTCGACATGAGAACAGGAATCTGGTAACCACTCACACAGAACCGTCTTAATCGGGTTACTCAGAAAACGCAAGTATCAATCAGCTACGGCTGCAAACACGCTACATGTACACTCATTTTACCGTGTGTAACCCACGTACCCAAGGTGACTACCTGCGTCCTAAAAATGCAAAGTGGACTTAACATTGCACGTCGTTAGCAGTATCTAGTCAAAGAATGCCTTATGGCTGTCCGACCGCCGCCGCACGAAAACGAAACCCGCAATTTAAGAGAAATTATTCCAACAGCTACAATCCAGGATGCTCGGCAAGAACGCAATCTCCTGGGAACACGCCAAGCACCCAGACGAAACCCTACCGGGTCTGACAATGCGCGACAACCTATCTTCCACGAATACTTAGCTACAGCCAAGATACGCGACCAGGCGCTAGACTAAATCCCATGTGCAAACAGGCAGACAGGATACTCGTGCGCAGGTGGACATATTGCGACCAATATAAAAGCAAGTTTGGCATGATATATCTTCGCGTACGAACCCGCTGCCAGTGGACGCGCCGCATTTCAGAGCAGACACCAACGGACAGCAGTGTTTCCCAACGGATGCCACATGAACGGGGCGAAATGTTACCAAGCCATAACCGCTGACACAAAATCGACCATTCCCCTGCGAAAAGACAAGCGAATGTGAAAACGCGTCGCGGGCCACCCAAACAATAATGCTGCTAGAGTTTACACTCCGTAAGTCGGTGAATGAAGCCCCTTAAGGTGCGCAGCAGCCTACCGAAAGCTACAAGAGCGTCCTACTCGGGACAAAAAAAGCGAGAGACCGCAGAGGCCTGATTTTGACGCGAAAAACTCCTCCTAAGGATTACAACTATCCTACTGCCTTGATAAAACCAAAAACGCTGGTTACCATACCTGGAAGAGTCGCTCAGTGTTCTAACCTGCCTGCGGTGCGCCTGGACATCGTCCACCATAACTGAAAGATGGAAAGTTGCAGAAAGACATGATCGGCTTTTTGCATGAAGACCAACCACACATGACGAAAAATCTTATCGCAGCCACGAAAAACCCTCTTAAACAGAATATCTAACCCACTAAACCGACATCAAAACGATTAAATTGTCACTCGAAAACACAGACACTCGTCCCTAAGCCCAGAAATACCACTTAACCGAACGCGCTACACACCCGCACAACACACGACCGCATCGCAAGCAGACAAGCGGTAAACTAACCTGGATGAGGTTGCCGATCCGTAGGGCGTTAAACCAAGATGGCCGTCGAAAATTCTTCACGCTGATTGGTCCACAGTCGCCACCTATGTACGTTGATTCGTTTAAAAAAATGCCGGTCCAATTTATGTGTGCTTGGGTAGAAACGCTTAGAATCCTAATAAAAACGTAAACAAGAGGCCGAATTTTATTCCAGCCGGTACTATCTCAAATTATTACCCCATGCCTTTCAGTGTCGCACGCTGATTATCTTGTAGCCGAAAGTTCGAGCGCTTCATTTGAATGCGCAGGAACTGCGCCCACTGTACGATTTTCGGGTTCCAAAACAGAAACCTCTAGAGATACACATTCAAGCGGCAGATTCAGCCATGCAATTATCAACCCGATATCAGCTGAATGTAGTAGGTCTGTGATCACACTGATGTAACTTGAAGGTCCTGGGTTCCCGCAGCCAGCACTGATTCTCCAAAATTCGGACCCCAGCTAGAAAGCAGGTGCACAATTTTTCTGTATCATGATTTGTCACAGTATCTGGGTTATCTTGGGCTGGTTGAACATGCTGGATCTGTTCGGTCCCTTTTGACTTAATGGCGGCGCACATTGCTTCTCCAGCGCTTTTTCTCGTGACGGGTCATTGGTGAGTTGAAACACTTATTTCAGTGTTGATACTGCTGGCTCTGAACTCCAGTTGAAAGCGCTGGTACTTGTATTTCCCAGGTTGCAGTACTTCTGAGAAAGATTACAAACTCAAGAGGCAATGCTACACCTTCCCCATTTCTCCCCTATATGGAGCGTGACAACCCTGTCAAGCACGTTTCTTTGGCCAGGGAAATTTGAGCAACCAACTTACACTTCTGTGTCCATCGACAAATCGTTGAACACCAAGACATTTCCCCTGTGAGTGTTGTTAAGTCCACGTGGCTGAAGGTATGATGTATGGCAGTGGTCAATGCGTATGCCTCAACCACTTAGCATACACGGCATGAGCGCATCCAGATCTCTGGTTTCTCAGGTTGTTTGTCATAAGTTTACTGTAGCTGTGGAAATTTTCCAAAACGCGCCATATATAACATGATCAACAATGTGCGTGAAGACAACGGCTTTGAGACTGATTTGACCCACCCAGTATATGAAAGCATGACTCAAGCAAGAGATGCGAAGTTCGCGGGTCATTAGCGAATCGACGCCGCTCCTAAGTTGGACAACTGCACCGCAAATATACGGTGGGCGTTAGCAAAGGTGACTGCGTTGATCGGCATATCTGTTGTGAGTGCTTGTCTTGGCTGTATGAACCTGTTTCTCATATTTCAGGGACGTCCCTTCGCAATAACGCACACGCGTATAGGAGCAGAATAAATGGCTGCACTTGCCATACTGCTTTGCGTAGAGCTACTGTTGTAGACCATCGTTTTCTTAGTGCTTTCTTAATACAGTAAACCCGTGACTGGATAGCCGCCTGATAACC